>CP139505.1:172690314-173160543 GCA_021014915.2 Artemisia tridentata subsp. tridentata | reverse complement strand
GCTTCAGTTGTAGAGTTGGCCACCATTTTTTTGTTTCTTGCATTGCCAGGAGATTAGTCTGCAACCAAGAAATTGACATCCACCAGTTGTGGATTTTCTGTCTAGTGTTGCACCAGCATAGTCACTATCCGAATAAGCCACCAATTCAAAAGATGATTCCCTTGGATACCAAAGACCCAACCTAGGTTGACCCTTAAGATATCTAAAGATTCTTTTGACTGCTGTGAGATGAGAGATCTTGGGATGTATTTGAAACCTTGCACATACACATACTGAGAACATGATATCTGGTCTTGATGATGTAAGATACATCAAAGATCCAATCATAGACCTATAATTGTGCAAATCCATATCTTCTCCTTCAGCATCCTTGAGTAGCCCTTTGTCTGGATCCATTGGTGTACTTGCAACCTTAGAATCAGCAAAATTGAATTTTCTTAAGATCTCTGCTACATACTTATCTTGGCTGATAAATATGCCTTCTTTGGATTGTTTCACTTGGAGACCTAAAAAGAAAGTAAGTTCCCCCATGGAACTCATCTCAAACTTACTGTGCATAAGTTTTTCAAATTCTACACACAAGCCTTGGTTTGTTGATCCAAAGATTATGTCATCAACATAAATCTGCACTAACAAGATGTCTTTCTTTGTCCTTTTGATGAACAAAGTTGGATCAATCCTGCCTCTTTGGAATCCACTTTCTAGTAGAAAACAAGCCAATGTTTCATACCATGCCCTTGGAGCTTGATGTAGACCATACAAAGCCTTGGTAACTTTGTAAACTTTATCTGGATACTCAGCATCAATGAAGCCTGGAGGTTGAGATACATATACTGGTTCTTCAATTTCACCATACAAAAATGCACTCTTAACATCCATTTGATAGACAGTGAAGCCTATGAATGAAGCATAGGCTAAGAAAAGCCTAATTGCTTCAAGTCTTGCAACTGGAGCAAACACTTCTTCATAATCTACCCCTTCCTCTTGAGTATATCCTTGTGCTACCAATCTAGCCTTGTTCCTGATCACTATACCCCTTTCATCCTTCTTGTTTCTGAACACCCATTTGGTTCCAATTGCCCTATGACCTCTGGGTAAATCAACCAATATCCAAACCTTCTGAATCTTGAATTGGAGAAGCTCTTCTTGCATAGCTTCCACCCAACTTGCATCATCTAAAGCTTTGTTTATGTTTTTGGGTTCAGCCTGAGATAGAAAACATGAAAACAGGCATATATTGGAATTATCATTATTCTTTTCTTCATAAAGAGAGGAGATTAACCCTTCTTCATCTGAGGATAAGACTTGAGATAAACCAACTTGAGATCTTGTTCTAACACCAGAAGTTATGCTTCCAATCACATCATCAGTTGAGTGATCTTTGAGAATTCTAGTGTTTGGTGTTATAGGAACTTCATATGTAGTTGGAAGATTGCTAATCCCAACTTCTTCTTGAAAAGAATCATCTATTTGAACATTCAATGGCTCAGCAGTACCAATACTTGTACTAGCAGGACCATCTGAAGAACTGGCAGTACCATTGTCATTAGCACCACTCTCTTGATTCTCTTGATTCTGAGTTCCTTGATCTTCTTCATTGCCTTCTTTTGTTGTGTTTGAAGGTCCTTCTTCATTTGAAGATAGATCCATACTTTTCCAAATTGGCATCCAGATGAAATCTTGATTTTTAGGAATTTCAACATTATCTTCAGAACCTGCATTTTCATTAGCATTTGTACCTGTAACAGGCACATAATTCATAGATTCTGAAAGCCTATCAACATCAAACATCCAATCTGGTCCAACTCCTTTCACATTTGTAAGTTTCTCTTGAAACTCTATGTGAAGATTCTCTTCAACTAGCCTAGTGCATGTGTTAAACACTCTATAGGCCTTACTTTGCAAGGAATACCCTATCAAAAAGCCAACATCTGCTTTTCCATCAAATTTGCCTAAATGATCTTTGGTATTGAGAATAGTAACCTGACAACCAAAAGGTCTCATAAAACTTAAAGATGGTTTTCTACCAAAGAAAAGTTCATAAGGTGTTTTTCTATGTGGTTTTGTCACAAGAACCCTGTTTTGTACATAACAAGCAGTACCAACTGCTTCAGCCCAAAATGAAATAGGCAACTTAGATTCTACTAACATAGTTCTAGCAGCCTCTATAAGTGTTCTATTCTTTCTTTCTGCTACTCCATTTTGCTGAGGTGTTCTAGCTACACTAAACTCTCTTTTTATGCCTTTTTCCTTGCAAAAGTCATCCATAACTCTATTCTTGAACTCTGTCCCATTGTCACACCTGATGATTTTGACTTTCTTATCAGATTGGTTTTCTACCTCAGTGATATAGGTTTTAAGTATCTCACTAGTTTCATGTTTAGATCTTAAGAAGAAAACCCATGAAAATCTACTATAGTCATCAGTAACAACCAGACAATATTTCTTTCCATTCAAGCTGCACACATTAGTAGGACCAAAGAGATCCATATGAAGCATATGTAAAGCCTGAGTAATAGAGTTTTGGGTCTTGGGCTTACAAGAAGCTCTATGTTGTTTGCCTTTTAGACAGTCAACACAAGTTTGGTCGTTTTGGAAAATCTTTTTGGGTAAACCTCTTACTAAATCATATTTTGCAATAGTGTTGATTGTTTTAAAGTTTACATGACCAAGCCTTCTATGCCAAATCATAGATTCATCCAATGAGGCCTTTGCTATCAAACAAGTTAAACCTTCTTTGGGATCAATGTTCTTTAAATTGACACTATACATATTGTTCCTTTTTGGAATTTTAAGAAGGATCTGACTTTCATCAGGCATCTTAAAATCAGAAGAAAGAACCATACATTCATTGTCAGTAAATAGAACATTGTTCTTTTTGTCACACATTTGTGAGACACTAAGAAGATTAAACTGAAGTTCTTTCACAAAATACACATTTTCAAAATCTATTTTACTGGTTTTAATAGTACCTTTACCAGTAATCTTTCCTTTAATTCCTCCCCCAAAGGTAACATATCCTCCATCAAATGTTTTGAAATCTGAGAGGAATGACATGTTGCCTGTCATGTGCCTGGAACACCCACTATCAACATACCCTTGATCTTCACTATCAGTTGAATGTTCCTGCACATGAATAAACACATTAGTTTCCTTGGGGTACCCAAGCCATGACAGACTTGGGTTTGCCTCTTGCATCAATGAAGTCAAACCTTTTCAGGATTGTTGATGCACCTTTTGATTGGATTGGTTTCCAAATCCAACATGCTGAGGCCTTAACAGCACTTTCCCTTCTAATCCATTGTGTGGTCTTTGGTCTATCAGTACCAATTTTGGCAATACCAATTTTGGCAGTACCATGTGGTCTAGCAGGACCTTTTGGTCTAGCAGGACCTTTGGTTTTTGGACTCCAAACTTTTGTTTTGACCACATTTATCTTTTGAATAGGATTCTTCTCAACTTTTGGTACACTTTTGAAAGTGTTTCTTGTACCCTTTTCAGTTGATTTTGTAATAACAGGCTTATGTTGTCTAACAGTATGATTATTTTTTGTAGTGTTAGACTTAACAAAACTTTTTCTGGGTTGAGTAACATTTGTTTTAGCTTTTGATTTACTCCCAAAAACCCATTTATTACAATAAGCATGAAGATGATTAAAGCTACCACAATAATAACAAGCTTTATTAAACATAACAAAGTCATCACCTAATTGTTGTGATTTAAGGTTGTTCCAATTTCTTTGGCTTCCCCTAGGTTTGTTATTACATTTTTTACAACTTTCAACTGTCTTCAAAACAGTTTTGGCTTTAGCTTTAACTTCTACTTTCTTAGGACTGGATGGTCCTACTTTGATTCCTTTAATAGGAATAGTCTCATCTTCATCATCATCAGATACCCAATCCTCAATAATTAGGACATCTGGTCTCTTCTCAGTGAGCACCTTGGAGAGTGAGACATTCTTAGCACTCTCAGAAGGTTCACCTATCACTACAGGTTTAGCTAATGGTTTTGCAACAAATTCATGTAAACCTGATGCAGCAAGATCACTACCTTGTGGACAAGGAATTCCTCTATAAGGTGGAGGACAATTATTATATCCTATCCCTGATTTTATTCTCTTATTCAACTGAGTCTCAACTATGCTCTTAGTACACTCAGAAGCATTTTCCAATTTAGTAACAGTCAGTTGAATATTGTCTCTAGCTAATGTCACTTTAGTGCACTCTGTCCTTACCATTTCTATTTCTATATCTTTCAAAAATATTTGTCTTTGAAGAGCATTTTTAGCATCAGTAAAGGTAAGTTCATTTTCTCTATAGTGAGTGATTTGTTTTTCTAACTTGGACATACCACACTTGTGGTCAAATAATTTTTGCTGGGTTTTTCTGTGTTCTAAGATTTCTGTATCATAAGCTTTTCTTATGGTTTCTAATTCTTTAAGAAATTCACAATCATTAGAACATTTGATAGTTTGTACCTCAGGGGTGGAGAATGCCATCAAAGCCAATTCATCAGAAGTTGACTCATCTTCACCCATGAAACTCCAGTCAAAACCCATGCCATCTATGGCAACCATTGCTTTTGGCTCAGCAACTTCAACAACCTTACTCTTGCTTTCAAAGCTTCCTTTCTTCTCAAAGCTTCCTTGGTTTCTATTGTCAAACCCTCTACCTCTGTCATCCTGCCTCTTAGGTCTTCTACACTCTCTAGAGTAGTGACCTTTCATGTGGCAGTTGTAACACTCCACCTTTGACTTATCATAGCCAGCAGGCTCACTTCCATCTATCAGTATCTTCTTGCCAGTCCTCATCATCAACTGCTTAGCTCTAATGCTTAAAAGTGAAAGTTGCCACTTTAGGTCCATTACTTCAAGATCATCAGGATGAATCTCTTGAAGGTCTTCAAATGTTAATACAGACCCATTGTGTTGAGATGTAAGAAAAGCACACCCAATTGTTTCATCCAAAATGGACTTGGTGCTACTAGAAGTATTAGCAGTACCAAAGGTTGTGTTAGCAGTACCTTCTTCTCTGCCTCCTTTGTCTTCATGATCAACCTTTGAGATGTTTGGGGATGAAACAAATGCCATATTTCCTGAGCTTGACCCAGTAGTCTTCTTAACTTCATGTTCTACAATCTTGAAATTGTTGTAGAGATCATTGAGACTCATCTGGTCAATATCTGACTTGTTCTTCCATACAATGACATGCATAGACCATTCTGAAGGTAAACTCCTAAGAAATTTAGAGTTTAGATCTTCTTGAGTTATCATCACTTCATGGATGGCTAACTGACTTGCAAGCTTCTGAAGTCTATTGAACATACTGTCCAAAGACTCATTGGTTGTGGCTGTGAAGTTCTCAAATTGTTGTTTGAGAAGTGTCTTTTGTGTTTTCTTGGTAGCATCATTACCACCAAACCTAGCCACAATAGCTTCAAAGAGGGTTTTGGCATCTTTGTATTTGTTAAAAATCAGAAGTTGATCATTTGGAATAGTCATCAGTAACATACTCCTTGCCTTGAGATCATTTTTCTTCTGAATTCTTTCATCTGCATTCGATGGTTGGGTTTGTATTGTTGTTACAAGAGCATCATTTACTGTTGTTGTGGTGGTTTGGGGTTTAAATGAATTGCCTTGTTCAATAATCTCCCAAAGTGCATAATCCTGCACTTGAAAGTATTGTTCAACCCTGAGTCGCCACATTTCAAACTCATTTTGTTTCAGTAATGGAAGTTTAGCTGCAACATTTGTCTGAATATGTTCAACATCCATTTTTCTTTTAAATTAGTAAATATCAAGCCTGGCTCTGATACCACTTGTGGAACGTTTTGTTTGTTCTTGATTGAGATATTTATGTATTGAATGTGTTTAGCATGCGGAATCTACTACAACACACTTTAAAAGAACACAAGATGGTGAGTTTGAGTAAATGAGAGAATGTAATGAACAAATAATCACAACTTTGGTTAACACAAAACGATTCAATATTATTGATGAAATAATACGGATGATCTAAATATCACCGGGATTACAAAGTAATCTTGAATCAAAGATTGTAAAAGGATTTGTGATTCGAAGTAACTAAGTTACTTGAGAGATAGTTTGTTTTTGGTTATTTGGTTAATGAAGATGCATGCATGAAGAAGTGACTAAGATATCCTTTTATAAGATAAGGATATCTTATTACATGTTGTCAAGTAGATGAATATAATACTATACTTTGACTATTATGGCGCCTACAATTAAATACAACTACCCATGTACACTCTGATATATTCTTCTGTCACCACAGAAGACTATTCTACTTCTACATAACGTATAACAATGTACAAAGACTAATAATTCAACTAAATATCTATTACAAAATATCTAATCGACACAACAGAAGCTTGGCAGGCTCTTCATTAGCTAGCAGTACCTTCTACCCAGAAGGTACTGGTAGAACATCTTCGTACACTACAAAATCAACTAGCAGGCTCTTCTCATCATTGGCAGGCTCTTTGACTTTGATCATTTTATTCCCAACAAAGTGCTTAATGCATTATATGATCAAAGGAACATTTTCTTAATAACTAGATTTTTTATAAAACATCAAAAAAAATTTATATATTTTTGAAAAACATTTTTGGCATTAAATAAAAATGTTTAATCTTTTATAAAAATATGAATTCAAATTTTTAACCAAAATCAGTTAAAATGTTCCAGAAAAACCTTCCCCACAAAAGGACAAAATTGGCCAACGGACAGAAGGGGCTGCCCCCTTAATTTTACTAGGCGGCCCCCTTAATTATTAAGGGGACCGACCCCTATTTAAGGGGACCGCCCCCGCTCTAGTAGACCTCCAGCTGTCCAATTTTTCTTCTATAAATATCAGCCTTCTCCTGGACTTTTACTCACCTTTTGCACACTGAAACTTTCTGTTTTAAATCACATTTCATATCTTCAAAAACCCTTTGATCATATAATCTTAAGCTTTGGTTTCTAAGTGATCCAAGCTTCCTCCATTCAAGTGCAAGAGAAGAATACTCCTTCAATAACTAGAAGAAGTATTGCAACTTAGATACCTAAGTTGTTTGTGTCATCATATATATTTGTATATAAGTTGTGTATTGTTGTTAGATAGTTGTGTGTATAATTGTTTGGGATAGGTTAGTGTGTAAGTAGAGAAGTTGTGTTGTTAAGGTGTGTAAGTAGTGAAGGTGTGAAGAAGTAGTAGTGAACATAGGTTGTGCTTAGTCGTGAAGTGTCGTGAAGAAGTAGTGAAGAAGTCGTGAAGTGTTGTGAAGAAGTCGTGAAGAAGTCGTGAAGAAGTTGTGAAGAAGTCGTGAAGAAGTCGTGAAGTAGTCGTGAAGAAGAAGGTGTGATTAAGTCGTGTTTAAGTTGTGAGATTGGTTCTAGCTACGATTAGAACTCGACATCTAGCTTTGTGTCGTTAAGCCGGTGTAAGCTAAAGTTGTGTAAAGGTTTTCTCCGCCATAAGGGAGCTTGTTGACATAGTGAAGAAAACTCTGAGTTAGGTGCTCGGGGAGTGGAGTAGGGCAAGGAAGGTGTCCTTGTAGCCGAACCACTATAAATCTCTTGTCTCTCGGTTAGATCTTTCCATCTCTAGCTTTTATTTCATTTTATTACCTTACTTGCATTACTTATTTATAGTTACTTATATACATATTGTTCATATTGTTCAAGGAGTTGAGATCACATAAATTCGAATCTAAGTTTTAAAAAGTAAATAAAGTTTTCATAATAAATTTTAAAAGGACATAAAACTATTCAACCCCCCTTCTAGTTTTCCACAGAATTGTAGAACCATCTTTGATCTCTTTAATTCCATCTATAGTCCTTTCCTTTTATTAGTTTAACGGTCGTTAGTCATTATCCGTTAAATACTAACGGTCGTTATATGTTTTGTGTAATTAATAATTATATATAACATTTTATATTTAATTATTATTCGTTAACTCTTCATACGTAAAGTGTGCAATCTAGTGATCTCGAGTTTGATCCTAACACACATCTACTAATTTATGCCCACAAAACAAAAAACTCCCACTTGGACATATTTTAATAGTGTGATCACATCGGTTAGCGTCTAGCAACACTTCGACGCCTCTAGTACAACTCGAGTAAGGTCTCCCGGAAAAATCTTTTAATGATTCATCATTATTATTATTCTTTTGTCACTAATACCATGTTAAATAAAGATATGGATCTAAGTCATTCTTTATTCAACTATTCTGTTTCTCGTTGTTTGTGATTGAGCAAGATTACCAAATCTTCTGAACATATTCATGGGAGATCTTGGGCGTGGCCACGCAAACATCTTGTCAACCCTACGAGGGGACCAGTAGTATTAAACTCCAAAATAAATTTGAAGGAACAAATTCTATCTTGACTACAAGCAAAACCCACGAACTTTGTAACACTTCTGAAAACAATCCTTATGACTACCAGTTACGTATAGCATTAAATTGTTCCACAGAAAGGCACCTCATTCATGACAGTTATCTGGTATCTCAAGTCTGAGGATAACTATTCATGATTTACTTAATGACTAGATCTATAAAGTAAAATCATGTAGTTTCGGATAAGTCCTATATGAAATTCATTGAATATCATGTGAATTTGACATGTCAACGCATCAATATACTTTTAAGTATATTATACCAAAACTCAGATTTGTCTTAGTTTAATGATATTCCCATATCATTAATTGACAACGGACGATTTAGAGTAACTAAATTATTCATGGATTAAACATGCAAATATAGGACACAATAATTAAAGAATGAAAAATAAGCATAACAAATACTTTATTTCATTAAAGATAATAATTGTTTACAATATCCTTTATCCAAATACTAATCACAGTTATGCATGAAACTACTAGCTAAACGAAGTCCAATGCCATTGGCAAGTTCAGTAAGCTTTTCTTTAGCTAAAGCCTTAGTGAATAGATCAGCTAAGTTGTCATCTGTGTGAACTTTCAAGAGATTAATCTCTCCTATGCTGACTTGTTGTCGAACATAGTGATATTTCCGTAGAAAATATCTGGTGCCCTTCATGATTCCAGATTCATTGGCAAATATGATTGCAGCAGAATTGTCACAATACATATTAATAGGCGATTCAATTGAAGGAATAACACCAAGCCCTGAAATGAATTTCCTAGTCAAAACAGCATCCATAGCAGCGTCTGAAGCAGCTATGTATTCAGCTTCTGTCGCAGACATCGCAATTGTACTCTGCTTCTTGCTCTTCCAGTCTACTGCTCCTCTATTTATAACAAATACATAACTTGTCTGAGACTTTGCGTCATCTTTGTCACATTGCCAGGACGCATCACAGAAACATGTAACATCAAATTCTGCATCTGGATTTCCACCATACACTAGAAACATATCTTTTGTATTTCGTAAATACTTGAGAATATGTTTAACAGCAATCCAGTGACGATCACCAGGATTATGTTGAAATTGACTTGTTATATTTTGAGCGAACGCCGCATGTGGACTTGTGCATCTAACCGCATACATGATAGATCATATTGCCGAAGCATAAGAAACTTTACTCATGCGTGCCACCTCTGCAGGTGTTGAAGCACACATCTCACTGCTTAAGCCATGTTTTACTTCCATTGGCAAATATCCTTTCTTGGAATTTTGCATATTGAATCTCTTCAATATTTTGTCAATGTAAGCACTTTGACTTAATCCAATTAACTTCCTTGATCTATCTCTGTAGATCTTGATTCCCAGAATGTATGCAGCTTTCCCTAAATCCTTCATAGAAAAACACTTTCCAAGATATGCCTTAACACTTTGCAAACTTGGAATGTCTTTTCCCATAATCAATATGTCATTGACATATAGGATAAGGAAAATTACATCACTCCCACTAGCTTTGTGATATACACATGGCTCATCAAGATTTTGAGTAAATCCAAACCTTTTGATTTCTGCATCAAATCTCCTATTCCATTGCCATGATGTTTGCTTCAATCCATAAATTGATCTTTTAAGTTTGCATACACGGTTTGGAAACTGTGGATTCACAAACCCCTCAGGCTGTGCCATGTGGATGTCTTCATCTAGGCAACCATTTAAGAGGGCAGTTTTGACATCCATTTGCCAAATCTCATAATCATAGTACGCTGCTATAGCTATGAGAATCCTAATAGCTCTAATGTCTGCTACAGGAGAGAAAGTCTCCTCGTAGTCAACCCCAAAGGTTTAAGTAAAGCCTTTAGCCACCAGACGAGCCTTATAGGTGTGTACATTGCCATCCATGTCAGTTTTCTTCTTGAAGAGCCACTTACTTCCAACGACTTTAGCATTGGGAGGAAGGTCAACTTCAATCCAGACTTCGTTATCTTTCATTCATTGCATTTCCCCATTCATTGCTACTACCCATTTATCCTTTTCAGGACTATTAATGGCAGCTCTATAATTAGTAGGTTCGTCAAGATCCCCTAATATAGTTTCCTCAACTTCTACGTTAAGACATAGACGTTCAGGAGCACGCGTAGTCCTTACAGACCGACGAATGGGAACAACTTCAACTTCAGGTGGAGGACCCAGACTATCAGGTTCTACAGGAAGTACGCTAGTGTTTCCAGAAGGTAATGTATCAACATGATCATCTTCCAGATCATAAACTCTCCCACAGAATTCTAGAGATATAAGTTCCTTTTCAAGAAAGTCTCCATATCTAGCAACAATTACTTTGTTTTCAGGTGGGCAGCAAAAGTCGTAACCCATCGTTTCCTTTGGGTATCCTACGAAGATACACTTTACAGATCTCTGTTGGAGTTTATCTGCTGAGTCACGTCTTATATACGCCTCGCAACCCCAGACCTTTAAATAAGACAAGTTAGGAGCTTTACCATTCCATATTTTATATGGTGTCTTATCAACCTTCTTGGTGGGAACCATATTTAGAATGCGGACAACAGATTCTAAGGCATAATCCCAAAAGGATAAATGAAGAGTTGTAAGATTAAAAATTGATCGCACCATGTCTAACAATGTACGATTTCTACTCTCAGATACACCATTTTGTTGTGGAGTATATGGAGATGTGAGATTCTGGACAATTCCATTCTCAGCTAAGTAATATTTAAACTCTTGGCTTAAGTATTCACCGCCTCTATCAGATCGAATAGCTTTAATCTTCTTTCCTAGTTTCAATTCTACTTCTGCTTTGAAAACCTTAAATGTTTCAAACACCTCATGTTTATGTTTAAGCAAGTAAACATAACCATATCTGCTGAAATCATCTGTAAAGGTTAAGGAGTAGCTAGCACCTCTCCTTGACACATGTCTAAGTGGTCCACACACATCAGTATGTATTAAACCAAGTAGATCAGAAGCCCTTTCCATATTACTATGAAAAGGTTTCTTAGCCATCTTCCCAGATATACAAGACTCAAATTTATCATATGATTCATCATTGATACTTTTTAAAAGCCCATCACGTTGTATCTTTTTTCATGCGAGTCTTGCCTATATGAGCAAGTCTACAGTGCTAAAGGTAAGAAGAATTCAAGTCTGACTTTATTCTCTTACTAATGCTATACATTGAATTATTATTATTGGATACATAATCATTCATGTCAATTTCAAACACACCATTCACAGCAATAGCATTAAAATAAAAAATACCATTTAAAAAAACTGAAATTCCATTACTAGTGATAGTGTGAATAAAACCCAAATCCAACAAACATGAAAAGGAAACAACACCTTTAATAATAGAAGGTGCATAATGACAATTGTTTAATGACAGTACTAAGCCCGAAGGCAAAACTAAATTAAACACTCCTATGGCTTCAACAGCTGCAGGTGCTCCATTTCCCACATGCAGATATTGCTCCCCATAGGCAAGCTTCCTTTCCACTCTAAACCCCTGTAGTGTATTACAAATGTGAATACCACATCTAGTATCATATACCCTGGAATTAATTTTATGGTTTAGAGTAAATAATTCAATCATAAATAAGTTACCTGAAGTGCTGGTGCCCAAGTGACCAGACTTCTTGTTCTTATTTTCTCGCAACTCTTCGAGATAGAGAGGTCAATTCCTCTTCCAGTGACCAACTACATGACAGTAGTGGCAACCCTGATCTTTCTTTGGATTATCCTTCTTCTTAGGAGGGTATTTCTTAGGTTCAGGTTGATAGGCCATAACTTGCTTACCCTTATCAGCCTTTCCTTTTCCTTTACCCTTCTTGTTTGCATTCGGCTTGTTAATTCTACCCCCTTGAATAGAAAGTACCTGGGGTGTAGGAGCCTTCTGTGGTAAACCTTTCTCGTAATCAATAAGCAATGCGTGTAATTCACTTACTGTCTTCCCCACGTAATGCATATTGAAATTACAAACAAAACCACTAAATTCCTTATTCAAGGATCTATTGATTAAGTTAATAGCAAGATCTTGTTTATAGATTTTGCCAAGTGCTTGTAGTTGGTCCATGTAACCATTCATTTCCAACACATGTGCACTTACAGGTTTACCTTCTTCCTGCTTACAGGTGTGAAGAGCATCAATCAAATCATAAACTTCAACAGCTTGTGGCTTCTCAAACATACGTCTGAGTTCGTTGAGCATGTCATAAGGGAAGAAATTCTCAAACTACTTTTGTAAAGCAGGTGTCATTACTCCCAACATCATGCAAGCCACATCATTATGTTTCTTGTATTCAACTTTCCACTCTGCTTTTTCTGCATCAGGTGCAGTTGCAGCAGGTTCAGTAGGACAAGGCTTATACAAATATTCCAGTTTCTCAGACACTCGCAAGACAATCCTGAGTGAGCGAAACCAGTCATTGAAATTTTGTGAGCCAGTCAATTTTTCTCGCTCAAAGAAATTTTTGAATGCAGATGTGACAAACGGTAATTTTCCTATTAATATTTTAATAATAAATGTTAATTTATTATTACCTGACTGATAAATTAAGCATTCATGAGCTTGCATAACTATTTCGGGAAACAAACCCGCACGTTGTAGCATACAGTAACTCACCAAAACTATTTGACTTTATCAGAAAAGGTGAATTTTCCACTTTCTGACATTTACAGACCCCAACGTAACAAAAATGAGAGGTTATCTCGTTTTTCCTGAAAAACAATACCACACGCGTACCGACACCACATTAGTAACAGTTTAATTTTTATAATTCATTTTCGGAGTCAATAAATATTACTTTATGCCAGTTTTATAAAAACGTCCCCAGAATTATATCTTTCACATTTATACGAAACCGGGGTACCGCAATTACATCTCAGCTCAATGGAGCACGAGGTACACAAAATACACTTAATATAATAAAACCAACACATATACACGTATCCCTTATCCCTTGGTACCACCGCCCTATATCCATCCAATTTCTCTTTTAACTTCTTCTCCTGGTTCTTTCTCCAACACCACGCAAATCTTCATCCATCACCATCGAACTATACTTTCCATCCTCCCAACACATCTTGTCGTTCTCATAGACCTTTTCCCTAGAGTCAACGGATATAGAAGAGTCGAGGTGACAAGGATGGAGAACAAACTTTGCTACAAACGGTTAATCCCCATCCCCCATGTCCAACAGGCATGCCGAAGAACTTCTATCTTGTTTCCTTTTTATAGACTAATCGATTCCCAGCAGATCCACACGCTCCTTACCTACAACAAATCATTCACAAGATCTAGTATTCAAGGGTTTTGATTGGAAATCAAAGGTGTGTAGGTTTGCTTGGAATCGGGTCCAGTTCTTGTTGTAAATCGGTGTCACTCAATCTTGTGCTGTAAGATCTCGAATCCTTGTTTTCATGTTTTATTCGAACACCTATATGTTCTTGTGATTATTGGAAACTTGGTTATTAATATTTTGGTTGGTTGAAGTAATCGTTTGATTTTAGTTTATATACAATCGATTATAAGGTCATTGTTGTAATGCCTTTTGTGTTGTTATTATGGTGTGGTAAAAATTAAAAACTGATAACTAAAACTAAAATCGAAACTATGTTGGCTCGGAATTTGGAAGTGTATGTCGTCGATTATTGTATTCGATTTTGCTTGTTTGCTTTTGGTTGATTGAATAAGCAGTTTAAGCAAGTGGTTATAAAAGATGATGAAAACTTGGTCTAGAGTTAAGTTTGGTCTAATTGTGGCTTAAGTTTTGCGAGTTTTAGCCTATTTTGGTTTAACGCGAGTCCTATTGCAGCATTGGGTCTTGTTTGGTCTCTTTTGTTTGAGTCGGCACAATGGGTTATGCTAATCTTGAGTCGAGAGGACAAAATTGTGATTTTGCTCGGATTGTGTTTAGAGGTCGAAGCCCACTGTGGTGGATTCACAGTGGTATACGTGAGTCGATTGGTTATTGTTTTTGGTTCCAGAAAACACACCCACGAAGGGTGTGTTGTGTTGGTTTGTCTCGGATTTTAAGTATAACATTCAGTGGTGATTCTTTCTTGGTCTTATGTTGTAAACTAAGGTCGACTTGAGTAAACTTGATTTTTAGTGTGTCTCGGTTTGTATTGTGAGCCGAGAGGCCATGGATCGAAGCCACTCGAGCTCAACACAAGGAGTTTGACTGGTTTTCTTGTCTTTTTGGTTCGATTACCACCCACGAAGGGTGTAAAGGTCTGCTTAGAACACAACACAAATAGGGGTGTGTCGTGTTTATATAACACACACGGAGTGTGTTTATTTAGCTCTGTCAAAAAGGGTCTCAAACCCTTGCACTAAGGGCACGGTTGGGTTTGTGTCACATCCACAAGGTCGAAGCATTCGAACCTATTTTACTTGGTCATTCGATCCTCGGTGTGGTCGAGTGATACTCAGATTTTGGTAGTCAAAAATGGATCGAATATGAGTGTTTGAGTCATCCGTATATTTTTACCTTCTGTCTTGGACAAACAAATGTAACACCAAAAACCTGTGACTTGTGTTTTTCTAAATGTTGCGACCAGTAGTTTGTTTACTGATGTTGGGTCGAGCCCATTAAACCACAAAGGACCTTTGTTTGTATTGTGAATAGGGTCCGTTTGGTTTATCAGTCCATCCGAGTTGGGTTTGTTAGTTATATAATGGGCCACAACCCAGTCCACCAAATCTCAACATAAGAGTGTGTTGCATATCCTATTTTGTACACGAGTTATTGCCGCGATCGTCCAAGTGATTTTCCCGGTTATTTCAACCTTATACTTCACGACTTAAAATAACTCGACTCATTACCGACTCGTTACACTTCACTAAATCACAAAATCTCGCTATATAATATATATATATAATATATATATATATATATATATATATATATATATATATATATAACTAGATCACACAACGTACTTAGTAACTCAACATGATTTTATAATAAATTGACTTACTTTATAAACCAAGTTAGTTTTACATTACACAAACAACTAGAAACTCTTTTATACATTTTAAAACTATAAGAACGAAGTGAAAACTAAACTTGTAAATTTAAACTCATTATTAATACATACCACCTATTTGATTACATATAAAATTGACATACTTTAAAAAAAATCATATGAATTTATTAGATTATAAAACGATTATTTACTTAAACACCAACCTTATAACTTTTGTTAGCACGAGAAAACCAAAACATGTACTCGCGTCATGCCCGCCTAGTGTCAACAAGTATATACCTAGCTTACTATATTTCATTAAATGTAATAATCAACAATGAGGAATTTTAAACGTAACATTACTTTTATAAAAACTATATATATATATATATATATATATATATATATATATATATATATATATATATATATATATATATATATATATATATATATACACACACACCATCCTTCTCATACACACACTTATACATGTAATATATATATATATATATATATATATATATATATATATATATATATATATATATATATATATATATATATATATATATATATATATATATATATACACGCACTTAGTAATATATGCTCATTTAACAATAATGGTTCCATATGCCGTCAACACCTAATATTTGTTAGTAATTATTTTCCGTACATAGTCTTTCGGTTACTGTCAAACTAGAGACTTATTCGTCTTTGATACTTTTATTACTTCCAAGAGCCAATACGTTCAAATGTTTAGAAAATTGTTTTAAACTTAAATGCTGCCGCACCAGCAATAATGAAATAAACTTCTTAAAACCTTTTACTTTAATTAAATTTCGTTAAGTCTTAAACTTAGTCTGTGAACTAAAACAAACCTTACTAATCTAGGTCGCGTGTTGGTGCTGAACATTATCTGAACTAGTGTACTATCTGACTGCTATTTGCCGAGATGAGTTTATAGCCCCACTCTATTTAGACTTATTTTACAATTGGGGTGAGAAACATGCAAAACTCTTTGATGGACCAAAACTGTTATCTATGCTATTACGTGGTTTAGCCTAAGCCCTATTATGTCCCATTATGCCCAACTCATGAACCGTCAATTCCTGCTAGAAAGCGCGAATGTTATAAATAGATCTATTGGGAGTAACGTCCCTGTTCGGATTGACCGAATAGGCAAACGAACGTATACCATGTCGAAACACAAGTGTCTGGGATAAACACTTGCCAGGCCTTTATATTTAACATGCTTCTAGAGCATGCACACTGTTATAGCTTCGGTTGCATGAACTTAGTGCTAGCGTAATAGACTATATTTTTATATGACATTATATGGGTTGTAATGTTCATATACCAAACTCATGGTCCAAACTATCGATTTTACTGCTTATTGATAAACCTATGAACTCACCAGCTTTTTGCTGACTTTTAGCATGTTTTTTCTCAGGTGCTTAAGCTGATTGATTGTTACAAGGTTTTGGCATGGCAAGGGTCATAGACTATTTACTGAAGTGCTTTTGCATTTAACTATGACTTGTTTGCATGGGACAACTAAACTCATGGGCCTTATTTTCTGAACTCAAACTTTATTATAAACTTATTTAACTTGGTTGAATGTATTTAAATGGAGTATGTATTCCATTCTTTATTACCTTGTGTTGTGATTTCCGATTCAGTAGACCCCATGACCCGAATGCTTCCACAATACCAGATTTTGGGGGTGTTACAGCAGAACCCAAATTAGTGTTATCGTTTTGAGCCATTTCTACAGATAAAAAAGTTCAAATATTAGCATTTTCGATAATACAATTTTTCAAGAAAATAAAATACACAAGGAAATATTCATATAACCATAGAATTTTCTTGAAAAATAGGACCCAAATTAACATAGTTCCATTACATCAGTTGATCTGCTAGTAATGAAAGTATAAAATAAGGTAATCTGTAGAACAATAATTGGCAAACAATTTCCAACTCCTAAACCATTATGGGATTTACATTTGTGGAAAACTAGAAGGGGGGGTTGAATAGTTTTACGTCTTTGTAATTTATTATAAAACCTTTGTTTTATACTTTTAAAAACTTTAGATTCTAGTTTGTTATAAAAAATAAAACATAAATCTTATTATTAGTTATATATGTATTCTTTTAAATTGATTGTAAAAGTTTTGGTTTCTTGAATGGATTTTCAATTTGATCTTTATGTGAAGTTGACCTCTAATTAATACTAGCAATTATATAAGCCTATGTGTATGAAAGTAATGAGGATGCAAGTAAAGAAATAAATAAGGTATGGAAAGATCTAACCAAGACACGAGAGATTTATAGTGGTTCGGCTACAAGGACACCTTCCTTGCCCTACTCCACTCCCCGAGCACACCTTGCTCGAGAGTTTTCTTCACAACTTCAATAAGCTCCCTTATGGCGGAGAAAACCGTACACAACTTTGGCTTACAACTTCACAACTTCACAAAGCTAAATGTCGAGTTCTAATCGTAGCTAGAACCAATCTCACAACTTCACAACACAACTTCTTCACAACTTATTCACGACTACTTCACAACGGCTTCACGACTGCTTCACGACTTCTTCACGACTTCAACACGACCGCTACACAACCTCTATGATGCGGCTTCACGACTTCAACACTATGTCTTCATGACTAAGACTTCACGACTTCAACACGACCGCTACACAACTTCTATGCTACGGCTTCACGACTTCAGCACTAGGACTTCACGACTAGGACTTCATTGCTTCAACACGACCGCTACACAGCTTCTATGCTATGGCTTCACGACTTCAACACAAGAACTTCACGACTAGGACTTCACAACTTTAACACGACCGCTTCACAGCTTCTATGCTATGGCTTCACGACTTCAACACAAGGACTTCATGTCTTCTAAGCTACGGCTTCACAACTTCTACACCACGGGTTCACGACTTCTACACAACGGCTTCACGACTTCTATACTTTGACCTCACAACTTCTATACCACAACTACTTATACAACATCTTCACTACTTACACACAACACTAATCTACAACACACACCTTACATACAAATGAATGAATGATTTACAAACTTTGTTAAACACACAACTTAAGTAACAAGATGATACTAAGTTGTAATACTTCTAATCTTGATTGATAGAAGTATTCTTCTTTTGCACTTGGATGGTGGAAGCTTGGATCACTTGGAAACCAATGCTTAAGATTACATGATCAAAGGTTTTTTAAGATATGAAATGAGATCTACAACAGAAAGTTTTAGTGCAAAAGGGTGAGTAAAAATCCAGGGGAAGGCTTGTATTTATAGGGAAAAATCTGGACAGCTGGAGCCTACTGGAGCGTGGTCGGCCCCCTTAAATAGGGGGGCGGTCCCCTTAATTTTAAGGGGGCCGCCTAGTAAAATTAAGGGGGCCGCCCCTGCTGAACGTTGGCCAGTTTTGTCCTTTTGTGGGGAAGGTTTTTCTGGAACATTTTAACTGATTTTGGTTAAAATTTTGAATTCATATTTTTATAAAAGATTAAACATTTTTATTTAATACCAAAAATGTTTTTCAAAAATATATAAAATGTTTTTGATGTTTTATAAAAAATCTAGTTATTAAGAAAATGTTCCTTTGATCATATAATGCATTAAGCATTAGTTCATTCATACCTTAAGTGATTTTAGTTGTAGAAGTGAATATTTACAACTAAGTACTTGTTTAATTTATAAGTTTATGTTTTAATGAGTTTACATTTTGTGATAATCAAAACATAGAGATATGAATAAATATTGACAATGTTTTTAGGCATTTATTTATGTCAACAATCTCCCCCTTTTTGATGATTACAAAACCTAAACTCATTAAATCCAAAAAGTTATTTTTGGACAAGTATTTAGTGAGTTTATATTCACTTCTCCCCCTTTTTGTAGAATCAAAAAGGTTATGCCGACAAGTTTTAGAGACAAAATTTGTCGGGATGAGAACTCCCCCTTGATGTGTGCTCCCCCTCGTTTGAGGGCACCAAGGAATCGATATATGGAATACTTGCAAGAAAAATATTAGAAGCACAAGCATATATATAGCAAAAATAAGCATGCATATAAAGACATTCATTAAAAATGTTGTGTATAAATACACAACCATCCAAGATTATATTCAATCCTACATTAGCTAGTAAGTAATGCAATCTACATAATCATTCTAGGAGTACATGATCTTCCATGGGGCTTGCACACAAAATGGTTTGAAAAATTATTTTTGATTAAACATTGCATATGCTTAATTTGGTGAGAATGAAGGTGGTGGTGGTGTAGTGGGTGAAAATGATGGAGGTTGTGGTGGAGGTTGGTTGTTAAGCATGTGTTCAAGGGATGAAAACTTGTAGTGTATCTCATCTCTAAGACCAAAGATGATGGTTTGGTTGTGGATGTGGTGGTATTGGTGATGATGAGAAATGAGCATCAAGAGGTGTTATTGGTGATATGGAAATTACAAGTTGGGTGAATGGAGGTTCTTGAGTAGGAGGTGGAGTTGATGCTCTTGATGGTGGTGATGAAAGGTGTGAGTTGATGTAGTTATTGATGGATGAAAGGGTGTTTTTGATGGTGCATTTGGTGCACTTGGGGATTAACATTGAGGTGGGGGTGATGGAGTTTTGGTGTCTTAGAGATGATTTTGGTGATAGCATGGTGAATGAAAATGGGTGTTTGATGGAGGTGATGGTTGATTTAGGTAAGGTTTGGGCTAGATAAAAGGGGTCGCAAGATGCAAAAGAAAACAGTAAATTTTACTGCCCAGATGGCCGGTCCCCTTAATTGTAGGCCGGCCCCCTTAAAATTAAGGGGACCGCCTAGGGAATTAAGGGGGCCGCCCATCTGGTGTTTTCCCAGGCGACCAAATTTGAAAATTTTCCAGAAAAGGGTCATTTTTAGGGTGTTTTTGCAGCAAGCTCCATTTGAATCATGTACATCAAGAATGATTAAATAGTGACATAAACATGTTAATTACGCATGCATACATTTAAAACATATTACGGAATAAGCATGTTATTAATCATCAAGCATGTATATATATCATGATATCGAGTATACAAGCAATAAGCATAACAATCATATATTAAAGACAAGAAATAAAGCATTCACTAGTTGAAAATAATTATGTTAAAAACATAATTATTGATACAACACATATTTAGCTTATAGCATGCAATAAGTAGAAAAAATTTTAATTTCCTAAGAGATCCATTTGACTTGCTTGAGACATGAAAAGCTTGAATTATTTTGGATGGATGACGGTAAAGAGGGGGTAAAAAATATTGGATTAATGGGGTTGTAAGTTTGGGTGTATGGATGTTGGAGAAAGTGTTGATGGAGGAATTGGAGGTGGAGAGCTTGGACTTGACCAAGTTGAATGAGGGTTTTGATGTTGTTCAAGTGGTGGTGTTGGATTAGATCTAGTGAGAAGATACTCAATCCAAGTGAGACGCTCATTTAAAGTGATGGTTTGATTTTTGAGAAAGATGCAACAAGGACTATTGTTGACATGTTTCTCAATTTGACTCGAGTGATGTGGTGATGATGGTAATGATGGTGAGATGGATGGTGATGATGGTAATGATGGTTTGATTTTGGAGAAAGACGCAACAAGGATAATTGTTGACATGTTTCTCAATTTGACTCAAGTAATGTGGTGATGATGGTAATGATGGTGATATGGATGGTGATGGGTTTAAGTTACTTTGAGCAAGGTGCAAAGCAAGGAGAGCATTAAGCTCATGGGCTTCCTTGAGTTCTTCAATGAACTTCAAGTGTTGAGTGGAAGGTGATGATGAAGGAGAGTGGTTGTTATTTGGTGGAAGTGGTGGTGACACTTTTGGTGGTGGAGACATTTGTGAACTTGGGTAATTATGAGTGAATGAAGGTGGACATATGGATGATTGGTTATGTGTGTGAAAGGGTTCATTAGGGTGAGGTTTAGGTGTTGGTTGAGTTTGAACAACATCATTTGTTGGGTTATGGCAAATGTCAAGCTTCCTCCTCCAAGTGGGTATTTATGGTGTAGTGATGATGTGATTGTGGAAGGTAAAATTTGGAGGATGGTTTGTGACAAAATGTGTTTGTGAATTTTGGGAAGTACATGATAAAATGGGCAAAAAAAATAGAAAAGGGGACCAGCACCTTCGACCATCAGATGGCCGGTCCCCTTAAATATTAAGGGGGCCGCCTAATGAATTAAGGGGGCCGCTGATGCGGTGCGTTGTGTCGTTGCGGTTTAGCAGTATTAATGCCTACTCAAGTTTTAAATTTATATTTAGCCGACTTATCAATAACACACACACTTAACGAGCAGTGTACCCGTTCAGTATGAATATAATGGTAAGTAGAGTGTCGATCACTAAGAGTGGAACGTATTATCTAGTTATTCTAATCAGTATTTTAATATATTAAGTTAGCTATACAACCTAATCTAACGCAAGGGGGTTCAGCCTGAGAGACTGGCACGATTTGGTTGCAATTAAATAATAAACTAAACCAATAGGCACGAATCAGCGAATAGCACACACGTACACAGATAAATACTCGAGACAATAAGAAGATCTGTCCTGATAGATAAGTAGTTTGTCACTTGTTTTATTGCTAGTTTTATATGAAGTGTATAGTTCGATGCAACGCACCGAGATTAAGTCCTTTCTCGTTGGTTCTAATCTTATCGGCGAGTAAACCCTTAATGATTACTTATGACTATCCTATTTATCTTTCTTCCTACTTTTCTACAGACGATAGAATGCATAAGCGATCTAATAAATAGGCGAGGGCAGAGGCATGGCGACCCGATCAACGCTCAGCTAGACACAGAGGTTATCAATGCACTAATAAAAGTAACCAAAGACATCAACATATAAACTTTAATTAATGAGAAAGCAGTTTTAAGGGAGTGCAATCTTTCTGTTGACACATTACACAAGCCACCAATCTTGATGAATTAAAGTTTACTAACACAATAAAACAAAAGTACTTAATGAATTAAACACATGCAGCACCTTCTTACAGCTCTTGTATCTTCGTTTTGGGTGTGTCTTGTGCTGCCTATTCGTCTGAATTCGTCCTAGGTTTCTGTACTTCGGTCTTCTGTCGAACTTCGGAACTTTTTTTACTCGTCTGGTCTTTGGGGTATTTATAGTTTCTGTCTGAGGGTAAGATGCGGCGCATCTAGTAAGTAGATGCAGCGCATTGACTTAACTTCGCGTGGGGTCCAAGATTAATATATTCAGGAATATTCATACACCGCCAGAAGATGCGGCGTAACTCCATAAGTAGATGCGGCGCATGTCCTCTTGTATCTTGGATCGTATCTGGTGAAATCTGGATAGTGATGCGCCGTATGTAATGAGTGAGATGCGGCGCATCTGGAGCAGATTCGTCTTGATCTTGTGCATTTCAGTAGACTCTTAACTTCTTGCATGTTTTGCTCCATAATTAGTCCAAAATCGCCAAGTTTCACCAAATGTTTGTTTTTACCTGAGAATTACAAAAGTAAACGATTAAGTATCAATCCTCATTCATAATATAATAAAACAGGTCAAATAATTAGGATAAATGATAGTAATAAAATGTACTTATTTGAGTTCATCAAATATCCCCCCACTTGAACTTTACTTGTCCCCAAGTAAACCTTAGAATTAATCTTATGAAAATGTATCCTAAAAGATATTAGGATTTATTTTTATATTTAAGCATGTATTCGTTTTTGTCATAATCACACAACCAAACACTTAACGAATTAGAAGTAAAAATAAAATAATTTGATAAAAGCAAATCTAATCGTTTAACTGTCCAGTCGTGACGAATATTCTATCATAAGCTTGGCAAGTATACACATCTCCCCCACTAAAGCCAAGGAATAACAAGTCTAAAGCGGTAAAAAGGGTTTTTAGGCTTAAAGGGTTAATTATTCTCCTTAATCTCTATCGATCTCAAATTCCAGAAAAGGCGACAAAATCACAAATACATGATCGAATCCACGAACACGATACTTGCAATTGCTCAAATCCTTAACTCGAATAGGCTAAAGATAGGACCAAGTAATCTTTACCAATAATATTATATCAAAAAGGGCGACAAAATCATAAATACATAGTCGAATCCACGACTACGATACTTAAGATTGCTCAAATCCCTAATCTCAATAAATCAAAGGTTTGGATCAAAAATAATATAGGGTATGGATAATATTTGGGATACAAATTGGTGTAAAATAAAAAATAAACAAAACAGATAAATTAAAATCCTAAGTGTGGTTAATCACTATCCCAACCATCCCATGAATAAGACTCATATCATTGAATAACTCACGCTTTAACACTTGAAACACACGCTTTAGGTAGACACGAATTATACTCAACAAGATCTTAATCAAAGAATAAACCTTAGTTGGCGTTCCCATAACTGCCAACTCCCATTCAATCCATAGATATAATATACAACAATTAGTGGTGATATCGACCACTTACATAACTTTACATCGTTGGTTAAAAAAACATCCAACTTTTTTTTTTTTTTTTTTTTTTTTTTTTTTTTTTTTTTTTAAACTACTAACATAAACATAGATGTGTAAAATTTCACCACATCACTATAATGATAATTCTGGATAATTTTTCCATACTTTTCATACTTCAGAAATAATGGTAATAGTGAAAGTAGTAAACACACGAAAAATAAACTCAAAGATATACAATATTTACTTTCACTCCAATTGCATTGTGCAATTTCCCGACCTAACCATAGATAATGAATTACGCACGCGAACACAGGTAATGTAAGGAAACACACTTTGCCTAAAGCAATTAACCAACCACGGATTTTAATCTATAGGGTAGGCTAAGGTGTAAGGGTGTAACGAAACATTTTAACAAAGGTGTAAGAAACGAAAGGAATGGCTCTGAGTGTTTTTCTAGGGGTATCTTACTCTAAAAATGAGAGTAACAAAAGGGTTTATACGGGGGTTAACTAACCAGTGTAGTTAGCTAATAACACATAACATATAAGGCTATTTGGGTGTAATCCTAGAAATTTTACCAATTTAGACAAGTCATTCCAATTATATAAATAATACTTATTATGGTGGTCTCGAATAGTATACAAGCCAAGTTCTAAAGTTTACAAGTCACCGGCACACTCATAGATTTGTGAATTTTGAAAAATCACAATTTTTGAAAATAACGTCATGTGTGCAGCTATGCAACTTAGACTTTAAACAAAAACATGCTAAAAAAAAATTTTAATTTTGATATATTAAGCACATTTTAAGCATATTTTGAAAAGTTTAGGACAAGTAAGTGTTAAGTGTTCTAATTCTAAGTGTTCTAATTCTCCAATCCCCCCACTTAAGTTAAACAACGTCCTCGTTGTTTGTATCAAAGGTTAAAAACTGGAAAATAAAAGAATTAGAACAGAAAAACTCCCCTGAGATTTGCTCGGTATGATCCTCCATTTGTATAAGAGCAAAAATCATCTTTCTTGTGGATTAGAACGTTTAAGCTTCATAATAGATGTATCCACAGGAAATGCAGGAATCTATAATACCACCAAGGCTTTAAAACACACCTAAGTTAAGAAAGGTTCAAACTTGCATAATACATTAGTAGTTAGTTAAAATAAAACATAAAAATTAAAAATGAAAATCATCAGTCGATGCGCCGTATCTTATGGAAGAAGATACGCCGTATCGAGCCTGGAATAAGTACGGATCAGAATAGAAGATGCGTCGCATCCTTAACCAGGGATGCGCCGCATTAAAATAAACTGATAAAAAGTTTTAAAGTCGAAAATAAAAAATGCAGAAAAAAAAATAAAGTAAGATATGACATGTGCAGGAGATGCGTCGCATCTCAGGATTGAGATGCGCCGTATCCTCTGCGGCCTGACTGACTCGACACAAAAACAGAATAATAAAAATTTCTCCGGGTTGTCTCCCGGTCAGCACTTGTCTTTATTCCAGAGTCTTCAAGTTAGACTCACGTTCAGCTCATTAATATCGATCATTGAAGGAGTCGGAAACATCGCGCTCCCTCATTGCCAATTCAGTAATATTGAACACTCCTTGCTCGTCCTTAATTTCCACGCCGTTCTTCTTCAATATCTGTGTAAACAAAGTTCAGTCCCTTTCGGGCAGAGATGACAAAATGATAGACGGGAAATTCTTATTATCATATAGGCATAAATAAGCAAGGTGGGGTAGATACGGCGCATCTGATTTAATCAGTGCGGCGTATCTGCACAAAATATAAGAGATGCGGAGCAAGAAATGAGATACGGCGTATAAAGATGCGCCGTATCTAGATTAAGTAATACGGCGTATCTATAATTTTGTTAATTTGGAAATAGGTCGTTACGCCGCATCAATTAACCTAGATGCGCCGCATCTAAAAGCATATCAGTATAAAATAAAGGGGATCAGGCAGGCTTTTCAAGAATCTGTATCCGTGACGTAAACTCCCACTCAATATCACAGTATCATTTACTCATCATAAAAAGCTCAATACAATACTACTAATCCATTTCCCCACTAAATATTCAAAATCGAATTTTCGTTCAAATCAAACTAGGCTAGAAATTCGATGATTTACGCAAATTAGATACGGGGGAGATCATCTAATACAAGTCCTAATCATATCTCTATATCATTTAAGCACTAATCGAATCAATCACATAAACCCTAATTTTCATATTAAAAAAAATTAAATCGAAATAGAACAATTACCTTAATTTTATGATTAGGTGAAGGATTATAGATCGGAATAGAGGATGGATTTTAGAAAAAATGCTCGGAATTAGAGTATAATTTTACTGCGTGTATTGTTCTTAACTGTGTGAGTTTTTGTGGTAAAAATTTTAGATCCGGCGCATTCCCGTCGTATTTATAGGGCAAAACGATGCGCCGTATCTATTTAATCTCGTTGACTAGTCAATGAGTCCTAGTTGGTCAGAGATACGGCGCTTTGGATATTTAGATCCGCCGTATCTCTATGTTAGTGAACGAAATTTAAATAAGGAACGTACCTTGGCCTCCGCAACACGATCCTTTATACATCAAATTGGGGTAAAACGGTCATACCATATGATGTAATGTAATTCAAAATAAGAGCAATAGGCATAAACGTTTTATTAATGATTGTAATCTTATTGTTTAGTGGATAAGGATTTATTCCGAGGTTAGGAACAAATATCGTTTTTAAGCATACAAAATTAAGATTACAATTTGAATCAGATGTATAATATGGATAATAAAATTGAGATTATATTGTAGAGAACTTCCCTTTGGGCTGGTTGAATAATCGAAGAGGTTACCTGGAATTATATTTCAAGAATTTAAGACGTTAAATGTTACCAGTATTGAGTTTTCCTTCACTCTCGCAGTCTTATGTTCGATCACTCCAGCTAGCTTCTCTCGGTTTGGTTCAGAATGTAATCTTTCATGGTGATGCTCGAGTCATCATTTATCCTGAAAATAAACAACTTGCACACGAGAGTAGCGGATCGATCAAAGTAAATATCAAAAATCAACTATATTTATCAAATTATATTCGTCGTGTTAACAAAGGTTAATGCGCCGTATTTTCGTTACGTTTCAAAATATAAGATTTTTGATTCAGAAGATACGCCGTATCGACAGATATCGATGCGTCGTATCTGTTTAATAATTCGAAAACTGTTTTTAATTAAAATAATAGATACGCCGTATCTGCTGAAGCAGATGCGTCGTATGGCGTTAACGTTTAGAAAATTTTATTTATCAAAAACAGATACGCCGTATCTTGGGGAAAAGATGCGTCGTATCGAATTAATTAAACGCGTTGTATTTTATAAAAATTAAACGCAATACGCCGTATCTGAGAGATCAGATGCGCCGTATCGTTCGATTTAGCTCAGTACAACGATAGCAGTATGCAGAAAATACGAAAAATAAAAACAAATAAAAACACAAACGAAAATAAACACAAATAAAACAAATAACACACAAAAACAGAAAATATGCAAAATAATACAATGAATGCAAATTAATCTAATACACAACAGAATTAGCGGTTAGATAAAAAAAATTAAAACCTAATTAAAATACTAATCAAATTAACAGATAATAACAATTCACTCCCCGGAATCGGCGCCAAAAACTTGATGCGGTGCGTTGTGTCGTTGCGGTTTAGCAGTATTAATGCCTACTCAAGTTTTAAATTTATATTTAGCCGACTTATCAATAACACACACACTTAACGAGCAGTGTACCCGGTCAGTATGAATATAATGGTAAGTAGAGTGTCGATCACTAAGAGTGGAACGTATTATCTAGTTATTCTAATCAGTATTTTAATATATTAAGTTAGCTATACAACCTAATCTAACGAAGGGGGTTCAGCCTGAGAGACTGGCACGATTTGGTTGCAATTAAATAATAAACTAAACCAATAGGCACGAATCAGCGAATAGCACACACGTACACAGATAAATACTCGAGACAATAAGAAGATCTGTCCTGATAGATAAGTAGTTTGTCACTTGTTTTATTGCTAGTTTTATATGAAGTGTATAGTTCGATGCAACGCACCGAGATTAAGTCCTTTCTCGTTGGTTCTAATCTTATCGGCGAGTAAACCCTTAATGATTACTTATGACTATCCTATTTATCTTTCTTCCTACTTTTCTACAGACGATAGAATGCATAGGCGATCTAATAAATAGGCGAGGGCAGAGGCATGGTGACCCGATCAACGCTCAGCTAGACACAGAGGTTATCAATGCATTAATAAAAGTCACCAAAGACATCAACATATAAACTTTAATTAATGAGAAAGCAGTTTTAAGGGAGTGCAATCTTTCCATTGTCACATTACACAAGCCACCAATCTTGATGAATTAAAGTTTACTAACACAATAAAACAAAACTACTTAATGAATTAAACACATGCAGCACCTTCTTACAGCTCTTGTATCTTCATTTTGGGTGTGTCTTGTGCTGCCTATTCGTCTGAATTCGTCCTAGGTTTCTGTACTTCGGTCTTCTGTCGAACTTCGGAACTTTTTTTACTCGTCTGGTCTTTGGGGTATTTATAGTTTCTGTCTGAGGGTAAGATGCGGCGCATCTAGTAAGTAGATGCGGCGCATTGACTTAACTTCGCGTGGGGTCCAAGATTAATATATTCAGAAATATTCGTACACCGCCAGAAGATGCGGCGTAACTCCATAAGTAGATGCGGCGCATGTCCTCTTGTATCTTGGATCGTATCTGGTGAAATCTGGATAGTGATGCGCCGTATGTAATGAGTGAGATGCGGCGCATCTGGAGCAGATTCGTCTTGATCTTGTCCATTTCAGTAGACTCTTAACTTCTTGCATGTTTTGCTCCATAATTAGTCCAAAATCGCCAAGTTTCACCAAATGTTTGTTTTTACCTGAGAATTACAAAAGTAAACGATTAAGTATCAATCCTCATTCATAATATAATAAAACAAGTCAAATAATTAGGATAAATGATAGTAATAAAATGTACTTATTTGAGTTCGTCAGCCGCCCATCTGCTGATTTCCAGGTTACTGGAAATGGGTTTTTGGCAGAAAATTTTGAAGAAAAGGTTGTGTTTTTGGGTTTAGTTTCAAGCAAGTCCAACTTCTTTCAAGGCAATTTAGGATTTAATAACTCATATATGCTAAGCATATTTATTTAAGCAACTTTATCTAACATGCAAACTACTCATTAAGCATATAACATGTATATACATATATTAGACAAGAAGATAATACATAGCACCAAGTAATTCATAGTATCATACTTAGGAAGATTAAAAGGCTAGTTAATTAATCCTATTGATTATCTATGTACAAAGGAATGTGGAGTTGTGATAGCATGGACTTCTAGACTTGTACCAAGTGAGATCTTTAATAAGTAAACAATGAATTTTCATTTTTGATTTAGTTCACTTATAAGTGTCATATACACAAGTATATATGACATATATGAGATCACCAAGCATGATTTAAAGAAATGTTTTTGGCATTATTCAACAATGCTTGAAAGTAGGTTTTATGTGGATGTGAAAAATATATTAATGAAATAGTTTTGGTTTTATTTGAAAATGTTTTTATGAGAAAAGAAAACATATTTTTCCAATCTTTGGTTTTGATAAACACGTAATTATGGACACAAGTTTGGAAGAAATGTTGGATGGTGAAACATGTAAAATAGAAATGTGTCATAATCTTTTGAAAATTTATTTTTCCAAAATGTGAAGTTTTTGCAAATTTAAAAATAAGTCCCATTAATTATAGGTTAAAAAAATAATGGTTTATAAAAGATCTCATGCTCAAGTCTATTGTCACATGCTACCTCTTTCTACATATCCTATGACATTTACGCATGTATTATGACTAAATACAAAAATACATCATGTCAGAGTAGTTAGAGGAAAAACAAAAGCTATTATAATGACAATGCATTCAACTAAACAAATAATTACGAAGGCATGCAGTCAAATCAAATAGGAGCAAGTAAACATCTGGAAATTTTATATATGCAGGATGACATACATCTAGGAATGAAAAGCTCTAGTGAAAAGCAAAGTTCATAACAGTAAACTATCGTTAGGTATATTTAGGAAGAATAATGTATTCAAGTTGGAGAATGAGTATGAGACTATTACTAGTGGTGCTCAATTCAGGCTAAACACGACCGTTTTTACGGGTTACACACACCCAACTTCTCACATAGAAGCAATTCAACCGTTAGGTCAAATTGAGTTTCTAGTCAATAGATTCTCCAGTAGTCATTCTCTTTTTAGAAGAAATTAAGTTCCTAAATTTACCTATCGAAGAGTACCAAATATGAAGATTGCTTGGTTTACTAATACTTAGGGGGCTAACTAAAGAGTTTCTAGTTCATTAAGCCACAGAACGAATATAACTAAAGTGTAAAGGCAAAGCAACCTATCAAACTAAGCGTATCCTAAGGCATTAATAAGATTATATGCATGAAGTAATTACTTATGAAATTTAAAAAGAGAACTTACCTCACGTCCTAGCTTTTCTTCGTAATGTCTCAGATAATGATCGACGTGTGAATGATAGGTGAGTCGGATGATGATCTTCTCCTTCGTCTGTGTCACTCCATGATCTTGGATTGAGTTCACTTTTGAGTTGATTCATGTAGTCTTCGTCGCTAACACCTACATTAACAACATTTGAACTAGTAGCACATGTATCTATTTTAACTACATGTTTATCTATTAAATTTTCTAAGATAACTAACTCATGTACAAGATCAAAATCCTTATCTTTGGCTTGACATTTTTCTTGATGAAAGTTTAAGAAATTTTTCCAAATATCATTTGCCGTTTTATAGAAGAATATTCTTTCATATTCAACTTTCGGCAAGGTTTTATAAATAATTATTTTAGCTTTATTATTTATTTCATTCTTCGTTTTCAAATAATCAATTTGACTTTCAAAATCCGTTTTTGTTTGATTTTCAAAATCAGTTTTTGTTTAACATACAAAATATGTTTTTGTTTAACTTTCAAAATATGTTTTTGTTTGACTTTCAAAATCACCAATCGAAATGACATGCCAAAGATCTAGATCAATTGATTTCACATAAGTTTCAAATTTATTTTTCCATTCAAGAAAAGTATAGTTTTCAAATAGTGGTGGTTTTAGCAAAGATTCCCCTTCTAGATATTTTTCGAATTCCATAGATCGATTCAAGTTTTAAAATACATTATATTTTAAATATCTTGATTGACGTGGCTCTTGATACCAATTGTGGAAAACTAGAAGGGGGGGTTGAATAGTTTTACGTCTTTGTAATTTATTATAAAACCTTTGTTTTATACTTTTAAAAACTTTAGATTCTAGTTTGTTATGAAAAATAAAACATAAATCTTATTATTAGTTATATATGTATTCTTTTAAATTGATTGTAAAAGTTTTGGTTTCTTGAATGGATTTTCAATTTGATCTTTATGTGAAGTTGACCTCTAATTAATACTAGCAATTATATAAGCCTATGTGTATGAAAGTAATGACGATGCAAGTAAAGAAATAAATAAGGTATGGAAAGATCTAACCGAGACACGAGAGATTTATAGTGGTTCGGCTATAAGGACACCTTCCTTGCCCTACTCCACTCCCCGAGCACACCTTGCTCGAGAGTTTTCTTCACAACTTCAATAAGCTCCCTTATGGCGGAGAAAACCGTACACAACTTTGGCTTACACGGGTTTAACGACACAAAGCTAAATGTCGAGTTCTAATCGTAGCTAGAACCAATCTCACAACTTCACAACACAACTTCTTCACAACTTATTCACGACTACTTCACAACGGCTTCACGACTGCTTCACGACTTCTTCACGACTTCAACACGACCGCTACACAACCTCTATGATGCAGCTTCACGACTTCAACACTATGTCTTCATGACTAAGACTTCACGACTTCAACACAACCGCTACACAACTTCTATGCTACGGCTTCACGACTTCAACACTAGGACTTCACGACTAGGACTTCATTGCTTCAACACGACCGCTACACAGCTTCTATGCTATGGCTTCACGACTTCAACACAAGAACTTCACGACTAGGACTTCACAACTTTAACACGACCGCTTCACAGCTTCTATGCTACGACTTCACGACTTCAACACAAGGACTTCATGTCTTCTAAGCTATGGCTTCACAACTTCTACACCACGGGTTCACGACTTCTACACAACGGCTTCACGACTTCTATACTTTGACCTCACAACTTCTATACCACAACTACTTATACAACATCTTCACTACTTACACACAACACTAATCTACAACACACACCTTACATACAAATGAATGAATGATTTACAAACTTTGTTAAACACACAACTTAAGTAACAAGATGATACTAAGTTGTAATACTTCTAATCTTGATTGATAGAAGTATTCTTCTTTTGCACTTGGATGGTGGAAGCTTGGATCACTTGGAAACCAATGCTTAAGATTACATGATCAAAGGTTTTTTAAGATATGAAATGAGATCTACAACAGAAAGTTTTAGTGCAAAAGGGTGAGTAAAAATCCAGGGGAAGGCTGATATTTATAGGGAAAAATCTGGACAGCTGGAGCCTACTGGAGCGTGGCCGGCCCCCTTAAATAGGGGGGCGGTCCCCTTAATTTTAAGGGGGCCGCCTAGTAAAATTAAGGGGGCCGCCCCTGCTGAACGTTGGCCAGTTTTGTCCTTTTGTGAGGAAGGTTTTTCTGGAACATTTTAACTGATTTTGGTTAAAATTTTGAATTCATATTTTTATAAAAGATTAAACATTTTTATTTAATACCAAAAATGTTTTTCAAAAATATATAAAATGTTTTTGATGTTTTATAAAAAATCTAGTTATTAAGAAAATGTTCCTTTGATCATATAATGCATTAAGCATTAGTTCATTCATACCTTAAGTGATTTTAGTTGTAGAAGTGAATATTTACAACTAAGTACTTGTTTAATTTATAAGTTTATGTTTTAATGAGTTTACATTTTGTGATCATCAAAACATAGAGATATGAATAAATATTGATAATGTTTTTAGGCATTTATTTATGTCAACAACATTGACAAACCTAGTTGCAATGTAAGCATGTTTTATCCCCATCTTATGCCTTGAGTCCAAGCTCTCACTTACAACTCAATTAAGTCGTCTAATTTAAGGAACTACAAATTTATCCAGTTGAGCTCTCACACAACATGAAGATTTACCTTTCCATTGCAATCTAGCCAAGCTCTCACATGACGTAAATTAGAACTTCAAGTGTTCTTTTAATTAGATGGCATTAGCTTAAGTTTAAGGGTACTAGTTTTTTATGCGTATAATCAAAAATATGTATGAAAGCATGCATACAACTTCATACCATAGGTTTTAATAAAAACTTTTATAAACCAAATCACTAAGATTAAATTAACAAAGTTTTGATTGAGGTATTGGGTTCACCAATCAAATAATTTAACTTTAATTACCGTCCATTATATCGTACTTTTGCATAAGTCCAAAGACTTAGTGTTTCGGATAATTACCACAAGATGACGCATGGAGTTAAAGCTAATTCACCCTTAAGATGATTTTGTACTAAAAAATAGTTGTACTTGGTAGCTCCAATTTGACGCACAAAGGAGCGGAGAAACTAAGGTTAGCATAATGCCAATTAAAAACCCATTTCTTTAAGGTCACAATTTAATACGTACCCTCCTTATACCCCTCTTATAGTTTGTCACAATTGGATGAGTCGTTCTTACTATTGATACAAAACTCATCACTCAATTAAACTCTTAAAAATTTAACTCTTCTAAAACAATTCATTATTTCACCATTATTTAGTCCATATTATTTTTCTTTTCAAAATTACCCTTTGTTTATAAACATGTCATAACAAAAATAAACAAATAAGTAATAATAAAAAAAAATAAACAACTAAATAATGCACACATAACATAACAATTAATATGTGAAAACATGTAGCCACATGCAAACTTTATTCGATAAAACCTATTAATAATCAATTCTAGATATATCATGCATATATTTAACTAAGGCTTTCTCTTGAAAATCAAGTAGATCCACAAGCATCGACGAATTGATTGCGTAAGCCATAATTAAATATATATCACACAGCACGTAATTGATTTATTAATTATATTGAGGTCCTCCCCAATTCAAGATTTATCAATAAATAAACATGTGTAAACTTAAAAATTAATTAGAATAGTCATCTTAACAATTAAATAAATAGACAATAATCAATGTCAAACATGCACGTTTTCATGGATTCTACATAACAATTATTACAAGTTGTCACAAGATCGCATACAATTAACACATAACATGTTAATCCTAGGGTTTCTAGTCAAATTAATTACAAAACTAAACCCTAAAAAATTTTAAAAGCAATCGGCCCTTAATAAAAAATAGGGTTCGATTTTACTAAACCCTAAAAATCGACTAACATTTAAATCCTAATCAAAGATTCGATTTTTATATGTTTTGGTAATTAATTACACATTAAACCTGGCTCTGATACCACTATTGTAATTATATAACATGGCTAATCATAAATATAAACAATAAACATCAAGTACACATGCGGAAGCGTATAGAACATATAACATGTAAATAAATTAACCAAACATAAAAGTATGCGTACCTTTTGATTCTAGCCAAACAAGAATCAATTCTTCACTAATCAACACGATGAACCCTAATTAGGGTTTATGTGGATTATATGAATTACCCCTTACTGTTTTGTAATTCAATCTAAGATTTAAATAATAATGTGTTTCAATCACGTTCTTGTACACACGTACTAATACCAAGTAACGTTAATGCTAGTTAAGAATACAAAACATTTTTTTTATGAAAAACAAAAGTGGATCGACCCAAAGAAAGGGTTTGGCCGATCGGTTTTAAACACAAAAGAGAAGAGAGAAAGCTTAGGGTATTGTATGTGCACAAAAGGTAAGAAAACAATGACCCTAGGCCCTTTATTTATAGTTTTAGAAACTTAGAGAACAAGTTAGACAAGGATTAGGAATCCCTAACCCTTGGCCGATCGGATCCATCCCTAAGGGGAATTCTAGAACCATCTTTGATCTCTTTAATTCCATCTATAGTCCTTACCTTTCATTAGTTTAACGGTCGTTAGTCATTATCCGTTAAATACTAACGGTCGTTATATGTTTTGTGTAATTAATAATTATGTATAACATTTTATATTTAATTATTATTCGTTAACTCTTCATACGTAAAGTGTGTAATCCTGTGATCTTGAGTTCGATCCTAACACACATCTACTAATTTATGTCCACAAAACTAACACTTTCAACTCGAGAACATGAAATAAAAGACTTTCCACTTACTTTCTTTACTTTTCTTTAACCATCATTTATACTCCCACTGAAAAAAACTTGAGAATACAGCGTTAGGGTTTTCACTAATTTGTAATTATTTGGTTTTCTTTTCTATTATGTAAAACTCAGAATCACAGATTGATTCTTGCAATCGTGTGATATTGTGATAGAAGAATAAATGAGTGGTTAGTTGAATGAATATTTTATGTTTCGAGTCTTTGTTTCTAAACGTTTCACATAGATTCTCTTGTAAATATAGTGTAGCAGAATGAATAACGAATTAAGGCTTAATTGAGTGCTAGAACATAAAGTAGATTTAAATAGAATTTTAACATTATAAACCATATTACCATAACAGGTTTCCAAGCAAAGAACTTGTGGTACGTGCACAAACGAGATAGCTTTCGGTCCTTATACAAGTTTTGTTCTCATAGGTTTATCAAAGCTAAATCTCGAGTATGAAAGAACATACCCTTCATTCGGGCCATATTGAAAGCAAATTGACAAAATCTTACTAAAAGTATTTATATTTAATCAACACATAAATTAAACCACAAATTTGTATTTGGAAAGTAAGCAATAATCCACCTGGCAGACTAAATCTTTTTGTAGGGTACAATTGTTGTAAGGCTGCTTGCAGTAAGGCGACCAAGTTCTCCCATTTTTCTCTGCCACGTCAGCTTTCTCTCTCCAGCGACCTACAGGCGATTATGTGCCCCAGTAAGGGCGACCAAGTTCAATTTTTTTTTTTTTTTTTTTTTTTTTTTTTTTTTTACATAATAATTCAAATAATGCAGATATAAGTGGGGAAAAAAAATCTTTGAAAAATCATAAAACACAGCTTAAGTTTCTTTGTGACATTTTAACAAACACTTGTTGGGTGCTATTTCTTTTTCCCAATTATAACGATTGCATAACAGAAACAACTAAGGGGATTAAAGTATTGAAGGCATACTAAACCATCACAAACATAAAGATATGATTAAAATAATACTTGTTTCCTTCCAATGAATTCGATCGCAGGTATGACCAAGTTCGGGGGGATCGAATGAGGCGACCAAGTTCTGCAGTAAGGGGATCGATCCTCCAAATCGATCGTGAGTCGATCCTCAACCTCTCGATCGATGCTATTGCATGAAGCCTAAACGAACTGAACGTTCAGTGAACATTTCATGAACCGTTCGGTAAAAAGTTCGTTCATGTTCGTTTATTTATTAAATGAACGAACATGAACAATATTTTACGTTCGTTTAGTTAAATGAACGAACATGAACAAAAGTCGCGTCCGTTCATTTATGTTCGTGAACGTCCGATTATGCGTTTATTAATATTTGTTTATGTTCACTCATTTATTTATGCTCGTATATCATATATTTTAATTGTATAATTTTAATATATGTTTGTTTAAACAAAACAACACTTATAAAACAATATATTATGCACCAAGGCCTTTGGTCTAGTGGTATGTGAGTTGCCCACTAACTTAGAGGTTATGGGTTCAAGCCTCGCTGGAGGCATTTGTGAGATATATTGTGAGATAAGTGGTATAGGTGTGAAAAAAATTGCCGTTCTAAAAAAATTGAAAAAAAAAAAAAAAAAAAAAAAAAAAAAAAAAAAATACACTATGCATAATTTAATGAAGTTTATGTCTATTTGTCTATGTTCATATATGTTTGATCGTTTATGTTCATTTAGCGTTCGTTTAGTGTCTTAATGAACGAACATGAACAACCTATTTTCTTAATAAACGAACATGAACAACAAAATTCGTCCGTTTAAGTGTTCGTGCTTGTTTATTTGTCTGGTTAAAATTAAATGAACAAACATGAACAAGGCTCCGTTCATATTCGTCCGATTCATTTACAGCCCTAGGTACAAAACATCTTTAGATGTCTTCATATACATCATGCCATCATATAGAGGTGAACCAAAGCAGTGCAATTAGTTAAGAATTTAACAAAACTAAGACCATCCAACATGTATAAAGAAACTACCATCCACATGATCAAGAAGGCATTAATTGGAATTTCACAAATAATAAAACATTTAACGATATGGTACATTATTTAAGCATGCCACATAGATACATTTTGAATGAAACCAGCTTAGGGGCTGTTTTGATAAGTTGATAACCAAAATCAAATTATAAAAGTTGGTTTTTTTTTTTTTTTTTTTTTGAACTTAATTATAAAAGTTATTCAAGGATAAAAAAAAATCGAGGACTCACGAGGGGGGGTTAGGTACGAGTGGTGCGGGAAATAAATCTCCACTATTATCATTTTTGATGTGATATCTAATAAATTTACAAAATATAGTAATTTAATTAAACTATATTTGTGATAAGGAATAAAAAAAAAACTTCTTTTTTTTTTTTATCATAAAATGAGATTTAAATGAGTTAATCTGAAATGTATGGTTTGTAAATGAATAACTTCTAAAAAGTTAAAAATTATTGTATGGGGTTAACTGACACATCAACCAAAACATATAAGAGCATAGTTGTTAAGATCCCGATCCTAATCTTAAGATCTTACAATGATTCTACGAAGCAAAAATGATCCGGATCCTACGTAGGATCTTAACAAGCTTAAGATCTTATAGGATCCCGATCTTGACCATAGGATCTTAAGATCTACTCCGATCCGATCTGGTCTTACTTTTCTCGAACCACAAACTAAAAAACTACAAATTTATGGTTTATGTTTTCATATAATTTTAAAAAAAACATGTGATTCTTCTTAAACATTTCATATTCATAATTTAGAACAACATTTTCATAAAATATTCTTATAATTTCATGTTTATAATATATAATAATTTATAGATTTGAATAATATTACAAAGATCAATAAAAAATAGCATTATAGTAGGATCTTAGGATCCCGATCCGATCTTGCAAAGACGAAAACGATCTTAGGTAGGATCCCGATCTTGAAAACCTTGCATAAGAGAGATCTTGGAGAGACAAGTGTCATCATTATGTTGTTACTTAACAGTTAACACAACACATTTAAGCAAATTACTTAATAGTTAACACAACACATTTAAGCAACTTTTTTATATAGTAAGAGTATTCATTATGGTTGTTTAAAAGTTTATGAATAGGTCGGAAAAATTTTGTATCATAGTGAGGAACTATTTCATGCTTAGGTGGCATAAAAATGTTTGGTTTGAAGAGGTCCAAGAAATGTTTTATAAACGAGTCGGGCGACGGTCGGCCGCGTTGCGGCCTCGCGGGTTTTTTGCGGGTTTTGTTGGGAAAACTATTTCGTTAATAATGGTGCAAGTTTCATAATTTTTCGAGGCCGGTTGGTACGAAAAATAATAATAATAATAATAATAATAATAAAAAAAAAAGTGGGCCGGTTACTGTAGCAGCCCAGTGGCTACTGTTCATCACTGTAGACTCTGCGACGTCGTATTACATGTGCTATAATATATATAGTAATTAATGTTGAAACAATTTATAAATCTCAAAAGCTTTATACATAGCGGGAGTAGGTTTATAATATGAAAAGTTTTATGAATTAATGACATTATAAGAGGTGCCAATTTTATAAATTTTTTAATAGGTTCATCATAATAGATGCCTTAAAAAAAAACTTTTTTTATATAAAGATTTTTAAACCTTTCCTTATTAGGTAATAATTAAATTATTAATATTTTTATTTTAAACAATTGCGAATAAAAAAAGTACAAACGTTTTCGATTTGTCAAAAAACTGATGTAAATTCTTTTTCCAATTAAGATGTGAAAAACAATTGACAATACACATGTAGATATTTGTCATATTTTTGGACATAAAAGTGTAAAATTCGATTAAAGAAAACGCATACCCACCAATCCAACATTCATTCGACATCTATTATACTAAAAGACTCAGTCCTGTTATTAATGTGGAGGCTTCAAGAATATGTATGGTACAAACAACCAATAGCAAGGAACTCAATGCATTCATAGGCATCAAAGCAGGTTAGGAATGCAAACCATTCCTTACTTAGGCTATGTTTGGCGCGGAGCTTTTTAGAGCTTTTTAGGGCAATGAGCGGTGAGCAATGAGCTTTTTGATTTTTGATGTTTGTTTGGTAAGAGAGCAATGAGTTGTAGCAATTTTTTAGGAATGCTAATTTCTCAGTGCTTCCTTTTGAAGCTGTGGATATTTACAAGAGCTGTGGATATATTCAATGACTAAAATACCCCCTACCCCATCCCTAATAAAAACCCTAATATATATAACGTAATATATACCACGGTAGTATATCTTCTGTCGCATCTTTTTTTTCTCTCAGTTGCTATCACAACTTCTGTCACAGGTTAGTCTGTGTATGATCCAATAACTTGTTTTGTTTAATGCAAATATGACATGCATGCTTATTATTTAATTGCCTAGTTGTGTGTTTGTGTTTCTGGGATTCAGTAGTTTATATAGGTTGTGTTTGATTCAGTAAGAACAGGTTTTCTCTTATTACTAAAATGTGACGTTCATAAGTTATCATTTATAGTGTCAGATCACATATCAAATTGTCCTGCTCGTAGATTTTTAAGAGGAATTTATATGGGACGTGTATTATGTGTGGACGAGAGGGAATATATGCAGAGTAGTCAAAACTTTTCTTGTGAGCAAGTTACCAAATTTCAGCTCGCAATTCCGAAACTTTTACCTGAAGCATTATAACGATTTTCAATCATATCAGAGTAAGGTTTCAAAGGCGATAGACGTCTTTTTTTTCTTATAAATGATACTAAACGCATAATCTGTAGCTCGTTTTACTAGTCTGCAGCATTATTTTATACTATAGCTTCAGTTTTATGCTATTACTAGTATTATTCTTATAAGCCTTTTAGCATTTGTTAAACTACTGAATCACAGAAACAAAAACACACAACTAGGCAATTAAATAATAAGCATGCATGTCTTTGATTAAGTAGGTTAATATGTTAATTCAGTAGGTTAATGTCTTGTCTTTCTACTCATTCTAGAATGACTTGTTATCAATAATCATTGTTTTAACTAAAATCAAATCTTTAACTAAAGTGTTAAGACTTAAGACCTAATGACAAATTTTGGACAAGTCAATTGTCTTGATCAGTAGATTAACAAACTAGCAGGCCCATTTTTCTATATTTGTTGATCACTATTTTGTTACTATTACTTTTATACTTTACTAGAGCTCTACAACATACTGTAATAGGTTATAAGATGATGTTCCTGTGTTGGTGAGCACTTTAGGTAAGATGATGTTGGCACATAGTTTATAAGATGATGTTGCTGTGTTGGTTACCGATTAGTTTTGTAAAACATTAGTGCTTATAATTAGACACATTAGTTTGTACCGTACGAATACTTTAGAGGATAAAAACACAAAATATTAGTCGTAAAGAGGTAACGTACTAAAGAGATACATGTGTTTCTTCTTTCTAGATGGCCCCAACTAATGAAACCGCAAAAGCTTATAATTGGATGGAACAATCTGTCTTGAACTTGTGTGATTTCTTAAACGCATATCAAAATAAGAAGGGCCGAAATTGTGATTTTAAATGGATGCAACTTCAGCCTGAGTTTGAGAAAAAGCATAACATCAAATTCAATAGCAAAAAATCATTAAAGAGTAAGTTTGATGGGATGAAAAGACAATTTACACTTTGGAAGACCTTGAAAAACGGAGAAACTGGTTTAGGTTGGGATGAAAGTACCGGGAAACTCAATTGTTCCGATGCTTGGTGGGACCAAAAAATTGAGGTAAAATTTCTTTTATTCATTTAAATTGGAAGATGTCAGCATCATATTCTTATCATTATAAATTGTAACCATGTATTATTTATCGTGTAGGAAAATGAAAATTTTAAAACATTTAGAACAAAACCACCATCTAAAGAATTGCAAGATGCATGGTATCAACTCTTTGGGGATTCTGTTGCTAGTGGGGTGAATGAAATGGCACCCGATATGGATATAGGTACATCAAGTGAGGCGCCTATTGCTAACCTTGAACCCTTAGGTGTAGAATTTGATGATAATGCAGACACATATGAAGTATATACTCAAATCTCTAATTCTCTAGATGATCAAGATGAAGGATTTTATACAGACTTAATGAAAGATGTGGGCCAAGATGTCCCAACATCAAGCCAAGTTGGAGTTTATAAACAAGTAAACAAGTCTACTAAATTAACTATGAAACCAAAAAATGTTCAGATGAAGCGAAAAGGGAGGGACTCGACAGGATCAAGAATGTTTAAAGAGTTCATGGTTACACAAAATGAGAAACAAGATCGTCTTATAGAAATTTTACAGTCTGATGCTTCTGGTGTTAATAAAGATGATCCTTATAGTGCTAGTAGGTGTATGAGTGTCCTTAATAGCATGATAGATGGTGGAATGATGGCAGATGATAGTCCTCTTTGTTATCTTGCTATGGATTTGTTTAAAGATGATGTCACATGGGAATTGTTTTTTAATATGCGGAGTGATGATTCTAGGCTAAAGTGGTTGCAACATAACCAAGATTGATGCGAATAAGCTTTTCTTTTCTATGTGTCCAATGATGCATGATATGGACATCCTGTTTTATTTTGTTATGTTATGTTTTATTCGGATAGTTTATATTATTTTGCATGGTTAATGAAGTATTTGAATAAAAATTTGTTTTATTGTTAATTTTCAATGTAATTTAATTTGTTGATTTTCTCTTTTTTATGCTATTTTATGACTTGATATATGAACAAAGTACGAGATGTTATTTGTTAATTTTGTATTTTACATATGATTGGTCTTGTATAGGTGAACACAATCAATATGGATACCGGGAGAATAGAAAAAAAAACATGATTGTGTACGCTCAATTATGGAGTCATGGTCCTCGTCTAATATTGGTGCTGCATACTACTATAAGTATATGTACAAGGAACCATGCATGACGTCCCCTCAAACAGGAGAAGCTTGGATGAATGAGGTATTAAATGGTCATCATATCCGTTTTGTGAATGCTTTTAGAATGCATTCACATGTGTTTTTAAAACTATGTGGGGAACTAGAATCAAGTCACGGACTAAAGTCTAGTAATAGAATGACGGTTGTCGAGAAGGTGGGAATATTTGTGTACACACTTGCGTTAGGGGTGTCGAACAGGGATGTTAGTGAGCGTTTTCAACGCTCTGGAGAGACCATCAGTAGAGCGTTTCATGAAGTTCTAGAGGCGATAACAGCTAGATCCAAAGGTTATCATGGTCTAGCCCCTGAGATGATTAAGCCGTGGATCCAACCTTTCAAGAAACACCTCCTAAAATAATGAATGATAACAGATACATGCCATACTTTAAGGTATTCAAATAGTTTTTTTGCTTTCTAAATTTTATGATTTTCATTCCATATTGTGATCATCTTATATTTTGTAGGATTGCATCGGTTGTATTGATGGCACACACATAGGGGCGTGCATCCCAGAGAGCGAACAAATGCCTTACATAGGTAGAAAAGGGTTACCTACTTTCAATGTGATGGCAGCGTGTGACTTTGATTTATGCTTTACCTTTATATCAGTTGGATGGGAGGGATTTGCACACGACACACGTGTATTTCTCAGTGCCATTAACAATCCATCAATGAACTTTCCAAAAACACCCGAAGGTAAATTTAATTGCCTATTTGTTGGTCCATGAAATTGAGTAAATAAAGAACAGCTTCATTGATAATGAAAACAATTGTTACAAGATTACTCAAAATACAAACTACTACATGATAACATCTTCAACTTCTTTAAGGGGATACTTTCGGTATGGTATCCCCTTAGGGGACAAATAAACTCTCATTGATCCAAGCTATGCTTGATGATTCAATGAGAGGATGTTCCTATCAACTAATACAGTGTGTATTATTTTGTTTGTTTAGGAAAAGCATACTATCTCTATTACAATGCATACAATATATAGAGGTAAATAAAACAAATGCACGTGGGTTGGTGGTCCCCATTCCTTTTCTTTATTGAAAAGTCCCATCACTTTTCTTTATTGAAAGGCACCAACACTCCTTTTGATGTACTTTGTCTGACTTCCTTTTTGGAAGTTCCCGCCCATATTTTTAGTCTGCATTGTAGAGATAGCATCTTCAGGGTCACTGAGACATTTGTCAATTCTCAGTGATACTGGTTGTTTGTAGCTCGTATACTTTACTCACTGACACCGTATCAGTAAGTAAAGTGTTTCTTCAACAACGAGCTTTATATCACTCAATGATTTCTTTATCAGTGAGTAACCCACTATTTTATTTAGTGAGTTAGGCTATTTTATGTTCAAATCCTTGTCGGGGTAATTGGGTCAATTTTTGACCCAACAATCTCCCCCTATTTGAATATACAAATAGCTTGGGTGAATGAGGTGGTGGTTCTGCTTCTTCAGGGACCTCGGGGTTTTCAGGGCCCTTGGGGGTTTCAGGACCCTTGGGGGTTTCAGGATTCCTTTGGGGTTTCAGGAGTTTCAGGACTCCTTGGGGTTTCAGGACTCCTTTGGGGGTTCAGGACTCCTTGGGGTTTCAGGACTCCTTGGGGTTTCAGGAGTTTCAGGACTCCTTGGGATTTCAGGACTCCTTGGGGTTTCAGGACTCCTTGGGGTTTCAGGACTCCTTTGGGGGTTCAGGACTCCTTGGGGTTTCAGGACTCCTTTAGGGGTTCAGGACACCTTGGGGTTTTCAGGACTCCTTTGGGGTTTCAGGACTCCTTGCGGTTTCAGGACTCCTTTGGTTTTCAGTACTCCTTGGGGTTTCAGGACTCCTTTGGGGGTTTTTTTGTGTTTGGTGGAGATAAGGTTTTTGTTTGGTGGGGATAAGGTTTTTTTTGTGTAGTGGAGGTTTTATCATCTTTTTGATGATTTTTGTGAGTGGGTGAGGATAAGGTTTTTTTGTGTGTGGTGGATCTGGGTTTTATCATCTTTTGATGATTTTGGTAGGTGGGGATAAGATTTTTGTGGTGGGTCTTATTTTGGGGTTCAGGGAGGGTTTTGTTGTTTGTCAGTCACCAATAAATGTGTTTCTCCCTCTCAAAAATTGCTATATCATTAGCAGTTTTTGAAGATCACATTTATTAATTTTTGAAGAATGTTATCAGTAGTCATACATGGATCTGGCTCATAAGAATGAACCTATGGCTCTGGTACCACTTGTTGGTCCATGAAATTGAGTAAATAAAGAACAGCTTCATTGATAATGAAAATAATTTTTACAAGATTACTCAAAATACAAACTACTACATGATAACATCTTCAACTTCTTTAAGGGGATACTTTCGGTATGGTATCCCTTTAGGGTGACAAATAAACTCTCATTGATCCAAGCTATGCTTGATGATTCAATGAGAGGATGTTCTTATCAACTAATACAATGTGTATTATTTTGTTTGTTTAGGAAAAGCATACTATCTCTATTACAATGCATACAATATATAGAGGTAAATAAAACAAATGCACGTGGGTTGGTGGTCCCCATTCCTTTTCTTTATTGAAAAGTCCCATCACTTTTCTTTATTGAAAGGCACCAACACTCCTTTTGATGTACTTTGTCTGACTTCCTTTTTGGAAGTTTCCGCCCATATTTTCAGTCTACATTGTTGAAATAGCATCTTCAGGGTCACTGAGACATTTGTCAATTCTCAGTGATACTGGTTGTTTGTAGCTCGTATACTTTACTCACTGTCACCGTATCAGTAAGTAAAGTGTTTCTTCAACAACGAGCTTTATATCACTCAATGATTTCTTTATCAGTGAGTAACCCGCTATTTTATTTAGTGAGTTAGTCTATTTTATGTTCAAATCCTTGTCGGGGTAATTGGGTCAATTTTTGACCCAACACTATTATATTGTATTCTAAATTTTAAAAGGCGCTAACTTTTATGTTATAAGCAGGTAAGTATTATTTAGTGGATAAAGGATATCCGGATTAAAAAGGATATTTGGTTCCATATCCAAAGACCAGATACCATAAATCACAGTTTGAAAATGAGCCGCCTAATAACATGCAAGAAAGTTTCAATCGTTCCCATTCGTCTCTACGAAGTGCGATTGAGAGATCATTTGGAATATTGAAAAAACGATGGAAGATACTCGGTAAAATGCCTAAATACAGTGTGAAAACTCAACTCGATGTAATTACGGCTGCATTCGCCTTGCATAATTACATTCGTAATAATGACAAAGAAGACACGGTGTTCACAACCTTTGAACAACATCCATATTACATGGGAGGTAAAGAACTTCGTGACGTACGTGGCTCGAATGCAAATAATGATGATATTTCTAGTGCAACATCTACCGAGATGAAACAGATTCGCAATGATATTGCCACTTCAATACGGAATGCACGTCGTCGGTAGTACATTACTAGTGTATAACGGTATTATGAAATGTCCAGCATGTAAACGTAACTTTATTATTTATTTAGAGAATTTTCTATTGAAATATGTATATGTCCTTTTACGTCATTTTACATATATATAAATACAGCTACAACTATGTTACCGAATATTCTTATTTAAATACAGCTGCAGTGAGCAACCATTCATCTATTATAACTCCAAAGAATGCATAGCAACCTATCATGTTCTATAATTGATGATAATTTATTTAAGGTCTTTGTATCACATTTGTGTTTGCAATATTTTTTGATTTTGAATTTAGGGGTTTTGTTAAAAAAATTTTCCTGATGATTTTGTGCAGGTGAAGTGATGGGAAATAACACTATCGATCTCAACCATGGACCCTGAAGTATGTTCTTCTTGAATATTGTTTTGAGAAGAAACCCCAAATTTTGTAAGATATTGTTTTGAAGATTTTTTATGAAAAAAAAATTATTATTTTCAGATGGGTTTTTAATTTGGTGAAATGGGTTATAATATTTTTATGTTGTTATGTTGATTTTGAGTTCATTTTAAGCTACGAGATTGGTTACCCAAATTTGATAGGCGTATAAGGTTGTGCACAGGTACGCAACGTGTTCACTCTATGGTGCAAACTTCATGACCAAACGCCCTAGGTATATTCAATTCCATTCACATTTGTGTCATGGTATTTGTATGCATACTACATATAATTGTTCATAACTATGGCCATCCGATTGGGTGACAGTTTCTATTGTCGTGGCATCCGTGAGGTGACACAAATAGCTAGGCAAGCTCGCATACAGGCAGTTGATTTATTCGTTTCAGTAATCCGTACTTCTGGAGTTTTTTTGCTGCTAGCATAAAATGGAGTATGTTTCTGCATATGATGTTGATTCGATTGTGTAATTAGGTGCAGGGTGATTTGAGATGCGGCTGATATGAACCAACAAGATGGCTAAAAAAATCATGAGGTGTCCCCTATGCTTCAGCTCCATAACGGGTTTTTTTTTCATTTATTTTTTATTTTTACATAAACTTGGTTACTTATGATCTCAAACTTATATTGAGTTTATTAATTTGTATGAAACAATTAAGAGTGTTATAATTTTTTTTGGTGTTTATGACTAAAGATGGTGGATTATAGATGTTATTGAATTCTTATAAATTAGTAGTTACTATTTCATTTATATTTAATAATATAATTATTAGGTTTCTTAACCTTGGAAAATTTTTATATAACGGAATTAGATTATTAAGAGGTGTTTTGGGATTTTTTTTTTTTTTTTTTTTTTTTTTTTTTTTATGTTATTATCATCTGACTGTTGTGTTCGTAAAACGGCTATAATCGGAAAATAATTTTTTATAAACCGTTAGAAAATATAAGTGATTATCAACGTTTTCGTAAAGCCAAAACACAATCACCTATATTGGAAATGCAATCCCAAACACAGCCGTGGTACCATTTACGAGAAAAAAGTAGTTTTTTTAGGTCGTAGTCAAGTTTAATGGTATGGTTTTCGCTCAAATTCTGCAAATGTTTAAGCTTTTAGGATCAATATTACTTGACCGCGTAGGACCATGGTTTTTTGCCTAATGCTGCAGCGATACCCAACACCCCTTTTGTAGCATAAAGCATATTTACGCGATAGGGGGAATTCACTTTTCGAAACTAAATCTTGAATGATTCGCGAAATAGGACTTGTTTTAAAATGGGATAACTCTTTTATTTATTTTGTTTTCTCTGTAGGTTTGTCAAGAAGTGGGAAGAATTGTAGATTATGATGCATGAACAATCTGAGGCCAAATGTAAAGAACGGGTTCTCGGTTCCTTATTGGCAATAGGTATGCATATATATATTCATCTAACTCCGTGTTTGCTTAAAAGAATCATAAGCATACAATGAGTATAACAACGTTTGATCGTATTGTTCTCCTATTTTAACTATTTATAGATGGTCTGCAATTGCATTAAGGCTTCCTGGAAGGACTGATAATGAAGTGAAGAATTATTGGCATACTAATTTAAAGAAATGTGCAATTGAACGAAACACATCACTGAAAAAGACTGGGGAAAATGATTTCCCTTCACGTCATAAGGTAAAATTTGTTAGTTACTTACATACTCCATTATGCATTATTTGTTCATTCTTTGAACACAACAATTCTGTAATAAAACCATTTTTATAGATAATTTGTCTTTGTTTTTTTAGCCTTCACTCTAGCAATGATGATACAATTTTGTTCTCTAAAGAGTTTTATTTGTCAATTGTAGAACTTCCCGAGTCTACGAAACAACAGATATGTATAAAGTGAAATCAATGGTTATTTTATACTATTACTTGCCTTCTGATTTTTAAGTTGGCAACTTTGAATGGGATTGAAGAGAATAAGGTACTGGGTACTAACTCTCTTATATGATAAATTGGGATTGGGATTAATCATTTCGTTGCAGTTTCTTATTTTTATTCAGTTATCATATGTCCATGATGGCACAACCATAGGAGAGGGAAGTTACTACCTGATTCGTTAATATTGGAAAAACACCCATTTGTGGTATGCATTCAGGTATGATCTAGTATCTTCCTAATGATGCTAGAGATGCAAAGATAGGTGAGTTGTGTAGCCGTTCAAATGGTTTGGCTTGAAACAGGCTGGACCACGTTGAACCAAAATACTTATTTGCAAATTTTTGTTAATTATTAAGGAAATGCATCTGATGAGTAAGAAAATTAGCACCTGAAATGTTTCTGTTCTGCACTAACAAAGAACGAGACCAAATATATACTTTTACACTGAATTTGTTAGTTATGTTTTTGTTTTACACCGAATTCGAAAGTAAATGTGTTAGACCCGTTTCCTAGGTGTTGGGACCCCACCCTAGAAGAAAATAGATAAGGGCCTTTCGTGATTGGCTAGTCAACATATGTTGTGTTTTAGTCAAACCCGATAGTCAAAATATGACTAAAGCGGTTATGTAAAATATAATGTGCAACTAAAGGGGCTTAAGTTGCCAAGTATTAAACATGTTATAAAGTTAGTTGTGGCCAAATTAGAAGGAATGGAACTTGAGGGGCCACTCTTGCCTTTGACCCAAACTTGTGCCTAGATATTATTTATCCAGGATTATCTAGACCTTTCTCATTTATTCAAGAGGGTGTGAGAGTGTCGGCTTTTAGATAAGAAATGGAGGGAAGATGGGACTTTGATGATCAAGTCTTGATGTTCTTGGTCTTTCCTAGTAATGATCACACCAAGTAAGTAATTCTTGTAATGATTGTAAGTCTAGAGTTTAATGGGTTTTCATCATATGATCAAGATATGATCATATGATGATATGGGTTAGAAGATGATTATGTTTTGATGGGTTTGGTAACCCTTGTTTATGTATTTGAGTATTATGTGATTAGGTTTTGATTATATGATGATCGACGATGATGATGATGATGGAAGCTTGTGATGATGATGATGTTCTTGTTGTTATGTAGCTTGGTTTGAGGTAAGTAAAATGATGATAGCATATGTTATATGGAATTCCATCATTATGTGTTATGTATGTTTATGGTTAGAAAGATAGCTTGTGTTATGCCTATGTGATGTCAAGATATGGCTTATGTGAAGATTGGATGCTAGGAGATAAGTTGATGTTATGTGCTAGTGATTATGTGAAGTAAGTGGTTTATGTATATGATGCATTATGAGGTTTGAAGTATAATGGTATGTTATAGTCGTTTTACTTACTAAGCGTTATCGCTTACGGTTTAGTTGTCTAACCGTTTTGTAGGTTGGCGTTTTTGTATGGATGGCTTGGAGGTAGGAATATATGGGTTAAGGCATGGTTATGCAAGATGGGTAGATTGGTAAGAATGTAAAGCTTAGGTAGATACCGAGCTCATGTGTAAGTTTGTACCCCCGTTAGTCTTTTATGGGTTGTTAGAGTGTAGCCGTATGGCAAAGTGTATGTCAAGAGTTGTATGACAATTTGGTGGTCTTTTGATAAGTCAAAGTATGTTTTATGTGTTTATAGTCTAAGTTAAGGGAGTGTTTGGCACAAGTGTAAAAGTACCCATTTTGGGTGGTGAACGGGTCAAGTGTATATTGGAACATATTATATGTATTAAAGTAATGATTTTGGTTGAGTTTGAAGTGTTGTGGAAGTCGTATGTGGCTTTTGTCATGAAATGGGTCAAAAAGGGGTTATGTGCATGACCCGTCTAATTTGTAAAGCACTCTTCCGGGATGTCAAACGGTTAATGTTTTTGTATGAAAATGATGTTTATGATGTGTTAATGAAATCTGGAAAGTTTCATTGATTGTCGGGTCATAGAAGTTGTCTTTCCGGAAAATGGGTCAAAAAGGATGTTAAAAAGGGTTATGCAGTTAAAGGGGTGTTTGGAATAAGAGTGTTTTTACCCATTGTGGGTAGTAAATCGGGTTGATTGATTATGTAAATGATTTTGTATGTTATGTTAATGGATTTGAGTGAGTTGGCATGGATATAAATCGTCACGGGTCTCTTTTGGTCTTATGTAGACTACTTTCAAGTTGTGTAGACTACTTTCAAGTTGTGTAGACTATTTTCAAGTTGTGTAGACTACTTTCAGTTGTGTAGACTACTTTCAGTTTATGTAGACTACTTTGGTCTATGTAGACTACTTTGGTCTATGTAGACTACTTTCGGGTCTGTGTAGACTACTTTGGTCTGTGTAGACTACTTTCGGGTCTGTGTAGACTACTTTGGTCTGTGTAGACTACTTTTGGGTTTGTGTAGACTACTTTGGTCTGTGTAGACTACTTTTAGTCTGAGTAGACTACTTATGGTATTATCGATATTTAAAGTCTTTTGTTCATGTATGGGTCATGGTTCAAGCGTTTCCGCGTACAAAGTCAAAAAGTTTTGAATTTTTGGTATAAGCGGGCACGGGGTGTAACAACTTGGTATCAGAGCTTCGGTTTAAGTGAATTAGGTTTCCACTTTAGGTTGCCTAGACTTAAACCACTCGTAGACGCGTTAAGTTAAGTTTGAGTTAGGAGGGCTAATAGTTTGTGAGTTATAGGATGTGAATGTTGAGTTTTGAAACGTATTATGTGATTGCTATATGAGTGTATTGATGGGAGACTTGATGTGGAGTGATAGGATGACCGTGCACCTCGGGTTGTATCGGTAATTATTATATGATTATGTGAACGTAGTGAAGTATAGAAGTAATGATTTAGACGCGAAAAATAAATGCCTTAGTAGTGCGATGTGAAAGAGCTTAGAGCAATAGGGGGATTAGGTTTTGATTGGATATAATATGAATATTTAGAATGTAGATTTACTAGTGGTAGAATTAATAAGTTGAACTTGAGTCTTTGATTGTTTATGAAGTGGAATACGTGATATGTTGTGTGAGCATAAAGTGTTAGGAGTTGTTTATGTTTATAGTATTGATGTAAATGTAATGTAAGTCCATGGTGGACTAGACGTGCTTAAATGATAAATTACCGTACACTTGGATATTGTCGGTGATCGTTATATGATTATGTGATTGTGTGCTATGGTGGTTTAGCGAGGGTGAATAGGTGTAATAAGATTGCGTGGTGGGTTATAAGAAATGTGACTAAAAATGAAAGTGCGTAACTTGTGTGATAGGGATAATCAAGGCATGGCCTTGTGAGCATTTATATTTAGCATGGTGATCATTAAAGAGGTATTAGAGGCGGGTTAGTGGAGAGTTAAAGTATTAGGAGTATAAGTATGAACATGTGGTGACGTTGAATGTGTGTGGTGAAGAAATGAAATAAAAAAAATATATAGGCATAATAAGTTTATGATGAACTTAGTTACAAGATGAGGAAAGGCATAGGGGTTGAGAAAATGATGAAATAGAGCGAAACTTCTTAAGTAATAATAGCTAAAATGAGATGAATATGTGTGAAGCTAAGGTGTTGTTATGAAATAATTATATTACGGCTAAGGCGATTAGTTGTAATCATTAATAAATAATAAGTGTGTTGTAATGGATGATCTATGTAAGGTCTACATGTAAAGGAAGCGAGTGAGACTAAAAGAAGAGAGATAAGATATGAAAATAAAATGTGATGGATTAAAAACGTAAGAAAGAATGAGAGGAGTATGTGTGAGAATAAAGACGTTGTCTTGAAATTATCATATTACGGCGCTGTAATCACTATAATGAATGCATGAGTTACAATTGGTAAAATGTGAGAAGTCTAGATGTAAATCAGTCGAGTGGACTAAAATGTGAAGTAAGAATGTGAAAATGATTAACGAAGGCTAAGAATGCAAGAGGTAAAGTAAAGATGTGAAAATAACTAAGGCGGATTAAAAATGTAAGGAGTGTGTATGAGATAAGGGCGTTGTCCTAAAATTATCATATTACTACTAAGGTGATTAGCGGTAATTACTATAATAAACGAATGTAATAATGTGTGTTTGTGGTGCTTATGGCTTGGATCCGATGTTAAAATGTGAAAGTGGTAAAGTGATGAATGTAATGATCCTTCGAGATGAATGTTAAATGTGGTATCCATCGGGATGCCCAAGTAAAGGAATGTTAAGGAATCCTTCGGGATGAATGTTAAAGATCCTTCGGGATAAAAATGCATTGCCTTCACAGGCAAAGATTGCCTACATCCTTGGCATGTGTGAAAGTCCTTTCGGGAAAAATGTTAAAGTAAAGCGGATCCAAGCTAGAAAATAGAAGAATTTAAATATCAAATGAAATATAAAATGAAAATGAAATAATAAAAGTTAGGTTGGGAATTAGGAGTAGTGGTGTTATGTCGGGAGTACATAACCACTAGTTTATATTTCTTGATTTACATCGATTGGGACGCCTCTCCATGTAAATGAGGAATTATAAACGAGTTGGCTATGTGTTGCCGACACGGCACGAGTAGGGTTAGAGAAGTAGAAAGCGAGAGTTTAGAATTCGTAGAAATTTTAAGGACTAAGATAGGAGGATTAGAGTTAGACCATGGCTTTAGTTGAGACTTAGAAGGACATTGATGGAGTGGAGAAATTGTAATGATGATATAATGTGCCTTGCAGCGTGGTATAAACATGATGAATGAAAGTAATGGAATGTGAACGTGTTAGTCGAATGTAACTATGATAAGTCAAATAGTACGAGTTTCTTAAGTATCAAGTAGTAAAAGAATGAGAGTAGGGGGTAAAGCAAGTGGGATTGTGAAGTGACGATAATAGAGTGGATTAGAATGATGGATAGTTGTAATAAGTATGTTTTGTATTATGTAAAATCTAAGCAGGAGTTGTGTGATATAGAAGTAAGCGGGAGTAATGTGGATTAGGGCATGTGATGTGCTATAGTGTGCATAGAATTGCAAGATCACTTAGATCGTTGAACTAAGTAAACTAGGGGTTAAAGGTGTTAGGAATGAGAGGGGTTATGTGACTAGATGTTGGTTAGTAAAGAACGAAAGATTTCGGGGACGAAATCTAAATAAGGGGGGTAGAATTGTTAGACCCGTTTCCTAGGTGTTGGGACCCCACCCTAGAAGAAAATAGATTAGGGCCTTTCGTGATTGGCTAGTCAACATATGTTGTGTTTTAGTCAAACCCGATAGTCAAAATATGACTAAAGCGGTTATGTAAAATATAATGTGCAACTAAAGGGGCTTAAGTTGCCAAGTGTTAAACATGTTATAAGTGTTATAAGTTAGTTGTGGCCAAATTAGAAGGAAGGGAACTTGAAGGGCTATTCTTGCCTTTGACCCAAACTTGTGCCTAGATATTATTTATCCAGGATTATCTAGACCTTTCTCATTTATTCAAGAGGGTGTGAGAGTGTCGGCTTTTAGATAAGAAATGGAGGGAAGATGGGACTTTGATGATGAAGTCTTGATGTTCTTGGTCTTTCCTAGTAATGATCACATCAAGTAAGTAATTCTTGTAATGATTGTAAGTCTAGAGTTTAATGGGTTTTCATCATATGATCAAGATATGATCATATGATGATATGGGTTAGAAGATGATTATGTTTTGATGGGTTTGATAACCCTTGTTTATGTATTTGAGTATTATGTGATTAGGTTTTGATTATATGATGATCGACGATGATGATGATGATGGAAGATTGTGTTGATGATGATGTTCTTGTTGTTATGTAGCTTGGTTTGAGGTAAGTAAAATGATGATAGCATATGTTATATGGAATTCCATCATTATGTGTTATGTATGTTTATGGTTAGAAAGATAGCTTGTGTTATGCCTATGTGATGTCAAGATATGGCTTATGTGAAGATTGGATGCTAGGAGATAAGTTGATGTTATGTGCTAGTGATTATGTGAAGTAAGTGGTTTATGTATATGATGCATTATGAGGTTTGAAGTATAATGGTATGTTATAGTCGTTTTACTTACTAAGCGTTATCGCTTACGGTTTAGTTGTCTAACCGTTTTGTAGGTTGGCATTTTTGTATGGATGGCTTGGAGGTAGGAATATATGGGTTAAGGCATGGTTATGCAAGATGGGTAGATTGGTAAGAATGTAAAGCTTAGGTAGATACCGAGCTCATGTGTAAGTTTGTACCCCCGTTAGTCTTTTATGGGTTGTTAGAGTGTAGCCGTATGGCAAAGTGTATGTCAAGAGTTGTATGACAATTTGGTGGTCTTTTGATAAGTCAAAGTATGTTTTATGTGTTTATAGTCTAAGTTAAGGGAGTGTTTGGCACAAGTGTAAAAGTACCCATTTTGGGTGGTGAACGGGTCAAGTGTATATTGGAACATATTATACGTATTAAAGTAATGATTTTGGTTGAGTTTGAAGTGTTGTGGAAGTCGTATGTGGCTTTTGTCATGAAATGGGTCAAAAAGGGGTTATGTGCATGACCCGTCTAATTTGTAAAGCACTCTTCCGGGATGTCAAACGGTTAATGTTTTTGTATGAAAATGATGTTTATGATGTGTTAATGAAATCTGGAAAGTTTCATTGATTGTCGGGTCATAGAAGTTGTCTTTCCGGAAAATGGGTCAAAAAGGATGTTAAAAAGGGTTATGCAGTTAAAGGGGTGTTTGGAATAAGAGTGTTTTTACCCATTGTGGGTAGTAAATCGGGTTGATTGATTATGTAAATGATTTTGTATGTTATGTTAATGGATTTGAGTGAGTTGGCATGGATATAAATCGTCACGGGTCTCTTTTGGTCTCATGTAGACTACTTTCAAGTTGTGTAGACTACTTTCAAGTTGTGTAGACTATTTTCAAGTTGTGTAGACTACTTTCAGTTGTGTAGACTACTTTCAGTTTATGTAGACTACTTTGGTCTATGTAGACTACTTTGGTCTATGTAGACTACTTTCGGGTCTGTGTAGACTACTTTGGTCTGTGTAGACTACTTTCGGGTCTGTGTAGACTACTTTGGTCGGTGTAGACTACTTTTGGGTTTGTGTAGACTACTTTGGTCTGTGTAGACTACTTTTAGTCTGAGTAGACTACTTATGGTATTATCGATATTTAAAGTCTTTTGTTCATGTATGGGTCATGGTTCAAGCGTTTCCGCGTACAAAGTCAAAAAGTTTTGAATTTTTGGTATAAGCGGGCACGGGGTGTAACTTATGTTTCTGTTTTACACTGAATTCGAAAGTAAATTTGTTACCATGTCGAATAAACTATATGCGTATTCGCAGTTTTTTGTATAAATTTTAACCAAACACAAATGGGTAGGTTTAGGAGGTGTGTTCAGGGGATTGGTTCAGCGGGTGGGTTCAGTGGGTGGGTTTGGTTGGTTCAAATATGTTTGGGCGTCAGCTGACTTTACCCATTTTTACCAATGACAAAAAGAACCCGTTTTGACCCGTTACCCAACCGCCCCTCCCACCCATTTTTCGACAACATTGTTATATATTTTTCTGATGGTAGGTTTTTTGAAGTTATCAAAAGTGGTACAGAGGCAATGAAAGATACTATGATCACCATAGAAGAAGTGCAACATTGTCGTGATGAACTTGATGAGACAATCTAGATATGAAAGTATATAAAGTCAAAGGAAAAACATGTTTGTTGGGACAACATTAATTAGGTCTCCTTATGTTTTAATGATGACAAATAAAACTTCGCAACACATAAAATCACAAATGTTAGCCAAACACCAAACGACCCAATAACTGGGTCTGGCGCGCTGCTGGCGCTCCGACGCGCAGGCAGCGAGCCAGGCTACTGTATTGGTCGTGACAGTTTTTGAAAGTCGGCTTTCCCCTTACCCGACAAATGTGGATCTTTCAATACATGTATAAATATGATATGTGCTTCATTAGAAACACTCGAAACGGGTTTTAGAATTAGAGTGATCCAAAATCACAACCGCCTGTTTTTGACAAAACGCCAACTCAAGTATTTTATTAAACGCCTCTAGCCAAGGCTTTTCTAAACCTAGGATACTCATATTTCTCACGTGACATCAAGTGAAAGTATTCATATGACCATAATCCACATTTACGTATTCTCTAATCACGTAACGGGTTTATTCCCTTATTGGTCAAACAAAGTCAAATGTCCCTTTGCGTAAACGCATTCTTTCCCGTTATGCGATATGCTTCACTATGATGCAAAGAACTTAGCTTATTTGCATCAAGATGATTATTGATTACGCCGAGTTGTAGAAATTCACGAAACTCCCTATCACATCACTCTTACATCCAAACAACTCACCTCCCTCACATACAACCTTCCTCACTCTTCTCTCCTCTTACACTTCAAATTCAAATTTGAATTTCAAACCAAAGGCTCTCTTCTATCACATCAAGCCAACTCACTCCAACTAATCTCATTCCATCTCAACTCTCTTAACCTAACCTTAGTTTCTTTCCAACCTAACCTTTCCCTCTCTCACTTCCCTTTCTCACAATATTTGAATTTCAAATTCAAATTCTTCCCTTTCTCACTCTAACACAACATCCACACTTCCTTTCTAAGAAAAGAATATTCCATGGCATATTCTTTCTCTCTTATCTATGCCATGTGAGGAATACCCAAACTACCCCTATCCAATTATCCCTTCTATCTCTCTCTTTGATAATTGGTTTTATCTAAACACTTCACAAAATGTTTTTTATCAAATGGTTATTTGAGTTGGTTGACCTTGATGAAGAATAATGAAAAGGTCTAATGTGTGAAGTACAATTGGGGGTTTAGCAAGGTTGGGTAATTAAAAGACCAAAATCTCAAAGAAAATCCTTTAGGGGTTCTGCCGCCCTGCTGGCGCTCCGACACGTCAGCCAGCGCGCCAGCCTCGAATTGATTTTTTCAATTTGGGATTTGACCTATAAATATCTACACTTGGCTCTTGTATTCCTCACCCCTTGCCATTCATTTTTTCTTTTTAATTTCTTTTCTCTCAATCCTCTAATTCTATCTTGTGTTCTCAATCTATCACATATTATTTTTGAAAGAACACATCTCTTGCAAAAGAAGAATCACAAGAACCTAATCCACTCTTGTGATTGTGTCGATGGTCTTCTTATCTATACCCTTTTTATTAGAATGGAGTCTCTAGGTTATGTTAGGGCTTGATTAAACAATCAAACGTTCTATCATTCGATTTGGTCGTAAGGGAAGTCTTGTGTCTTGGTGACCAAGCCTAGATTATTGAAGATCTAGTTGGGGTTTGATACTTCCGGTAGGAAGTCTTTGTGATCTTTGTGGTTAAGTCGAATCACGAGATTCTTTTGGGTGGTTTCCGAGGGCGGAATACCGTTGGGAGTAGCTCTTCTTTGTGAGCGCCGATCTTTGTGCATATCGGTGGAGTGAAGTTGTAACAGTTTGTAGTCCACCGGAAGGATTATACTTAGTGAATAGTAACATGTCGTTGATTCGCAACTGGACATAGGGATGATCTTTGTGGTTAAGTCGAATCACGAGATTCTTTTGGGTGGTTTCCGAGGGCGGAATACCGTTGAAAGTAGCTATTCTTTGTGAGCGCCGATCTTTGTGCATATTGGTGGAGTGAAGTTGTAATGGTTTGTAGTCCACCGGAAGGATTATACTTAGTGAATAGTAACATGTCGTTGATTCGCAACTAGACATAGGGATGATATAAACCCACCATCCTGAACCAGTATATATCGTGGTGTTCTTTACTTGCTTTATATACTTTGGTTGTGCTTGTGGTTGTGATTGTTGTTGTATAACCACTTGGTGATCTTTGAGGCTTAAAGTCTTTAAACTTCGAAGAAGGCGAAAAGACCATATTCATCCCTCTACGGTTCTACGGTATTGGTTCATGCCACATGTACTTCAAAATTAGGTACACTAACATGTTTACTTCAATATAATATCAAGTTATTAAAAGTGACAAATATAGTGGTGTAATATTTTTATTTTTATTTTCGATACAGAGAAGAACGGTGTGATAGACATGTCTAAGTTTTTGAGATGTGTTTGGCATAGATGCGTTTCACATTATTAATTTGTTAATTTCTAAATCTTTCCTTTTTCCATTTGATTTGAAGGTCATATACGAATTTTAAATTTTATGATTTTAGCTTTTACTAGATTGGGTTTCTCTCATTTGTTTCATTAAGGTTTATGTTGACATTTATATTGTGTACATAGTAAGGTCAATTGTTTATGAACCTACATCAAAATATTTTATTAAAGATGATATAAATGATATATGGTTGACCCCGTGGAAAACTTCGTTACTAATAGGATAGTTCGTAATTTTTTGCCGCGATATTGAGTCTCAAACTTCGAACTGAGATGAGCCAGTTGACATATCTGTTGTATTCCTGAAGGATTTTTTAAAGACTTTTTTTGTATTGGAGTAAAATTAGTCTTTTAGGTAGAAGATAGTGGAAATGTGATTTGGCTAAAAAAAAAAGTCATTAACAAGTAAAGATCAAAATCGATGAAAAATATATGTATTTATATAGGTATTGAAAGCCAACCGCACAATCTATGTTGGAGCTACATTTTTCCCTATGCTTGATCGTTTCACTTTCGTTAGGGTCAAGAGCGTCCATATATAACTATTGACTTAGGCTAAATATTTTTGTAAATATTTTACACAAAAATAAGGGAAAATTCCACAACTACCCTCAAAGTACAAGGTTACCAACCCTTACTGTCCCCACCAAGTTTTTTTTTCTTCAAATACCCTTGAGGCGGAGGTCGCCCAAAAAACTTGGGCGGGTATTATAATAATGTGACATGTGTCCCTAGTGTTGTCCCCACCAGGTACAAGTTATCACATGCATTTCTTGGGCGACTAGGCCCACAAAACTTGGGCGACTTGATCTTTTTGTCTTTTTCCTAAAAAAGTATGGTCTTTTTTTATTGTTTTCTAGTACATATATCTTGGGCGAATGGGTCCCACTGTTCTTTATTCTTGGGCGACTTATTATGTAAATTACTATCCTAACCTTAAAACAAACACCAATCAAGTAAATTACTATCCTAACCTTTATTTGAACCAATGTTTAAAATCAAATTATAACTTGTATATTCAATTATATTAAATCATCAATAATCAATTTTCTTGAATGACAATGTTTAATTTGTATATGAACACAGATCTGAACACAAAATTCATGAGTTAAACTCATCCCTGATCAACTTCTTGACTCTTCTGGTTTAGAGAATGGACTTCAGGCACTACTCACCCTCTTTAACACATCCTGAACTTTTCTTTCACCAACACATTCTCCTGATGCACAATCTCACCCTCTTTAACACATCCTGAACTTTTCTTTCACCAACACACTTCTTGGGTTTACCACATTCATGTTCTTCTTTCGAACACTAATACACCTCACCAGTCTTTTAACACCAATTATGAAGCACTCCCTAATTCAACCACTCCCCGAGTCACACTTTTTCGGAGGCTCACAAGTATTACAACCCGTTATCAATCAATCACTAATAATTGCAATCCCTTATAATTGCAATCGCTTCAACTATCATATCAGACTATCACCATCTGATGTACATACTCAACCCAACAATACCAACTAACTTTTAACACTTATGAACCAAAATTTTCGATTAATCCCTTCAGCTCGTGATTGTGACAAGCTTTATTCTGGGTTCATTGATTCTTAACCGGAGTTCGCCTGTTGACGGAATCCTTCCCTTTTATTGTGTTAATTTCTGGATCGAAAGTGTTTCTTGATTGTGTTGTAGTTGTGAGTTTGGTCGCATAAAATTGATATGAAAAGTGAATGAATTATCATTAGAATGAAATGCAGGATACAGAGTTGCTTATATACAAGTAGAGTCAAACTAGAAAAGTCAACTAACTAACTTTCTACATTGAGAACTTGTGCTTGAGCTGCTGTTGACTTTGACTGTATAGAAGTGGTTGCTTCTTTACATGTGTAACCGGATCTATGATTCTGGTGACAGTTGTTTTTTTTTTTTTTTATGTGATGAAGAGTGAATGTTGAATGTTGATGATGATGATGATTAAAATGGAAGATAAAAATGAAGGGTAGGATAGGTATTTATGTGTCCTAAGAAAAAGACAAAAAGATCAAGTCGCCCAAGTTTTGTGGGCCTAGTCGCCCAAATAATGCATGTGCTAAAGTGTACCTGGTGGGGACACACCTAGGGACACATGTCACATTACTAATTAATCCGCCCAAGATTTTTGGGCGACCTCCGCCTCAAGGGTATTTGAAGAAAAAGAAACTTCGTTTCACTTTCGTTAGGGTAAAATTCAAAAAGCTTATTGCTCACCGCTCATCGTCTCAAAAAACTTCAAAAAGCTCTGCGCCAAACATAGCCTTAATGGTATTGATTATATGAGAAAAGATTATGGGTGTGTTTGGTAAAAGTAACAGTGACATAGCAGTGAGCTGTGAGCAGTGAGCGTGAGCATAGCTGTGACATAGCAAAGCTCACAGCCCACCGCTCACAGCTTCTTAAAGAAGCATTGAAAAAATGAGCATTCCTAAAAAATCGCAAAGCTCACCGTTCCTTTGCCAAACGACCAATAAAAATCAAAAAGCTCATTGCTCACCGCTCATCGTCCTAAAAAGCTTCACGCCAAACATAGCCATTTGAGCTCACGAACAGAATTGATAACCAACATCGATACCTAAAAATTATGAGTAGAAGTTTCATCTACAAACGTAACTCAAAATACCGTCAACTGTAAATCAATCAAAAAAATATTGTTATGTACTGAAGTTGTTTTCGTTATATTCTAATTAAAGACGGAAAATGAAAGTAAAATTACGATGCTAAAGTAAATAACACTCGATCACGTTTTATGTGATGTCTATACTTTATCTAAAAGAACATATGTTATTAAGTAAATACAGGAGATGCTTTAGTATTTACCTTCAAAGCAGAAAGCTCGACTTGTCTCTTATCACCAGTTTGAGATATACTTTTCGTTTTTTGCATATATTTGTGACGCTGATGATGATTAAACATATATAAACCTAATGAAGTAAAATGAAATTTTCCAATTTTTCTAAATTCCTATAATTTTCACGTAGTCATTTTCAATTAAGATTTTTCTCGTGTATTATCAATTAAATATATAGAAAAGGATTTCACAATTGATGAACGATCATAAAATGCCAGTTATCTTTAATTGAAGTTTTTCTCAAGTATCTTCATTATATATAAAAATGATTTTAAGTTTTACAGTTGACCAATCACTATAAAATGTTCCGCTTAAAAAAATAATAATAATAAAAAATAAATAAAAAATTACATAGCATAAAGATAAAGATGTCTAAAGAAATTTAATAGTAAAAAACATACCTGAACAAATTTCTAAAAGTGCCTAACACCAAGAATATCACCAACATGCTCAACATAGCCTACACAAGCAAATTGGCACGGACTATATAAACGGTGGCTATTTGCCTAAATAAACGGTGGCTATATATGCTATTTGTACTTTTGTACTTTTTTTGAAGTTTGTCCTTTTTTTTTTTTTTTTTTTTTTTTTTTTTTTTTTTAAATAGAAATATATTATAATGTTTTGTATATTGTATATGTATAATGTTTTGTATATATATAATGTTTTGTATAATAGCACGTTAAATATTGCTATATTAAATAACTACAACAACAACTGTTATTATTAAATTGAACGACAACGTCAACACATTATTTAAAAACAACAACATCTACGACATATGAAGATTATTCATTTCATTTAAAACAACAACATCTACGACATATGAAGATTATTCATATTATTTAAAAGATCATGAAGCCTTGCACTCTACTGACAAGCGTGATCCTCAGGATTCCTTGCCAATTCTAACTCCATCTCCAGCGTCTTTATTCTTGTCATCAACAGCTTGTTTCTTGCTTCAAGCTGGTCAATCTTATTAGCGTTAGCAACGCAGTCTGAGCACTGCGTTGAAGAAGAGGCTCGACTAAAGTGTCTCCTTTGAAACTCATCCTTCCACATAAAGTACCGACAACCATAGTCATCTGTTCCTGGCTGTTACATGTTAAGAAAATAATAAGAAATGTATTATTAACAAACAAATAATTTACATAACTAAGCAAACATATGATTACTTACCACTGAAAGAGGACATGCGTAATACGGTTGACCATAACTATGTTCTTTACGGGATATCCTCTCTTTAATGAATCCGTTCTTACAGCGACACATGTAAGGAGTATTTTGTTCCACCTGGCCAAATAATTAATTCAAATGATACAAACAGTTATTTACAACATAAACATAAATAAGTAATGTATTGTTAATTTAAACAATACAAGATAGGGTGTTCACAAATAATCGGATAGGAAGACTAAGCTTGTTATATATATACATCAAAAGATAGGGTGTTCACAAAATTACAAGCTCGTCAATAGTTAGTTCTAAGATACTACAATTATTTATTTAGTCGATCGTAATATAATGTTTCCCATTGGGATGCATCTTGGGTTCTGTGCCTCCTCCATTGTGGGTGGAGATGCGGAAGTGGAGAATCTCCGTCTAGCGTCAGACAAATGTAGTGACCACATTCGTCTGACCCCACACGGGCTATCACAAGGGGGTTCATGGTTTTACATGTTTTGGTTTTCCGTTTTCCACTACCGTGAGGTTCATAGTTCCCACCCTTTGTACACCTATAATTGACTTCGCACATCTGACCATTTTCTGATTTGGTTCTATGTTTAACAATGACAAAACCGAGCTCCCGAGCTATATTTTGCACCCACTCAGTTACTTCCTCTAAAGAACCGAAAACCTGACAATACATAACAAATTTTATAACATATATTTTTTTAAATAATACTTTTATAACTTTTTAACATTTACATTTTTACATTTTTTTATAACTTTTTTAACATTTACATCTTTAACTTTAACATTTACATCTTTAATACAACAATTAAAAAAAAAAAAAAAAAAAAAAAAAAAAAAAAAAAAAAAAAAGATGATAAATACGAAAAAACGCGTTTTCCGGGTCGGTATAAAACATTTTCTCTCTCTCTTTTTCTCACACATGTGTGTGTGAAACGCGTTATCTCTCTCTCTTTTCTCTCTCTTTATTAGATCTAAAATAGTTTTAGATCTGTTTTTGTTGCGATGGATTTGTTGTGATGGATTTGTGATTATGTGATACGTTGGTGGGTGATTATGTGATATGTGATTCTTCTTGATGGTTTCTTGTTAGATCTGTGATTTTTAGGGTTTCTAAAAAATTAGGGTTTCTAAAAAAATTTGGGGTTTTCTTAAAATCGTTTGATTTATTACGATTAAACATACTTAATTGTAAGATACGTGCTCTAATTGAGCAGATCTACAAGTTTTTTTGGAAACGCCTAATTTTTAAAAATTAGGGTTTGGGTTGGGTGGTTCTCTGGTGGGTGATTATGTGCTTCTGTGGTGGGTTATTATGTTATATGTGATACTTTGTGATGGTTTCTTGATAGATCTGTGATTTTTAGGGTTTCTATAAAATTAGGGTTTGGGTTGGTGGATCTGTGGTGGGTGATTATGTGATATGTGATACTTTGTGATGGTTTCTTGATAGTTCTGTGATATGTGATATGTTGTGATGTTGGTGTTTCTGTGGTGGGTGATATGTGATATGTTGTGATGTTGTGGGTGGTTCTGTGGTGATTATGTGTTTGATTTATTACAATTAAACATTCTTAATTGGAAGATACGTGTTCTAATTGAGCAGATCTATAAGTTTTTTTTTAAACGCCTAATTTGTTAAAAATTAGGGTTTGAGTTGGTGGATCTGTGGTGGGTGATTATGTGATATGTGATACTTTGTTATGGTTTCTTGATAGTTCTGTGATATGTGATATGTTGTGATGTTGGTGTTTCTGTGGTGGGTGATATGTGATATGTTGTGATGTTGTGGGTGGTTCTGTGGTGATTATGTGTTTGATTTATTACAATTAAACATTCTTTGTGATGGTTTCTGTGGTGGGTGATTATGTGATAGTCAAATAGGCACCGTTTATATAGTCCATGCCTTATGGGATATGTGATACTTTGTGATGGTTTCTTGATAGTTCTGTGATATGTGATATGTTGTGATGTTGGTGTTTCTGTGGTGGGTGATTATGTGATATGTGATATGTTGTGTGTTGTGGGTGGTTCTGTGGTGGGTGATTATGTGATATGTGATATGTTGTGATGTTGTGGGTGGTTCTGTGGTGATTATGTGGGTAGGTTAACACCTTGATCTGCCACTTTGAGTGGTATGAATACCTGCTCTGGCCTACCCCATTCCCCACAGGCTTGTGATGAAACTGTTTTTATTTTAAAAAACTTGATTTTGGCAATGGCAATGATGATTTTATAAAAAAAAACTTGATTTTGGCATGGCATTTCCGAATGGACGGCAAAACAAAAAAATGATTTTGCAACCTTTGATGTTGCAGCCAAATATGAAAGCAGTTTTGTTATAAATCTGAGCCTTTACCTTATTTGTGTAAAATTGTGAATTCGACATTTGTTGATGGTTCTGTGAGCCCTATTTGGCTATATAAACGGTGTGGCTATTTGTACTTTTTGTACTTCTTGATGGTGGATTATGGTTGGTGGTTCTGTTGTGGGTGAATATTTGATGGTGGATTATGGTTGGTGGTTCTGTTGTGGGTGAATATTTGATGGTGGATTATGGTTGGTGGTTCTGTGTTGGGTGATTATTTGATGGTGGATTAAGGTTGGTGGTTCTGTGGTGGGTGATTATGTGATGGTGGATTATGGTTGGTGGTTCTGTGGTGGTTGATTATGTGTTGGTGGATTCTAGTTGGTGGTTCTGTGGTGGTTGTAGTGTTTGTGGTTCTGTGGTTGTTTTTGATATGGTTGATATGGTTGTAGTGTTTGTTGTGAGCTTTGCTTGTGATTGAGCTTTGTTTATAATCGAGCAAAGCTGCAGTTTGGGAATCTTACTGTTGGGCTTGTTTGTTTTTTACGGGCATGCAGTTTGGGAATCTTACTATTTTGCGACATGCTTGTATCAATTTGTGATTGTGGATTGTGTTAACAATCTGTGCTTTCTGCTTTTGTGGATTGTGGAATCTGCTTTTGTGGATTGTGTTAACAATCTGATATCCAGGCCCCCCCCCCCCTTGTGTGCAATTGTGTGGAATCTGCACTTGGACAATGGTTTTAACTTTGTGTTTCACTTTTGGTTATAAGGCGATGACGAAAACTGAATGGCATGGCAAAGTGATATTTTTATCACTTTGCAGCCTTCAAAACCGAATGGCATGGCAAAGTGATATTTTATCACTTTGCAACCTTCGAATCCGAGCCTTACTAAAAATTTACATTTTTTTTTATTACGTTTTCAAATCTGAGCCTATAAGGCGATGACGAAATCTGCACTTTGTGTTGTGTGGAATCTGCAGTTGACTATATTCTTGTATTGATTATGGAGTGTGTTGTGTGGAATCTGCACTTTGGTTTTGGTTGTTGTTATGCAGTTGGACTTTTGGACAAAAAATTACAAAGACACAAAAAAAAAAAAAAAAACACTTATTACTTTAGCTTTGGGAAAGAAAAAAAAAAAAAAAAAAAAAGAAAGACAGCATAGGACAAAAAACAGAAAAAAAAAACTGAAAAAAAAAAAATAGCTATTGTACGGGGTCAAACTAGACCCCGTTTATATAGCACCTCCCAAGCAAATTAATCTTAGGCTGCGCACAGTAACGCGACCAAATCCCCCATTTTTCTCTGCCACATCAGCTTTCTCTCTCAAGCGACCTACAGGCGATTAGGTGCCCCATTAACGGCGACCAAGTTCAATTTTTTTTTTTTTTTACATTTTTAAACACAAACTCAAATTTTATTAAAAATTAAAACATTACATAATAATTCAAATAAAATAAAAACATTACAATAAAATTCAAACCAAACTAAAACATTACGATACATATTAAAAACTAATAATTAAGGTTGTGTCGTTCCTTGATTTCGTCCTTAATTTCTTGCATCCTTTGTCTTACATTTTCTGGCAAAGACGGGTCGATTGGTGTTAGATAGAATATGATGTCTTTATCCCCTTTTTTTGCCGGTCAAATTCAAGTCTTTCTCTTTCGACTTGAACTTTATTTGCCTCTATTTCCAACGCTTTTTGATTGTGGTGTTTTCTTAGACATGTTGAATTAAGGATTGAAGTGTGAGATTTTGATTAAGATAATTGAGAGAGTTTGGTGTAGTGAAGTGTGTTGAATATGTGTATGTATTTATAGTGGTTTGAAAGAATTTTTTTTTTTTTTTTTTTTTTTTTTTTTTGAAGTTAACGTTGCAAATTAAATGGCGCAAATATTCCTTTTCAACTCGATCGGGAAGCTGACCAAGAAGTGGAGATCGAGTGGGGCGATCGACTCCCCACAACAAGGAAATCGATCGCCTAAATCGATCCACAATCGATTTTGATCGACTGCTGCAACTAGCCTTAAATTAGAACAAATGAGAGTATCATACTTTTGGTTATTCTAATATCCCAAGGCTCGTTCATATAATCAGTTTTATTGTTATTTCACTCGCATAACTGCACTGATCAAAATCCATTATAAACTAAGTTTCACATAATCACTATAAAATCATGGTGCATACTCAATAACAAAATATATACGGATATGTTACATTATTTAAGCATGTCTCATAGCTTAGTTATAAAACTCATTTAAGCGAAATGTGTCTTCTAGTAGGTAGGGGTATTGGGTTTAATCGAGTTAAAAAAGTTAATCAGGTTTGTTTGACCCTAACGTGATAGTGTTATAAGATCGAGTTAGAGTTGAGTTATTTATTGTCGGGTTAACCTGATAATACCCTAAAAATATTATTTAACTATTTTTTTTTTAAGTTTTCATTAGTCAATAATAAGTTGCTTGTTAACGAAATACAATAATGGAACTTTCAAAAAATTTCCTTACTGGATGTACAAAAGGGAGGAATGGGACTTTTGTAATTTTACTGTGACTTGGCTTACTGGAATTTGTTTGGGACGTCTCCGGCTATTTGTCGAGCTAAGTTGTCCGCTGTAAAGAAACACTACTACACAAACTGGTTTTTCCCACAAACTTTTCCCACATAAAATAATCTGTGAGAAATTTCCCACAGATTACCGACAAATAACACACCAAATTGTAGACCAAATTTTCGTGGGAAATCAGTCGTAGATTTCCCACGGCTTTCCCACAATTTACACACCAATTTGTTGACCAAATTTTCGTGGGAAATTTGTCGCATATTTCCCACGGATCAACGACAATATTCACACTAATTGTGTTGACCGGACTTCCGTGGGAAATCTGTCGCAAATTTCACACATATTATTGACGGTCATAAGTCCGTGGCAAAGCTGTAGCTATATTATCCACGGATTTCGCACGGTCTTATTTAATAAAAATATGATTTAATTAGTCTGTGGATAATTACCCACTCATTAGCCACAATAAATATTGTTTTTATGTTTCATTATAATTACAAATTCACATATCACAATCTATGTTTTAATATGGTTTATTTGTTTCAATTATATGTGCCTTCATATTTAAATAGCTATTTGTTTGTGTGTTACAAGTGTATATTTATATACGTGTAACATGTTTGTGTAGACATGTGCTTTATGAACCAGCATATCTATTAACGCATGTACATACATATCGTAAGCTAATTTTAGCCTTCATTACACTTTTGTATGTCTATATATAAGAATTTGTACATTTGTGAATGTGTAAGTATGGCAAAATAATAATAGATGACTATGTTAGTGGGAAATCCGTTGGTATATTTCCACATAATCACGATTGAAAATCAGGGGTGGATACTCATATACAAAATATATACGATTTGTTTTCATATATTTAACATTCTCATAGACTTAGTTTAATACTTTTAGTCAAAATGTGTCTTATAGTAGGTATGGGTATTAGGTTTTAATAGTTAAAAATGTTAACTTGTGACTATGACCCTGTAAGTGATATGTATTAGATACGGTTAGAGTTGAGTTTATTTCATTGTCGTTATAATACCTCAAATATGTATTATAAGTATTTTTTTTTAACATTAAGTTTTTCATATCAAAAAAAGTTGCTTGTTCGAAGCAAAGACTTAAAAATTTCTTAAGGGCAAAAGGAGGACATTAACCTTTGACTTTAAATTTACTTTGACTTTGGCTTCTGGATATTTGACTTTGTACGTACTCTGCAAATTGTAACGCTAAGTTTTTCCGTTAAATGAACACTCTACCTTTGTTTTACTCCCTGAACTTTTCTCACTCTGCAAATAACGTGAAATTCTCCACAAACGTGAAATCGCACAAATAACGACACCAAAATTAATAACCAAATTTTCGTGGAAATTTTTAGTCATAAATTTACTTTTACATTTTAATACCATTTTGTTGAAAATTTTCGTGGTAAACTTTGTCGCAATTCCCAACTAATCAGCGATATATATTTCAAAAACTAAATTGTCACCATAGTCATATCTGTGGAAATGTCATTTGTCAATTTTACACATTTATTTTTGACGGTAATACGTCGTGCCATACTACGTATAGTTTCAATATATCCAGGGATTTTTACACTAGTTCTTATTAATAAATTATGAGTTTTACATTATTTGATAATTACACTTTTATGCCACGATTAAATTTGTATTTATGTTTAACTTTATAATTACAAATTCCCATATCACAAACTTATGTTTTAATAGAATCTTATTGTTTCAATTATACATGCCTTCATAATTTATATATATTATATTGATTTTGCATGGTCACAAGTTACTAATTAAATACGTGTTGTATACAATGTATTATGTGAAAAGACGTCATTGCTTTATTGAACCAGCATATTTCAAACTAATACCATGTACAATAATATCAAATCTTAATTTTTGCCCTTCATAGTAACATTTTGCATCACATCTTTAAGTTTGATCATTGATGAAGTTAAGTATGCAAAGATAATACATGATGTTCTATTAGTAGGTAGAAATTTGTTGATTCTTTACACAAAGACCTACCGAGATCAAAGTGAAGTAGGATTAGTACATGGATTTCCCAACAAATATATCATTTTTGTGTTTCTAATATTTACACATTCTCACATTACTATCTATGTGTTTCAATATGTTTGTAGTTTCATATTGTACATGTTTGCTTATTAATGTAGCTATTTGTGCGTAAGAAAAGCATATGTTATATGTATAACTTATTTGTGGAAACTTGTGACATATGCACCATTGTATATGTATGATTGTATTTAGATACACGTGTTTCAAGTTGATTTTAATCTTCATTGTGCTTTTACTTCAATATGTCAATATATAAGTATGTTTGCGGATATGTAACGATTAAGTGCCTTTTGTCATACTCTACGAGCCAAAAAGAATCTCTGTTCGTGTAGCAACCCGTAAAATTTCATAAGGCAAAAATGACTATTTTACCCTTTGACTTTTCAAAGTTGACTTTGACTTTTACTTCTTGACTATTTGACTTTTACTGTAACCTAAAAGCAAATGCTGTAACCTGTAATTTTTCAAGTTAAATAATTCACTCTTCTTTGAATTATTACTCTCTGAACGTTTTCGTTCACCTCTGTCTATTTAACGAGAAGATATCTCGCAAAACGTGAAAATCGCACACAACGCGTACCGGCACAACAATAAACTCAACAAGCAAATTGATTTGATTATTATTATTTTTTTTATGTCATATAATATTACTTTTAATATTTAAATTACTTTTATAAGTAATCACGAAAGTTTAATCGTGTAAACTTTTCCCGCGACCAACACAAGACTAGGATGAGTCTATATGTTCAAAATACTCAAATCTCACCAATAGTCATATCTAATATGAACTATTGTCATTTTGTCATTTTTACGTGAGCATTTTATTTCTTACGTAATACGCGTGCTCAAACCTACGTTATTAGGTTTTAACAATATAAACGCAGACTTATTACACTTTTAATATACTTAGTTGGAGTATATTGATAAGTTTTGACATTTTTATAAGTATTACATTTTTGTGTTGCCCGATTTTAAGTTTCGTGATTTAAGTGCTAGACGTTAATAATTACCGGGATCAAACTATACCGTCTAATCACTAAACTGTATATATAAAACTTAAACAAACAAAATCTTATACTTTCAACCTCCTAGTGACATGCCTAACATGCAACTAAATTCACTTGTATCATATTATACTAATAATGATCATTTTGCATGAAACGTGTCATGCCAACGTTGCTCACATAAATACGTGCTTTGCTTATAGCAATACTTTCAAACACGTATCTATGTGATATATGCACGTCATCTCCACTTCCAACTTTCCATATTAGATAATTCATGCACATTTCCAACTAATACCAGACTTATCATATTAATATACAAATTCTTCCAATCTCTTTTGTCCACTCTTCCATACGTACGCAAAATAATTTGCCATCACCATCATTAAGTTTGAATCAAGAGATAAGTTATATTACAAAGATGAAGACCATGGTGTGCTCTATCTAGTCCAAGTAAAGATTTGTTGATTATAAGCTTACAACAAGACCTACACAAGATCAAAGGCTGAAGTAGAAGACTAAGTACAAGAGTTCTCTAAGCCAATATCGTTTTTGTGTTTCTAAATATTTACACATTCTCACATTACTATCTATGTGTTTCAATGTGTTTGTAGTTTCATATTGTACATGTTTGCTTATTAATGTAGCTATTTGTGCGTAAGAAAAGCATATGTTATATATGTTATATGTATAACTTATTTGTGGAAACTTGTGACATATGCACCATTGTATATGTATGATTGTATTTAGATACACGTGTTTCAAGTTGATTTTAATCTTCATTGTGCTTTTACTTCAATATGTCAATATACAAGTATGTTTGCGGATATGTAACGATTAAGTGCCTTTTGTCATACTCTACGAGCCAAAAAGAATCTCCGTTCGTGTAGCAACCCGTAAAATTTCATAAGGCAAAAATGACTATTTTACCATTTGACTTTTCAAAGTTGACTTTGACTTTTACTTCTTGACTATTTGACTTTTACTGTAACCTAAAAGCAAATGCTGTAACCTGTAATTTTTCAAGTTAAATAATTCACTCTTCTTTGAATTATTACTCTCTGAACGTTTTCGTTCACCTCTGTCTATTTAACGAGAAGATATCTCGCAAAACGTGAAAATCGCACACAACGCGTACCGGCACAACAATAAACTCAACAAGCAAATTGATTTGATTATTATTATTTTTTTATGTCATATAATATTACTTTTAATATTTAAATTACTTTTATAAGTAATCACGAAAGTTTAATCATGTAAACTTTTTTCGCGACCAACACAAGACTAGGATGAGTCTATATGTTTAAAATACTCAAATCTCACCAATAGTCATATCTAATATGAACTATTGTCATTTTGTCATTTTTACGTGAGCATTTTATTTCTTACGTAATACGCGTGCTCAAACATACGTTATTAGGTTTTAATAATATAAACGCATTCCATTAGACTTATTACACTTTTAATATACTTAGTTGGAGTATATTGATAAGTTTTGACATTTTTATAAGTATTACATTTTTGTGTTGCCCGATTTTAAGTTTCGTGACTTAAGAGCTTAACGTTAATAATTACCGGGATCAAACTATACCCTCTAATCCCTAAACTGTATATATAAAACTTAAACAAACAAAAATCTTATACTTTCAACCTCCTAGTGACACGCCTAACATGCAACTAAATTCACATGTATCATATTATACTACTCCCTCCGTCTCAATTTTATTGTCGCTTATTCCTTTTTCGGACGTCTTAAAATTATTGTCACATACCCAAAATAGAAAGTAAATAGATAGTGGAGTTTGGTAAAGTTTACTATATTACCCTTGGTTGAAATTAATATTGCAAACTTTAAAGAAGCGTTAATTAATTGGTTAAGGGTAAACTTGTCATTTGGCAAAAAAGTAAGAGAGAGAGAAAGTAGTGATAGTGATATTTTTCTAAAAAAATGTGTTTTTTGTCGGATGACAATAATTTTAGGACGAAGGGAGTAATAATGATCATTTTGCATGAAACGTGTCATGCCAACGTTACTCACATAAATACGTGCTTTGCTTATAGCAATACTTTCAAACACGTATCTATGTGATATATGCACGTCATCTCCACTTCCAACTTTTCATATTAGATAATTCATGCACATTTCCAACTAATACCAGACTTATCATATTAATATACAAACTCTTCCAATCTCTTTTGTCCACTCTTCCATACTTACACAAAATAATTTGCCATCACCATCATTAAGTTTGAATCAAGAGATAAGTTATATTACAAAGATGAAGACCATGGTGTGTTCTATCTGGTCCAAGTAAAGATTTGTTGATTCTAAGCTTACAACAAGACCTACACAAGAGTAAAGGCTGAAGTAGAAGACTAAGGGGCTGTTTCTTTTTTTTCCTGTTTCTAGTTAGTGTCTGTGTGGATATATGTGTCCTGTTTCTAGTTAGTGTCTGTGTGGATATATGTTGTTTCTTTTTTATGCTTAATTGACCATCTTAATACGAGTTTTTTCCCGAACTAGTGTAGGTGGAAAAAATTTATAAAAATTCAAAAAATTTATGAAAATTCGAAAAAATTTATAAAAATTTAAAAAAAATTCAAAAAATTTATAAAAATTCAAAAATTTTATAAAAAATTATAAAAATTCGAAAAAACTTATTAAAATTTTTAAAAAATTCAAAAAATTTATAAAAATTTATAATTTTTTAAAAATTCAAAAAATTTGTAAAAATTTATAATTGTTTAAAAATTCAAAAAAATTATAAAAATTCGAAAAAAAATTTTAAAAAATTCAAATTTTTTATAAGTTTTTTTGAATTTTTATAATTTTTTATAAAATTTTCGAATTTTTTGAATTTTTATAAATTTTTTATAAAATTTTCGAATTTTTTGATTTTTTATCAATTTTTCGAATTTTTATAAATTTTTTTGAATTTTTATGAATTTTTTGAATTTTTATATATTTTTTGAATTTTTAAAATTTTTCGAATTTTTTTAAAATTTTTATAAATTTTTTCGAATTTTCATAAATTTTTCGAATTTTTATAAATTTTTATAAATTTTTCAAATTTTTAAAATTTTTTTGAATTTTTATAAATTTTTTCGAAGTTTTTTAAATTTTTCGAATTTATTTTTTCCACCTACACTAGTTCGGGAAAAAACTCGTATTAAGACGTCCTGGATAGAAACAGCATCAAATTTTGCCCCCTTTCACATTAAGGATTCTCTTTTGCAATAAGTTAAAAAGAAACACCAAAGTTTCCTGTTTCCAGCCAGTTTTGTTACCAAACAGGACATTAAGCAGAAAGTAAACAGCCCCTAAGTACAAGAGTTCTCTAAGCTTATAGCAAGTTGGGTGAGGGTTTGAAGACAAAGTTAGAGATTAGAAGGGTTTAGGCTTAATTGTTCTTATAACTACTCAACCTAATCCTTGTAAGAATTATATTTATTTCTCATTTCATTCAATATGATTATAATAAGTTTATAATCTTTTGATGTATTTTTATTATGTATAAGTGGTATATGTAACATGACATGGTATGATGTTGTACATAACTTGAAACATGAGCTAAAACTTGCTAGAAACCTTTTTGGAGCCACAAGATGTAACTAGTGATTTTGTTAAGTGTTGACACAAATTCATAAGCCATAGACTTGAATGACCTAAATAAGCTGTTAGAGAAAGTAAAAACTAGAACTTGAGCTTTTGAATCACTTAAAAAGGGCTTATGGTTAAAAAGTTATAGCTAAATGAAGATTACTAGTTGAAAATTAGGTGCTGGAACAAAAAGTCTTCAGATCTGATATTAAATCACGATTTAGACCCTTTTCTGGTCCGAATCATCAAAAGTGTAAAACACGAAAGTTGCTCAGAATGACTTTCTATACAAAAAGTCTCGTGCATGCAAGCTGAAAGTGAAAAACGAAGGCTGTAAACTGCAAAAACCAACTGGACCTATTTAGACCATAAAAGTAGCCATGACTCAAGAGTCTTTATGGCGTTTTGACCTCTTGAGGCCGAGACACAGCCAAGGCTGTTGTCTCAAGGCCTTCTAGCCGAGACATAGCCATGGCTATGGCCTTGGTTGTTGTCTCAAGGTTGTGAGTCTAGCCGCACGGCTAGCTTGGGTTTGATGACCCGAAACTTGTTATTGAGAATTGACCACTTATTGACTCATTTTCTTGACCTCGACAACTTATAAAAATTGACCATATCACATATATCATTACCACAAAGTCACAACTTACACTTGATCCGCGAAATTATAATAACTAGTATGACATCTAAATGTCGTTTTGAACTCTTTACACGACAAAGTTATGAAACGCCGTTAGCGATTTCATCACAACACACTTGACCATTAAATTGGTAGCATTCACACTTGATAAATGTTACACTAAACCTTTTCACGAATAATTATTACCAATAGTCGTTGACGAAACACGACAAATGTTTTATACAACATTTGTCTCGTCAAATACTTTTACTTATAAATGATAAGTACTACAATAGTAGGGAGTTTCATTATCATAAGAGGCCTCTTCGGGGTGTCGTATCGACGAGTTGTGGATTTACGAATTAAAGTGTCCTGGCTCCTCATACGTTCACTACATGACCTCTAGATTTTGATAGCCCAAACGGTAGTATGATGTCATTTATGAAAGGCTAATAGCCAAAAGACATTTTAAGGATGCTCCACTCATTTACACAGCATAAGATAAATGTACAAAATCTTAATCAAGTCAATAACTTTACATATACTTGTACACTACTATCGTACACTATACTAAGACATGATCACTATACTCTCGTAGGTCATCGTTAAAGATTGTGGTATCACCATACACTATCTGTTGCTATAATCTACTACTGAACACTACGGTGAGTTCATAGCCCCAACTTTGTTTAACTGTTTTATAAACTCTTTGGGGGAGATACATGTTACTGTTTTTATTATGGACAATTACTTGTAAACTGAATGCTAGCCCTGAATGTATTATTGCATGCCTAAGTTGTTTATAACAAAAGTCCCCTTATCATGGACCACTAATCACTTGTTGTTGCGAGTGAGCGCAAATATTGTGGATAGGCCTATTGGGATTAACGAATCCCGTTTGTGTTAATCATACAGCGGATATCACAAACGCACTATATTTGAATTTCTAGGTATATGGCATAGTACCTACACGGGGCAAATTTTTTAATGTATATATCGTACGGTGATATATATATATACAGTCAGTCGTGCGTGCCATGAGCTTAGAGCAATAATAACTATCAGAATGATGATTGCGCACATTGCAATTATACTATGAACTTTATTGTCCACTACTATTTACAAACCTATGAATTCACTCAACCATTGTGTTGACTTTTTAGCATGTTTATCTCAGGTTCGAAAGGAATTAGCTGGCAAGTGAAGGCGCACGGAAAAACATTTTGAAGACGATGCATATATTATCATTCGAAAAACTTTACAACTTTTATGTCGTGCATTTTGTAAACTTGTGGGACCTCTTTGTAAACTCTGATATTTTAATCGAATGATAATTTATTTTAAAACGTCTCATTTAGAGTCGTTTTCTGTAACTTGTACTGTAACCCATGAAATAATACCCCAGTGACACAATCTTCCGCTGCGATATTTTGGGGGTGTTACAGTTCGTCATTCAGATTATTTCGTCATACTATACGAGCTTACCTCGCTATTCCCTAGAGAACGATCGATTTTCTGGTCTTGTCTATACTACACTATAACGGTGAGGTACACTGCATAAGGGTTGTAAAGCTTGCTTTGCCACCCGCACATCACTTACGTACAACGTATTTGTAGACATGTGCTAGATGAACCATCATATACATATTAACTTCTATATATACGTCTTGTAAGTCAATTATAACATCTCTTGTACTTCTATAATTCAATATAAGAGAATGCATGCGTTTGTAAATGTTTAAGTATTCCAGGAACATAAAATTCAGTTTTTTCCGTGGCAAATCCGTTAGTAACTTCCCACATATTACCCACGGATATGATAAATCTGTGGGAAACCGTGGGAAAATCGTCAATAATTTCACACAGATTATCTACATAAAATATAAGTTTTGGTTTTTTATATTACTTACACGTTTATGTAAGTATCCCTTTTTCTTTTTTGTAAATGAGGAGTGTTGCTTCTCACATTACCTGTTGATGAACCCAGTCAATCACTTATTTTTTTAACAATATTAACAATTTATGCGAACCACTTTTCCTAGTCCTTCACTATTAGTTTTAATATCGCTGGTGTAGTCGTTCTACAAAAACATTAAAACAAAAGAAAGACAATGCTCATTAATAATATATGCATAAATTGTTAATTATTAAAAGTTAGTATTAGTTTTGGTTCAACATAAAAATATGAGATACTAGGTTGTATGTAAAAGTATGAACTATGAAACATATGGTTTTAATACAATATTTAGCCGTTTTTCTTGTTCTAGCGTATCTACGTGGTAAAAGGCCGATGACAATATATATGATCATTGTTTGAAAATAAATTTAACACTAATTGATATAGTATTTTTATATTTTTATTTTTATTTTTCCAAAGAAATATTCGTGAGAATATTTCCCCGGGTCGTTCTCCCAACGAAGGTTTGACGGCGTTTAAGTCGATTCGGAGTCGTGAAAATGTGAAGTGAATAGTGATGAAAGGTGAATATTTTGATTTTTAAACTAATTATGATGAAAGAATAGCAATTTAAGCAAATAAAATGAGAAAACAAATAAAGGCACAATTAAACAAATAGAGGCAAAAGAAAATACAAATAACGCAAATCCCGGGCTATTCCCGAGATTTTAAACTAATAGTGAAATTATACTTAAAATAAAATAGTAAAAACCTAAGGGACTAAAATAGAATTTATTAAAACTGATTTTATAAAAGAAAATTAAGAAAATAAAAGTTTTATAAAAGACGAGGGACTAAAATGGTAAAAACTGAAACTTATTTTTGAACTTATAAAAGACAGGGACTAATTTAGCCAATTACCAAACTTCTTTACAACTAAAAACTAACCAGCCCCCGATTTTTAACTTTAACAGAAAAGACCAAGGACTAAAAATGACATTATCCGAAACTCAAGAACACTTAGCTTAAAAACAGAAAATCACCTCAACTAGCAATTTTCAAATGCTTGTAAATCGCTCAAAACTTAACCAATTTTGAAACCGTAAAATGTTTTGGAAAGCTTGCCCAGCTGAGATTACCAAGATTACAAAAGCCCTATTACAAACTTTCAATTTCTAATCCAATTCGAAGCAAAAACAGTTGACTAAATCTTGAACATGCAGCAATTTCATTCTCAGCAGACTTGGGACTAATTTTGAGATCAAATTAAGGTGACCAAATGTTTGTGTTATTGTTTGAGATTTAGATCTCTAACTCTATGCTAGGATAACGATTTAAAGCCACAAATTCACACAATAACAACCACTAATGATCAAACAAAACCAACCATGAAAACAGCAACCAGGAACAAGCATATTCTGAATTGCAGGCAAATTTGACTAAATTAGAACTACTATATGTTGACTAATGTGAGATTTAATTGCCTAAATCTATTAAACCACTTATGATTTAACTAATTAAATGATATTCTAACAAACTTAGGCTGATTATCTAACAATTTAAACTAACTCAGAACCAAATATGCAGCAGATTCAAAAGATACACAAAATTAACAAGCTACTTTGACTATTCGACTTTTGGACTTTTAGCTACTATATTGAATTTAAACTAGCACTGAAATGTAATTAACTCATAAACAGCAATTTTCACTAACCATATCAGAAATGTTAAAAAAAAAGTACTTACAAGAAATATAAGCTGAGGAAAAGTGGAATAAACCAAAATTTGACTTATATTGAAACTGAGAAACTTAGTACAACTGATGAAAACTGAAAACGAAAATCAATGAGCAGTACTGAAAAGCTAAAATAAGCCAGAAACAATCTAAACTAAATTGATCCTACTCCTACACCTAGCTATCTAACTAGCTAACCATCAAATCGTGAGTGAGGAGTCCTTTATATAGCCGTGAGGTGAAAGATCTAGTAAGTCCATGCTGGCAATCCGAGTGAGGTTGTGCTTTCTCTGAGCTCTTAACCACCCTTGGATCATTCCTTTGCATCCCACGCTTCATTCTTGGCCCTTAGATCAAAATAGTGACGCGGCTCGACCAATCAACTGCCCACACGTGTCCCCTGAGCTGTCAGGAGCTTCCAGAAACTCAATGATTAGGTAATTATTTTGAGTACGATGTAAATTAGATGTGGTGATTTTTTTAGGGTTCGTGGTAAAAGGAAAAGGGGATTTTTTTCTGGGCGCGCGTGTGAGTTAGAGTGGTGAGTGTTTATTTTATTTGACTTTGTTTTGTATTTTTGACTGGGTATAGGTAAGTGGGTGGATCGGGTAAGGGGTTAGTGGGCCGGGTATTATTTTAAGTGTGAAGTGGAGTGGGCTGTGTATTATTTAAGTGTGAAGTGGAGTGGGCTGTGGATTATTTAAGATGGTGGGATCCGGGTTTAAAGTTTTAAAAGAGTTTAAGGGATTTAATTATAGGGACTAAATGTGTCATTTTTGGATTTTGGAGGGACCTTTGCTGCCATATTTCAAAACTAAATCCAAGGGTGATTTTTGACTTTTCTGATAATATGAGGATCTCGGTTGACTTTTTGACCATGTTTTCTTTCTCGGCTTCGGCTTTTAACACTCTTCCAAATCTCGTGCTCGTTATTCCCGGTTTTTGCTTGATTTTGTCCTTTTCTTCAATATCCGTGCCTGCATATGTAAAAACACAAAAACACAATATATTTGGCATTTTGGTCGGGTTTTTGGTCGTTTTGGGTCCGGTTTTGGTCAAGAAAAGGTATGTGTTTTAGCACATACCAAAATCCCCCAGACTAAGTATTGCAATGTCCTCATGCAATGTTATAAAAACTCCCCGATTTTCCTTTTTATTCTATTTTTGTATTTTCTCATATTATTCACGTGACGGTTTTGTCGACAATCATTATCTAACGATAACTTTTAGGATCACGGAGCAGGAAACACGACTCATAAAGAAGTGACCATACGGATAAAATTCGTCGTTCCTGATTTTTCACAAGTCCCCAAACTAAGCTTAAAAACGAGATCATTGTCATTTACAAGATAGATTGCCAACACTACTCAGAAAGCTAATTGTGGACTCCTTGTTCCCAAATTCCTATTTTCCTCTAATTATTTTATTTTTGGTGAGAAATGAATTTCTTCAAATTCTCGTTTCGATAATTTTTATACCGATAAAGATACCTTAGTTTAGACGCTAAGTAGTTTCCAAATCTTCCCTCGAAAACCGTTGCATACAAAAATGAGGTCCACATCAAGGTCTCTGATTTAACACGATTTTGAGGATATCCCTTTTATTTGCGACCGAAACAACTCATCTACGAGTCCAGAGACGGAAGCCTTTATTAGGACACCCCCGGAGTCGAAATTTGGCATTTTTACATTATTAAGCACATATTATTATTGATCCTTGGCCTTTTATAACAATCACAACATCGGCTGCGAACCGGCAAGATGTGATAGTCTATTATGACCTTGGAATTTTTCCTCTGCCTTTATTAGAAGTCTACAACATCGGCTGCGAACCGGCAAGATGCAGAAAACTTTTTATGGCTTTGGATTATTATTAAATATTATTCATTATATATTTTGCCAAATTCCGAGTCCTACGGCTTTTATAACAATCCCAACATCGGTTGTGAGCCGGCAAGATGGAATAGTCTATTACACCGTAACACTGGCAGTACCTTGATGTGTACCCAACTTTCATAAGCAAGGATTTTCTTAAGAAGGATTAAAAACTAAATTTCGCCAAAACCAAAATAGCTTTAATTATTTATAGAGTATTATTTTTGGTGAAACAAACTGATGGGAACAAAAAGCCACAAATAACTTCGATGAGCTTTAAAGAGATCCAACTACTCCACGTTTAGCAATCTAACTTATAAACAACTCTATCATTTCTCGTTCTTCGCAAATTTAAAATCTTAAATAATAAGATCCGCGAATGCTTAGCCTTATAATCAAGCCATGCATATATAAAGTCAACTACGGGAGCTTGCAAACTCTTAAAAAGAATTCGCGTTTTCTAGCTCCTTGTGTAAAAGACTAGCACGAGCTTATAGATTATAAACGGTTAAGGGAACAAGCTAGGGCTCAACACGCCCGGTCAAGTCAGAATTTTATTCCTACTCTCACCAGCGGAAAGTCAACAAAAATGTCAAAATTTATTATATTTTTGCAAAAAAATTTTAAAATTTTCTCATTTTTTTTTTTTTTTTTTTTTTTGGATTTTTTCAATTTTGGAGGAAAAACGGGGTTGCATGAGTAAACGGCAAAAATGCAGGGCAAAAATCAAATCGAAAGATTACCCCCCCAGACTAAAACGAGACATTGTCCTCAATGTCTTAAAGGTAAGGGTTCTCCTACATAAATCTAAGGCCGTTTATGAATTATGCCAAAAGATAGATGTAAAACGATAAGATTTTAGGATATCGATAAGCAGCGAATGATGAAACTCGAGTAGCGTGAAGGAAACTACGAGCACGAGAGTCTTCATCATCGGGCATTCCTGGACACATCACAAAAAACACGAAACACAAGATATGGAAGAGGAAGCCCTCCTCACGTTTATTAAGAAGATAGAAAGATAAGAAGATAGATGGATAAGCATGGGGTGCCTCCCACGAAGCGCTTGTTTTTGGTAACCGAGTCACATGAGCTTGACTCGACCCCGAATTTATTTGTCCTTGGGGGAGCAAATGGAGAATCAACCCTGTAACGGACACCCGGCATGAAAAACGGAGATGCCGGGGTCAAAGACGGTATCCTCACTCATAGCAGAGTGGAAAAATGGAGAAAGGATGGGATAAGTGAAGAATGGGTGAAACACACGGATGACGAAAGCAAAGTCATATTCTGAATCACGGGTGGGTAGGGTGGGGAAAATATCAAGCACCGGAACATTATGTTCAGAAATCTCGTCCACCCCTCCAAAAATATCCTCCTCTGTATCGGATTCAAAATCTACATCCGGTGGTTTCGCGGGTGGACGAGAAGATGGTAAATCAAAAAGAAATGATTCATTCTCGTCATTCTCAATACCCGGTGGTATCGAGTCATCCGTAGCAAGAAATAGATCGTCCTCTAAAAGAGAGTCACGTGACGGATTATCGGAAATATTGTTCAAATTAAGTTCGGAATTGATCTCAAAGTCAAAACGCTCATAATCCGGAAGAGAAATATCAGCATGAATAGTGGGACTGCCACTACTCTTCTCTTTAAATCGAAAAATTTCAAGCTCGGGTAAGAAATCACTATCCATATCGGGGATAGGAAATGAAGAGGTGATCACGGCATCAGTAGACGGAGTCGGATTATTTAAAGCTTCGATCTTTGAAATAAGAAGATTGATATTAGATAATTTTTCACGAAGTAAATCATCTTCGATCTCATCATCATCTAGGTCAAAATCCTTTATCTCCTCTAAGCTAATGAACTCATAATCGGAACGCGATTCCTCAACATCATCGATATCTCCACAAGAGTCTTCAATACTCGGAGTATACTCATTGTGAGAATCGGGATAAATTTCAACTTCATCTTTCTCAACGTGATTATCATCAAACGGCATAGCATCCGTATCAACAATTTTACAATTATCGTTAGAAATTTCCCCGGACTCACTTGGGATTGGGACGAGGTTCTCAACATTGTCTGATTCCGTTGCCGGAATAGTGTCGAGATGCTCGTCCCCCATTTTTAGAGAGTCCTCGGGTTCTTTGGAAGGTAGGACGGGAGTGATTTCTGCTGATGAATTTCCACAAACTCCCCAACCAGAATCCTCATCATCGTCATCGTCGTCGTAAACGAAAGTTTGACGATAATTAGAACTTATTTTAGCTGCTTGTTCTTCAGCTAGAAGTTCTCCATAAGTTTTCTGATGAGGTTCTTCTGGGGTACGTTCAAGTTTTAGTGCATTAAGAACATCAAGAATACCAATGAAAATTTCTAGAGGTACTTCTTGAGATGGTGTTTGAATCGTTTCATACTGTGGAGGTTGGTGATGAAAAGAATAGTCATAATTGTTACAAGGACCACGCTCATAGACAAGCGGATCCCTCGTTTGACAATCAGAGTTAAAGTGAGGACCTCCACAGTATTCACAACAATATGATTGTTGTGACTGATTCGGTGAATTATGTGGATATAGGTTATACCCGAAGTTCTGATTACAAGGAACTTGTTCATAGACAAACATGTTCCCTGTTTGACAATCATAACCCGGGTGAGGACTACATCCACAAAACTCACATGAGTATGTCTCCATCTGGTGTTGTGGGGGCTGGTTGTAAAAGTCGGTTGTCTCATTGTAAGAATAAGGATTTTGGTCATAGACAAACCCGTTTCCCGATTCCACCATGCTACAACCGGGACAATTCCCACCATTATGAGGACCCCCACACCATTGACAACCGTAATGGTATGATGAAGACATAGAGAAGAAGAATTAAACGGATAGAGGGTAAGAGAATAAGAATCAAACGTATAAGAGGATTGAGAAGAATATTTTTAGATTTTTAAATTTTAGAAACATGGAAAATCACAAAGGAAAAAGAAAAATAAATTTCGAAAAGAAAATCTTTTTGGATTTTTAATTAAGGAAAAAATTAGATTATTATTTTATTTTTGGTGATCGATCGATCAACCGTACTCGTTTCTTTCAAAACTACGCGCAGCGTGGCGGGAGAGAAGAATGGATCTCTCTTCGGTCTGCAATTTAATGTCAAGACCTCCTTAAACCCCGTAATTAGGTTGTAGCAAAGAAATAATCCAAGAAACGTTTAACTTCACGATCTCTTTTGTTGTTTATTCGGAATGGTTTACAACCGCCCTCCTTCAACGAAGACCGAGGATGTTTATTAATGGTGAAAACACTTTAGGAAAAGTGTTTTTTTAATTATTTTCTTTTTGTATTTTTATTTTTTTTCAAAAACGAGAAACTTCCGAGGAAGGTTCTTCAATACACAAAATACGATACGAATCAACGACAACGTTTCAAGCCTTCCCCGGCAGCGGCGCCATTTTATTGATGTTGTATTTATATATTTTTGTATTATTTTTCCAAAGAAATATTCGTGAAAATATTTCCCCGGGTCGTTCTCCCAACGAAGGTTTGACGGCGTTTAAGTCGATTCGGTGTCGTGAAAATGTGAAGTGAATAGTGATGAAAGGTGAATATTTTGATTTTTAAACTAATTATGATGAAAGAATAGCAATTTAAGCAAATAAAATGAGAAAACAAATAAAGGCACAATTAAACAAATAAAGGCAAAAGAAAATACAAATAACGCAAATCCCGGGCTATTCCCGAGATTTTAAACTAATAGTGAAATTATACTTAAAATAAAATAGTAAAAACCTAAGGGACTAAAATAGAATTTATTAAAACTGATTTTATAAAAGAAAATTAAGAAAATAAAAGTTTTATAAAAGACGAGGGACTAAAATGGTAAAAACTGAAACTTATTTTTGAACTTATAAAAGACAGGGACTAATTTAGCCAATTACCAAACTTCTTTACAACTAAAAACTAACCAGCCCCCGATTTTTAACTTTAACAGAAAAGACCAAGGACTAAAAATGACATTATCCGAAACTCAAGAACACTTAGCTTAAAAACAGAAAATCACCTCAACTAGCAATTTTCAAATGCTTGTAAATCGCTCAAAACTTAACCAATTTTGAAACCGTAAAATGTTTTGGAAAGCTTGCCCAGCTGAGATTACCAAGATTACAAAAGCCCTATTACAAACTTTCAATTTCTAATCCAATTCGAAGCAAAAACAGTTGACTAAATCTTGAACATGCAGCAATTTCATTCTCAGCAGACTTGGGACTAATTTTGAGATCAAATTAAGGTGACCAAATGTTTGTGTTATTGTTTGAGATTTAGATCTCTAACTCTATGCTAGGATAACGATTTAAAGCCACAAATTCACACAATAACAACCACTAATGATCAAACAAAACCAACCATGAAAACAGCAACCAGGAACAAGCATATTCTGAATTGCAGGCAAATTTGACTAAATTAGAACTACTATATGTTGACTAATGTGAGATTTAATTGCCTAAATCTATTAAACCACTTATGATTTAACTAATTAAATGATATTCTAACAAACTTAGGCTGATTATCTAACAATTTAAACTAACTCAGAACCAAATATGCAGCAGATTCAAAAGATACACAAAATTAACAAGCTACTTTGACTATTCGACTTTTGGACTTTTAGCTACTATATTGAATTTAAACTAGCACTGAAATGTAATTAACTCATAAACAGCAATTTTCACTAACCATATCAGAAATGTTAAAAAAAAAGTACTTACAAGAAATATAAGCTGAGGAAAAGTGGAATAAACCAAAATTTGACTTATATTGAAACTGAGAAACTTAGTACAACTGATGAAAACTGAAAACGAAAATCAATGAGCAGTACTGAAAAGCTAAAATAAGCCAGAAACAATCTAAACTAAATTGATCCTACTCCTACACCTAGCTATCTAACTAGCTAACCATCAAATCGTGAGTGAGGAGTCCTTTATATAGCCGTGAGGTGAAAGATCTAGTAAGTCCATGCTGGCAATCCGAGTGAGGTTGTGCTTTCTCTGAGCTCTTAACCACCCTTGGATCATTCCTTTGCATCCCACGCTTCATTCTTGGCCCTTAGATCAAAATAGTGACGCGGCTCGACCAATCAACTGCCCACACGTGTCCCCTGAGCTGTCAGGAGCTTCCAGAAACTCAATGATTAGGTAATTATTTTGAGTACGATGTAAATTAGATGTGGTGATTTTTTTAGGGTTCGTGGTAAAAGGAAAAGGGGATTTTTTTCTGGGCGCGCGTGTGAGTTAGAGTGGTGAGTGTTTATTTTATTTGACTTTGTTTTGTATTTTTGACTGGGTATAGGTAAGTGGGTGGATCGGGTAAGGGGTTAGTGGGCCGGGTATTATTTTAAGTGTGAAGTGGAGTGGGCTGTGTATTATTTAAGTGTGAAGTGGAGTGGGCTGTGGATTATTTAAGATGGTGGGATCCGGGTTTAAAGTTTTAAAAGAGTTTAAGGGATTTAATTATAGGGACTAAATGTGTCATTTTTGGATTTTGGAGGGACCTTTGCTGCCATATTTCAAAACTAAATCCAAGGGTGATTTTTGACTTTTCTGATAATATGAGGATCTCGGTTGACTTTTTGACCATGTTTTCTTTCTCGGCTTCGGCTTTTAACACTCTTCCAAATCTCGTGCTCGTTATTCCCGGTTTTTGCTTGATTTTGTCCTTTTCTTCAATATCCGTGCCTGCATATGTAAAAACACAAAAACACAATATATTTGGCATTTTGGTCGGGTTTTTGGTCGTTTTGGGTCCGGATTTGGTCAAGAAAAGGTATGTGTTTTAGCACATACCACTAATATATATTTAAAGATAGTAACAAATAAAATCCGGAGTAATAAAATTAAAAGTTTAGAAAGAAATTATAATTTAGGTTTTAAAATAAAGAGTAACTTTTTTCATTTCACTAAAGTCTTTCTAGTATACTTACCCTTTAAATTTATTATGTTTGTTAGTGGAGCATTTTGGCCATTGGATTTGATCACAAGGATTGCCAACATGGCAATTTTAATGAGTAAGATGAAAGCCAACACCAATCTACAACAAACCAATCTAACTCTACATCTCTTTGTACCATATTTACCTCACACACAAACTAATAAAAAAACGACCACATACATCCCTCTTTCTCCATCTCTCTAGCAGCTTACCAACTACAACACCACCACCGGATCACCCACTTTGAAATCGGTAAACTAGCCACAAACACCACTCGTAGCACCACCACAAGTGATCGAACCACACACACTATGTACAACGAACACTAAACCACAGACACTCGATGTAACACCCCAACCCGACAAGGGTCAAAATGCTACATTATGGTGTCAATCAGAACATACAAATGCAAGCGGAAGACTTATAAACATAATGGTTACAAAGGTTCAAAATGAAACTAAGGACATAAAAAATCTATACCAATTCTGACTATCAACTGGAAATACAAATCTGGATCAAATCTAAATGGTAGATAACTCCCAAATCTAATCCAAATGCAAATGGGATCTATCGTCAGGGTGGTCCACTAAATGCTCCTATGCACTCTTCACTCAAACCCAGCTTCCAACCTAAAACCTGCCGCAGGAAAAGAAATGCGACTGAGCTTAAAAAGCCCAGTGAACAGATATATATATATATATATACAAAGCAGATAGATAATAAGCATAAGTAAACGAAGATGAATCATACGAATCAAAGGCATAGATATCATGAGTCAAATGAAATGGGGAATCAAGATAATACATAATGAATCAAATAAGAACGAAAACGAACGCGTCTAAACGAGACACTCGAATAGATTAAAGAATCACATAGGATAGCCACGAGCCTGTCTAAACGAGACACTCGAATAGACCACATAATCACATATACATATCGTATCAAATCATAAGTGTACGGAGAAGGGAGGCCTCTAAGTACCAAATAGTGAGTGGGGTGTAGGGCACACACAAGCCAGTCACCAAATCATAATCACACCAATCACACCAAACGTATACCTAGGATGCATCCATACGCCCCCTGCAAAACAAATCATATATGTACCTTGTACTAGACAAGTATACACACATATCATAATGGCCAATGTGCACAAATAACATAACAGAACAGAAGGGGACACCGTGGATCAATCACACCTCCACAGAAAGTGTCATGCCATTGGTGCCTCAATGACATGGCCATGGTACCTCCATGGCTAGTTAGCTCGGGCAACAGAACAGAACAAATCACATCATATCATATCAGGTCATCATATCATATCCAAACAGAACGTATCAAACAGAACTGAATCATATCATAGCAAAATATATAGCAAGCCAAAGGATCATATCAAGGGAATCATAGCAAAGGCTCATATCAACAGAATCATAGCAAAGCAACGAATCAAAGTCAAGGATCGAAAAGTCATGAGAGAAGACAACTCAAACAAGGGTAGAATATCTGTACCTTATGCAAAGCAACTCAAACAAAATAGGAAAGCACTCGGAAATAGAGATTACTCCTTCTTCACAGAACCTATACAAATTAATGATCACATATTACTTATAAGCTCATTTTACAACTTTACTGCTTATAGTTATTCAGATTCCATATTTAGGGTTTCTTTCTATTTTTAGAAACTTTCTATTTTTAGTAACTTTCTATTTTTAGTAACTTGCCATATTTAGAAGGTTTCCATATTTAGTAACTTCCCAGATTAAGTAAGTTTCCATAATTAGTAAGTTTCTCGATTTAGTAAGTTTCCCGATTAATAACTTTTAAGGTTATAAATGACAATTAAGTAAACTTAAAGACTTAATATGACCAACATTATAGTTTAGGGTTTAAAGTGTCATTATAGCAAAGTTTAGGGTCTAAAATGTAAATTATATAAATGTATGAAAAATTCTTAGTCTTGCTAATTTCATGAATTTCCTAAACCAAGCCCATGCGAAAAAAAAGTCCAATTCGTTATTTGAAACCCAACTCGACACTAAAACAACCCGAGCAAACCCCTTTTGTGCACTTACCCTATTCGACCATTTCAAACCCAACATAGCCAATCATTTACCAAACCAACACCCATGACTCTTGACCCTCGTTCCACCTGTTTGTAAACATAATTTAGACCTCATTCGACCCATCATTTGATAGCCAACATATCGTGACAGATCATGAAATAATGAAAACAAAACAACTCTACTCTTCGACTCTCTTTAGATCCGATATACGCACACTCACTCACATGTTTAAAACACCATTCCCACATACGTTTAAAACATGTAAAATACCCAGAATACCCTTTTATCTCAAATTCATAAAAGACGTTTAACGCATTAAGACATTTCAACCCGAATATATCCTAAGTATCTAACTGTTAATAATTGAATGAATAAAAGTAATATAATAATAAAGACTTATGATAAAACGAATGGTACATATTTAAATATCATCACACGCCTATTAGTACCATAACCAAATTTCTTCATTATTATGTACAATTGTGTAGCATTGATTTTGAATATATTAACCTTGAATGGGTCTTCCATCATATCCCATAAAATCCGTAACCTTCCTATTTTGAAAATCCCTTACACGTTGCTTTTATACCAACGCATGCACACACATTTTTTTTCAATAGTTGCCAAAATTCTCTAAACACAAAAACCCTAAAAACCTACATAAAACATTGGCGGCTGCTACTCTTTTTCCTTCATGTTCGATTCAAAAAGCAAAGCAAAGGAGGCTCTTTTGTGGCTTCTACTTGGTGTTAAACGTGGGTATTATTACTGGTTCGAGGGAGGTTCGAAGTCGTGGTGTTCTTGGCTTCTTGATCCTTGTTCTTTCAATCCGATCACACCAAGTGTAACGAGCATCATCTTGTTTTGTTTCCTTCACTTTGATCCCTTCACTAATGTTTAACATGGCACCTAAAAACTAATATGAATCGGCTCAAATCTTATACATGTATACGTATAGAATGTCTCACAAAACCAAGGAAGTTAACACGTGATATAACGATCTAAAGCCTAATCTGTTAACCTATATATATGCCTTGTTATTCGACCATGTTATACGTTTGAATATGACCTCTTATACACGACCTAAAATCTGTTGTAACGAGAAGTATATGCTTGTTTTCGTTATTGTTTTCGAACCGTATAAAGTAAATAAAGAGAGTGTCGATTAGAGCAAAAAGTTCATGATTTTATGTGGTCATTATAGGTGTTGTGTGGTCGCGATAATGGGTCATTATGTTGGCTGCTATGTGTGTCGATTTAGGCTGGAAACAAGGGTGATTTTACGTGTGTGTTGGTGTGTAAAGGTGGCTGTCAACATGGGTCGATTTCATGCAAAAGAAAATGGGTCATGTGTGTGTATGATGTTTGTCAATTCTGTGAGATTAACATTGGGGTAATATGGGTCGAACTAGGGCTGGTTTGGGTTATGTTTTGAAGGGTCGATGGGGCTGGAAAATAAGGGTCGTGCGTTTGTGATCGTATGTGATTTGTATGGGCGCGTGTGGCGTTAAATAGGTCAAGAGAGTCGTTGATGAACTCAAATAAGTACATTTTATTATCATCATTTATCCTGTTTATTTGACTTGTTTTATTATATTATCTATGAGAATCGATACGTTAATGTTTACTTTAGTGATTCTCAGGTAAAAACAAGCATTATGTGAAACTTGGCGATTTTGGACTAATTATGGAGCAAAACAAGCAAGATGTCAAAAGCCTAATGAAATCCAGAAGATCAAGCTCGTTCTACTCCAGATACGCCGCATTCTACTTCTTACATATGGCGTATCACTATCAAGTTTTCACAAGTTACAATCCAAGTACATGCGCCGCATACAAAGTCAAGATACGCCGCATCTGAAGACGGTGTACGAATATTCCAGAATATATTAATCTTGGACCCCACGCGAAGTTAAGTCAATGCGCCGCATCTAACAACCCTATGCGCCGCATCGACCCCTCAGACAGAAACTATAAATACCCCAAGGACAGACAAATTTGAGCTCTCTCTCGAACACTAAGCTTTCGAAGACAGAAGAACCCTAGAGCCAAATTCAGACGACCAAGCAGCACAAGACACACCTAAATGAAGATACAAGAGCTGTAAGAAGGTCCTGCATGTATTCAATTCATTAAGTAGTTTTGTTTTATTGTATTAGTACACTTTAATTCATCAGGATTGATGGGCTTGTGTCATGTGACTACGGAAAATCATGCACTCCCTTTAATATTGCTTTCCCATTAATTAAAGTTTATATGTTGATGTCTTTGGTGACTTTTATTAGTGCATTGATAACCTCTGTGTCTAGCTGAGCATTGCTTGGGTCGCCATGCCCCTTCCTATCCTATTTAAGAGACGCTTAATAAATAGGATAGACATAAGTAATCATTAAGGGTTTATTCGCCGATAAGATTAGAGCCAACGAGAAAGGTTTAATTATATACACTTCATATAAAACTAGCAATAAAACAAGTGACAAGCTACTTAATTATCAGGACAGGTCTTCTTATTGTCTCGAGTATCTATCTGTGTACGTGTGTGCTAATCGTTGATTCGTGCTCATTAGTTTAGTTTTCTATTTAATCATAACCAAACCGTGCCAATCTCTCAGGCTGAACCCCCTTACGTTAGATTAGGTTGTATAGCTAACTTAGGATATTAAAATACTGATTAGAATAACTAGATAATACGTTCCACTCTTAGTGATCGACACTCTACTTACCATTATATTCATACTGACCGAGTACACTGCTCGTTAAGTGTGTGTGTTATTGATAAGTCGGCTAAATATAAATTTAAAACTTGAATAGGCATTAATACTGCTAAACCGCAACGACACGCACGCCCATCAGTCGTGCCTATAAAAGTAACATATTTGGTCGTCACGGTCTAAAATAAGAATGCATGCATGTCTCGGCTTGACGTTTTCGATTCGAACTAAGGATGAAATAAAGAGTAAAACGTATGCATGGGTCATGGTTTGTTTTTGGTTTAGAGTATAAAAATGAGTATTCATATCATTTACATTTTAAACCTTAAACCTTACAATATTGAAATAGTAAACCCCAAACTATCATAATTTATCATAATTAACCCTAATCTATTAATAAAGTTAATTTTGAGTAATTTAGCATAATTAAATGTTACTTGTAATTATAAAAAAAAGGGTTAATCATACGTTATCGGGGGAAAAACTTACTAAAATTGGAAACTTACAAATTTGGGAAACCTGCTTAAAATAGAAAGTCACAAAAACTGGAAAGCATACTAAAATGGGTAACCTAATTCAATTGGACTTAAAGTAATATTTGGTTATTAATTCATATAGGTTCTGTGAAGCGAGAGTGATCATCTTGTGACATTTCTTTTCCTGTTTGCTTGCTTTGAATAAGGTACAGATATTCTGACCTTATCTCTTAAGGTTTCTCATGATTCATACACATCTTTTTTATATTATTTTTGATTATGATACCTTTGATCTGAGCCTTCCTAGTATGGCTTCCTTTTACTTATGCTCTGTTTGAACCTTTGCTATGCACCTTTAGATTTGTGAACCTTTGGCATTTGAAACTTTGATATGAACCTTTGCCTTGAAACTTTGATATGAACCTTTGCCTTAAACTTTGATATGAACCTTTACCTTGAACCTCTGATATGAACCTTTGACATTTGGACTTGATTATGACTCTTTGATGACTTAGTCATTTGACTTTGATATGATATGATATTTGAACCCTTCAGTTTGATACCCGAGCCATTTTGTTTTCTAGCCATGAAGGTAACATGACCGTGTCATTGATGCACCAATGGCATGACTCTAGTGTGGTTGAGTAATGTTCCACACCGTCCCATTTTGATTATGATATGCGCACTTTATATTTGTTATGGCCAATATGATTTGTTTGGGGGCGTATGGATGCATCCTAGATTTGCTTTGTATATGATATGATATGATTTGATTTGGTGATTGATGTTGTGTGCAATACACGTCCTTCACATATTTGAGAGGTCGCTCCTCTATGGTTACTGAGGATACGCTATGATTATGATTTGATTTGTTTGGGCTCGGGGATTGATTACTGACCTTTCCTTACACTTTGATAACCATTTGTCTATGCCTTCTGTTTCCCCAATGCACTATATGATATTCTTCGTTCCTTACCTTTTGCTTTGTTTGTATATATCTGTTCACTGGGCTTTTTAAGCTCAGCCGCATTTCTTTTCTTGCGGCAGGTTTTAGTTGGAAGCTGGGTTATGAGTGGAGAGTACTTTGGACTTAGAAGACTATACTTTGATAGCTATTCAGGATTAGAGATGACTAGAAGTGATTACATTTTTAGACTTAGAATTTATTGTTGTTCTGATTTGTAACCTTGTATTTTAGATTTTCTCTTTGTAACCTTTGAAATTCATTTGTATTATTTAAGTCATATGCTTGTGTTTGCTTTGATATGTCACTATAACGTAATACTTCTACCCTTATCGGGTTGGGGTGTTACAAAAGCAACCTGGCTAACACTCTAAAACAGCCATAGTAATGAGACCATGCACTCCACATTTATTCTCCTTTAAGCTTGATTAACACACACACATTCACATGTTTTTCAACCTGTTTAATACTCTTTACACATGCATGCAAAACAGCCCTACATGATGAATCACACGACACTCATACAAACACAACTTAACGTCCCCAAAATTATTACATGAAATTACAATAAAATCAGTCCTTGCTCATGAATTCAAAATTCACTCATCCCTCCTTTATTTCTTTAGGATAAATTCTGGTTTTTTTTAAATGTATTCTTTAACGCCATAAAAACGCCCCAATGACCAGTTTCAAATACGTATATTAACATCTTCGAACAGCAAAACCAAATAGAGATCGACCATGTTATACATTTCGTTATTTTATGTAACCCGATAACGAGACAACATACATTCTAACTCGACCAAAATCAATCCCGACACCTGACCATAAACAAGTCTGATTACACATCTATTTTATTGTGTTAAAGCACGTACATTCACACCAGTACACAGTCCTATTTCGACCTCCCTTAATACGAATAATTCCAGGTTTTACACCGCACCACTCGACCATTTGACTTATTCACATTAACCTGATCATGCACACGTTTTCTATAGGTTTTAGATCACATAAAGCATTCATGTTCTATCCCTTATTCGTTCATACTCACGACGCACACACACACACCCAACTTAACGATCACAACCCATCACCTAGAACCACACACGACCAGGTTCTTATGTACGCCCCATGTTCTATTTATTTAGTTTTATTCCAGGCTTTAACCGTGCATAAACTAGACCAAACCCAACATGCATGTAAGTCTGATTCTAACAGCCAATTTAAAACCATATATCGACATACTTGTGATCCATCATTTCATGCGTTAGACATTGGTATGTGCTTAAACACATACCTTTTCTTGACCAAAACCGGACCCAAATAGACCAAAAACTAACCAAAATGCCAAAAGATATTGTGTTTTTGTGCTTATATATGTGCAGGCAACGGATTAACGAAAAACGACAAAAGACACAGAAAAACCGGGAAAACGAGCACGAGATTTGGTAAAGACTCAAAGCCGAAGCCGGGAGAGATATTTTTGCTCAAAAGTCAAAGTCAATCCTCAGATTCTCACCAAATGACAAGAATGGCCCTTGGATTATCTTCACTTGGCAAAATTGGACCCTTGAAGAACTTTGGTATGTTGGCAGATTTGGTCCCCATAATTTCAACAATTACAACTTTGGTCCTTGTGTTGAAACCATTTCTATCCTAAACTACATCTATCCGGATCCAAGTTTATTAAACCCAACTCACCCTTTTTGGTCCCAAAAATCCATCCAGCCCATTCACCACACAAGGCCCACACCCCTTATCCTTTTGATTAATAATAATACACGAGTTAAAACAAAGGGTCAAACCCCCTTTCCAATTAGTCAAAATCCCTAAATCTAAACACTGCTCACCTTCTTCTCTAATAACCAATTCCCGCCATTAATCCCTAATCCCTCCATCACTTTCATCCTTACACTACCAGCCAAAGTATTCACGTGGGTTTGCCTTGGTCCCCTCCCGCCACGTTGGCAATCCAAAGACAAGAAAAATCATCAACGGCCAACAATTGAAGTTGTGGAGAACGAGAATATCCAAGGGCTATGGATTAAAGAAGAAGCATACGGCAGAGAAGGAAAACCCTAGTTGAGGGCCTACAAATAGCAGCCTCTCCTCAAAGCACAATTTTGTCCCACTTTTCTTGTATTTAGAAAAGTTTAGACCAATTTTTATTTATTGTCTTAATTACTGTTTTCTTAGTGTAATATTTTAATTTTAGTTGTAATTTCACTTTCAGTTTGGTATTTAATGAAATTTCAAGTTTTCTTTAAAAGTCAACTCTGGTCGACTGCTTATTGCTTATTATGCCTTTTGTTTTATCTGCTTATTTGTTACATTTTGTGTTTGATCAGTAATGTGGTATGCCCATGTAGGTCACTAGTACTAGATTGCTTCCAGTTATTTTGAATCCTTTTGAGGTTTGAGTTGATTAGTATAGCTTTTAGGACAAGTCCTGATCTCATAGCTTATTATAGTGATAAGCTACTGAAGTTTGTGTTTTTTTTGCCTTTTACAAGTAATTTATAGCCTGTTAATGTGGATGCCATGATTTTAGATTAGAGCTAATTTGGATGCTTTTTTTTAGGTACTAGTTCAGTCACTATAGGATTAAGTTTAATTTTTTTTTATCTAAATAGCTTGTTATGGCTTTAGCTTATGCAGTCATTGTTCTTGGTGTTTTTCTAGTCAAAATTAGTTAGTGAGTGGAATACCTTTAGTTGGTCTCATATTAATAGGTATTTTAGTAACAGTCTGCACAAAACATCCATAGCAGACTGTGCCCTTAGATTTCCTATTTTTAGCCCACTTTTGTTGATATTTAATCTGTTGGATAAGAGCTGTTTTAAGCTGAACTTTGGTACCATTTACATTCAGCTGCTGTTCTAATTAGTTCATATTTTTGTAACTTCTTTCTATTAGCTTATCACTGTTTTTGAATAGCTTGAAATTAGCCAATTTGTTTGCTGAGTTTTAAAAAGAAAATCAAAAAAAAATAATAATAAATAATTACAAAAAGTGTGGCCTAAGGGATTCGAACCTGGGTCACCACACTTACAACACCAACACCATACCACTGCACCATTGGGATTTTTCTGAAATCCTGTGCACCATTAAACCCTTTAACCCATTCTTCTTCATTAAGCTTATTTAGCTGTTAAGCTTTTTAACAGCTTATTTCTAAAAGCTATCTCACTTTTTACATTTTTATTAGCTAACTGGTAGTATAAAGTAATTTTATAAAAAATTTCAGATTTTTATTTTTACATTTAGTATTTTTAATTATTTATTTTCTTTTAATTAGTTTTTAATTCGTATTTAATTATTAAAAAGTAGAAAAAATATTTTTCTTTTTCCCAAAATTTTATTAAATAGAATGTAGGAAAATTATTTTCATGCCCGTAGGATTAGTGGTGCTTCAAATTCACTTTTTATTTTGCGCTCGTACGTAGTTTTTGATTTATTCACGAGTTTTTAGGATTTCCCTTACGTTTGCCTTAGAATAGAATTTTCCCTTGCCTTATTTACTATTTTTAGTTTATGTTTCATCATTTTAGTTTAAAAATCATTATCTCTCACTTTTATCCACTATTCACTGCACGTTTCACGAACCCGAATCACAATTCCATTCAATCTTCATCGGGACAACGAACTCGGGGTTTTGCATATTTCCGTTGCAATTCCCTTGATCTATAATTGTGTCTGAATCAGACATTCATCATTTTATACACCTTAGTATCATTTCATTCATATTCTCATGCTACTGTCGAAACAAAAAAAATCAGTTTAACATCTTAAAAACAAATCCATATCATCTTACATGTTTTATTATTTCATGCGACTCATATACCATACTCATTCTCATTGTTAACAACACCAAAGATTAAGCTTTTTATTCTTTATTCCTATTCATGTTTAACATGTCGAGTACGAAAAACACAAAGGTGATCAAAAGGGATACCTTGGTCGAATATAGAAAGAAATCGAAGGACAAGAAATAACTCCACGACCTTTATCGAATCCAAATCAGTGCCACACCAAAACTAATCACCACCCCACGACCACCTCAAAGAGTTTGAACACCGAAAACCTCCTTCGTAATGCCTTCTTCTTGGGGAAAAATAAGCTGCCGCCACTTATGTGTAGGTTTAGGGTTTTATGTGTGTGTTGAATGTGTATTTTCGGTTGAACAAAATGAGAAAGAGATGGGAGATATAAGGAGAATTAGGGCCGAGTATATGGGAGGTTTTTTTAAAAAAATGACCAAATCTCCTCTTCAAATAAAAAAAAAATGAATCTATACAATGTCATGCTACAAGTGGTATACAGATTTTAATTATTTTCAGCCCTATTGAGACCTTTGATCGTGTGATATTTATAGTTTATAATATCATGAGTGTCGACATATATATATATATATAGCTTAGGTTATAGTCTCTTAGTATCTTGAAATTCCCAAGTTATAGCTCATAGTTATTAATGTTACATTCAAGTTCAGGTTCAAGATAGCAACGGATCTAGAAATCATCTTTTAGGTTATTATAATTCTTCCCCTCTAAAAAGAAAAATTTCGTCCTCGAAATTTGAAGTCGCAAAAGTTAGACGGAGACGTATCAATGACAATAACTAGCCTCACGCTCGGAGAGGTTCTTCCAAAAGCATCTTCACAAACGAAATGGTTTTATTTCTCATGACCCGATCCGACAACTAGGATAGCCCCAGGCTCTCCAACAGAATACAAATCATAGCAAATCTGATCCAACGAATACGAACAAATACGCAACAGATGATAGTTGTAATCTCACTAAGAGATACATGAAACACATATATACACAAGGCAAATACGAAGGAAGTGCTAACTGATAAAACTTCATCAACTCTCTCCAAATTCTGAACGGACTAAGGAACTTGCTAATAATCAGAGAAGTACATATCGAAATATCAATTCGTATCAAGAGTTCATAAAGAGGTGGGTAACATATTCGTACCGACGATCAATTAAGCACATATCGGAGTATCACAACGTATCAGAAGGCATAACAGAATAGGTAGAATAATCATACGGATTAGAACGAATCTAAGGTCTAACGTATCGCGAACTAAATCTTCCTTATTTACCAAACGTCTAACTCTTCTGTATGGAAACGTCATACGGAACATACAACTACCCGGTCTAAAGTTTCAAAATTTCTCTTCTAAAATGATAGCTAATCCATCAACTTCGGACCTTCAATAAACAGCTCCCTGACCTAATTTAACTAAAAGGTGTTCTTAATCTCTGTTCATACCAAACCATGAAAGGAAAAACCTTTCTACTTGCGAGCTATCTAATCATAGTGAGCAACCACAACCAGAACTAACACTTGTCAAGTTTCCTGCTCAACACATCTTCCAAGTTCGAATTGTTGTTCTGCTTATCCATCGGTTTGGAGGTGCAAAGCTGTTAGGAATTAAGCTTAAGCAGTTAAGACTGTTGGAGGTAACAGTTAGGACTGTTGAAGATTGAAGTTAAGACTGCTGAAGAGTGTTGAAGACATGAGCAGTTAAGACTGCTAAGTGAAGAAGTTAAGACTGTTTATGATTTATGTAAAGTAGATAATTATGGAAAATATATTGTGTATATCTTATAAGAATAGATTGATAGTTATCTTGTACAAGAATCCTTAGTCTATAAAAGGATTGCCTAGGTTAACATACAGAGGTGTGAGTTCATACGTATTAGAAAGATTCAAGGTCGTAAACCCTAGTGATAGGAAGATCACTCGTATTATTTGCTAATAATATTGAATCATTGGAAGTTATTCTGTGTTCTTTGTTTCATTCTAATCTTACAAAACACATAAGATCTTCTAAGTGCTAGCTAGTAAATTCCGCGTGCTAGACTAAGTATAATTCTACGTATCACATCTAACACAAGGAGTGTGTGTAGATTCGGTCAAAAGCATTACTAACTCGAGTCTGATCCCTCAAGCCTTTAGTAGATCTTCCTAGGAATGTGATGTAGAAACGCGAATCTCTGACACGATCACTGCAGGTGCGCCATGTAGCTTGAATAATCTTCTGCCGAAAGAAATTTATGCCAATCCTCCAAGTGAGTTGAACTAGTCAAACCATCCACTATGACTCAATTCGTGTTGTCTTTCCTAATTGTGCGAGGAAATCCCGTTACAAAGTCCATGAAGATTAAATCCCACTTCCACCTAAGAACATCGAAACTAAGGAAAACCACTTGTACGCTGAGGCTGAATCTTAACTTGTTGACATGCTAAACACTTCGCCACCAATGTAGTTACAATCATCTTCATACCATTCCATCAAAATTCTGCTTCAAGTCTCTATACATATTAGTACAACTAAGATGAATAGAGCAATTAGAACTGTGTGCTTCAATCAAAAATCACTTCCTTCAAGTCTTCTAACACATATCATATTCCACCATCTTGCTCCTGAGCTTCTTCATGCCTGTTACAAATCACTCCCAAGTCCTGCGTCGGATAGTTCACCTCATACGGTTCTCGCTGTGCTGATGCATAACCAATACTCTTCCCGTGTTGCATAAGGCCATAACTAAGTCTCCTTCTTTAGTAGAAACAAGTCTCTTTTCAGCTTCTGAAGATTCTCCTCTCATTCTTCATCCCAACCAAAATTTACTCTTCAAGAATATATATTACCTAGACCTTCTTCTGACGTAGAAATTTCAACGCAAATACGAAAATGATCCTCGTGTTTCTCTTTCGTCTCTGAATACACCAAGATGTCATACTATGACAATTTGTCCAAATATTCATGAAAGACACGATTTATCAAGTTCATAGAAATAGTCGGATTAGTAGCCAATACAATTGGCATCACTAATACTCATAAAGATCATTACGAATACGAAAGGCAATTCTAGGAACATCTTGCTCCTTCATACGTAACTTAAAATAATCAGATCTAAAATTCATCATTGGGAAAACTTCACACTCTGGAGTTGATTAATCAAATCGTCGATTTGAGGTAATGGATAATGGTTCTAACCATAATACTATTCAGCTTCCCGAGATCAATACACAACTTCATGCTATCATCATCCTTCTTCATGAATACAACTGGAGTACACGACAGATACACACTCCGACGGATAAAACCACTTTCTAAAAGCTAGTCCTTCAATTCTTTCCATTCAACCGATGTCATAAGATACGGAGTTTCGGAATTAGGAAAAACGTTGCTCTTATACGGATAAAGTTTCTGAATCAACCAACTTACTGATCTCAGGCACTGCTCAAGATCTCCTATGATCCCAATAAGTTCAAGTTATATGATGTAACTATTATCACGTTGTCCAGGAGTCATAATACTTACATCATATACACATGCCTTTATTGCAATCACAGTCTACCTCGAGTCGTGACTAAACAAATTCTCATAACCAGATCAAAACATCTTCTCAATCAGATGGGAATCATGATAGTTACACCAGGAACACACTGTGAAATTTCAAACAACTGAATAACTCTCAAGGCGAGTTCATCAAATGAAGTATCTTCACAACCGCGAGGGATTAACGTACGAGTTTCAAAGCAAAGGTGATCATAATTGTTTACCAGGTTGGGAACCATGGTACAGAATTTAGAGTTTCTCAAATCGCCAAAGAGGACAAATCTAATATGACTGTTGTTAGCATCTCGATGCTCAGTCAACAAATCCATATTCAGAATAATATCGAACCAAACATTCCCAAAGGAAACAGATTAGCATAACGAAACTTATCTATAAATATCCTCAATACGTACTGGACAATTCCGATACTCGTGACGGATAATCACAAGATTTCTCATAGGAATAGAAATGAGTATAGCAGATTCTAATAGTGCAGAGGGAACCTTAATATGCTTAGCAAAAGCAAGGGAAACCACAGAATGTGTCAAACACATCGGATTCATACATATACGAATTCTCTGAACGAACGAAAAGGTATCTAAATGAATCGTAAACGAATCGGAGATCAAAATTCGAGAGAATGCGGTCACATCAGAATGTGAAACCTGTAAGGCATTACTACAAAAGTCTCAAAGCATTCTAAACTTATGTTGCGTATCTTGCTAAATTTTCTAAATCTCTGGAACGAATAATCTTATAAAGGCTTAGCTGAAATCAGAGGCATAAATCAGAGTGGTGCGGAAGAAAGATAACTAACCAATGCCTTATCGCATAATCTACCCAATCCTCACCGGTCATAACTGAAGTTCCTACGGGGAGAAACATAAAGCAAATCCTTCAAAGGTCATTTCATAAGCTCCTATAGGGAAAACCTAAAGGTCCAAGTCTTCACAGGCCATAACTTATGGACTACAAGTCGCAGCCTGGGCTTTGATACCATAATTGTAACACCCCAACTCGACAAGGGTCAAAATGCTACATTATGGTGTCAATCAGAACATACAAACGCAAGCGAAAGACTTATAAACATAATGGTTGCAAAGGTTCAAAATGAAACTAAAGACATAATAAATCTACATCATACTTACTATCAACTCTAAATACAAATCTGGATCAAATCCAAATGGTAGATAACTCCCAAGTCTAATCCAAATGCAAATGGGATCTATCGTCAGGGTGGTCCACTAAAAGCTCCTATGCACTCTTCACTCAAACCCAGCTTCCAACCTAAAACCTGCCGCAGGAAAAGAAATGCGACTGAGCTTAAAAAGCCCAGTGAACAGATATATATATACAAAGCAGATAGGTAATAAGCATAAGTAAATGAAGATGAATCATACTAATCAAAGGCATAGATATCATGAGTCAAATGAAATGGGGAATCAAGATAATACAAATCAGATAATCATAATGAATCAAATAAGAACGGAAACGAACGCGTCTAAACGAGACACTCGAATAGACCAAAGAATCACATAGGATAGCCACGAGCATGTCTAAACGAGACACTCGAATAGACCACATAATCACATATACATATCGTATCAAATCATAAGTGTACGGAGAGGGGAGGCCTCTAAGTACCAAATAGTGAGTGGGGTGTAGGGCACACACAAGTAGTCACCAAATCATAATCATACCAATCACACCAATCACACCAAACGTATACCTAGGATGCATCCATACGCCCCCTGCAAAACAAATCATATATGTACCTTGTACTAGACAAGTATACACACATATCATAATGGCCAATGTGCACAAATAACATAAAAGAACAGAAGGGGACGCCGTGGATCAATCACACCTCCACAGAATGTGTCATGCCGTTGGTGCCTCAATGACATGGCCATGGTACCTCCATGGCTAGTTAGCTCGGGCAATAGAACATAACAAATCACATCATATCATATCAGGTCATCATATCATATCCAAACAGAACGTATCAAACATAACTGAATCATATCATAGCAATGAATATCATAGCAAAATAGATAGCAAGCCAAAGGATCATATTAAGAGAATCATAGCAAAGGCTCATATTAACAGAATCATAGCAAAGCAACGAATCAAAGTCAAGGATCGGAAAGTCATGAGAGAAGATACCCTTACTGAGAAAGGGTAGAATATTTGTACCTTATGCAAAGCAACTCAAACAAAATAGGAAAGCACTCGGAAATAGAGATTACTCCTTCTTCACATAACCTATACAAATTAATGATCACATATTACTTATAAGCTCATTTTACAAGTTTACTGCTTATAGTTATTCAGATTCCATATTTAGGGTTTCTTTCTATTTTTAGAAACTTTCCATTTTTAGTAACTTTCTATTTTTAGTAACTTGCAATATTTAGAAGGTTTTCATATTTAGTAACTTCCCAGATTAAGTAAGTTTTCATAATTAGTAAGTATTTCCCGATTTAGTAAGTTTCCATAATTAGTAAGTTTCCTGATTAATAACTTTTAAGGTTATAAATGACAATTAAGTAAACTTAAAGACTTAATATGACCAATATTATAGTTTAGGGTTTAATATGACAACTTATAATAGTTTAGGGTTTAAAGTGTCAATATAGCAAAGTTTAGGGTCTAAAATGTAAATTATATAAATGTATGATAAATTCTTAGTCTTGCTAATTTCATGAATTTCCTAAACCAAGCCCATGCGAAAAAAAGTCCAATTCGTTATTTGAAACCTAACTCAACACTAAAACAACCCGAGAAAACCCCTTTTGTGCACTTACCATATTCGACCATTTCGCACCCAACATAGCCAATCATTTACCAAACCAACACCCATGACTCTTGACCCTCGTTCCACCTGTGTGTAAACGCAATTTAGATCTCATTCGACCCATCATTTGATAGCCAACATATCGTGACAGATCATGAAATAATGAAAACAAAACAACTCTACTCTTCGACTCTCTTTAGATCCGATATATGCACACACACTCACACGTTTAAAACACCATTCCCACATACGTTTTACAGCCTCATATTCGACACCATAACTTAAACGAGACACAACAAAGCAACCTGGCTAACACTCTAAAACAGCTACAATAACGATACGCCACGTGACCATACTATGTAAAAAATGTCCGGATACATCCAATTAATAACTGTCATTTAAAGCAAGAGAGAAGAGGGGCTATAAAGGCACACGTGATCCGAGGATTCATTATTCAACATTCATTCTACACATTTATTATTTCACACACACTTGTATTTTTCTTGTAGTAGTAGCAGTTTTTTTAGTGCTTATTTATGTCTCTTTTTCTTGTTTAAGTTTATTAAAGTTTAATCCCATATAGCTTATTCTCAAGTGCTTATTTGTAAAACTTTTCTAGCTTATTAATGAAAAAGTTGTTTATTACTTAGTGCTTATTGCTTTTCTACTCATCTCTTTCTTTATTTTTCTTTTTCTTTTCTTATCTATTAAATTATATTAGCTTATTAGCTTATTGTAGCTTATTAGATTAGCTTATTTGTGATAAGCTCTCTCATAGCTTATTCACTTTAAGCTTTATTCTTCTTCTTCTTCTCTTCACCCTATAGCTTGATTCAAACACCAAAAGAGATGCATGAGCTTGTTAAGCTCGACTTATTTTCCAAATAAGTCTTGACATCTCTTAGTTTGAGAGCTTTTTAGCTTTTTGGATAGCTTATTATTTAGATCTAGTTAGTTTTATCAAGTATTTCATATAAAGTTTGCAACTTTTTGAGTTTTTCTTGAACAATAAGCTATTTAATAGCTTGTTGATTTAGATCTAGTCCTTAAACATACCCGATTCGCATCTATTCTTCGTAGTGGGCAACTTAGCTTCGAGTGGACTTAGATCTAGTAGTTTTTAGTTATAAAGTCTAAATCTTTTGACTTTTTAGATTACTTCTAGCTTATTTCATATAGTAGTAGTGCTTATTATTGCTTATTATTCACTAACCCTTGATAAAGTTTTGATCTTTCTTTGTTTCTCATCATCCCACATCTAAGACGTGGAGCTTACGGGTCTTATAAGCTTAAAAATCATTAAAGTTTACCACTTTAATAACTTTTATTAAGTTATTTAGTTAATAAAGCTTTAAACTTTATTAACTATTTAGCAAAATTAAAGTTAACAAAGAAATAAACTTTAATCATTTATTTAGTTTATAAGATCAGGTGGTTATTCTCTCATATAAATCACCGGGTCTGAATCTCTTACCTTTTTATCATTTTTAGTTTAAATACCTAGTTTAAGATCACGTTTACTATTGTGGAATTATTTGTTTTTATTAGTTTAATTAATATTAGTAGTGAGTAGATCTTGTTATATGCTTGTTAAGTGTTGGTGAATTGTGAAATTAAGTGTGAAACCTTAGAAATTATTAGTTGATAACCTTTGGTTTACTTGGTTTGATTTTTAGTAACTTTAGCGGGCAAAAGCTGTTAAGGTAACTAATTATCTAAACCAAGTAGATTTTACCTAGGTAAAAAGAAGTGTTTTCAATATAAACCAACTGTAGCAACCCGTAATTTTCCACGTCAACATTTATTTTCAAACTCTAATTTACTACTTTAAAATTTTACAAGAACACTTTTTACGTATAATTCTTTAGTTAAATAAACGTAAAACAAGGAATGTCCCTCTTCTGCACTAGGACTTTAGGCTATATCTAGTTCACAACATCCCAATACCTTGCTCCTACTCCGGTTCGAAATTTTAATCCCTAAAACAAATCCCTTTTATTTATTTACGATTGTTACTTTAAACAAACGCTTTTCGCGATTTAAATGAACAACGCACCCGACACTCCTAACAAATATTTTTCATGCTTTTCCATACTCCTTAAATTATTTCAAGAGTGCCAAAAATCATTCTCAAACATTTTCCTAATTCTTTTACAAACGTTATTTAAAGATACTTATTTACCGTTAATTACCAAACTAATAACCAATACACATTTTTAATACCCAATATACAACATATACACTTTTGTACCAAATCAACTCTTCTACTCCTAATATTACTCACATGTGCCACCCCCCCCTTGTTCTATAATATTTACAACAATTTTATATTACAATTATGCAAACAGACCCATGAGACAAGGAGTATAAAACATTTGGGTGGCTTGACCAAGCCTTTGTCTCCCCCCCCCCCCTCCTAGCCGGCCTACCCCAAAGACCAAAGACCATTGACCAAGTATTGAAAGTACCAAAATACCCTTTTAATTAAATTACCAAATCGCCCCTTTTTGCACTATAAATAGAAATGGGACTTAGCTCATTTTCTTTTGCAAAATTTTCACCTAGAAACCTCTCTTGCTCTCTTTGTGGTTCGGCCAAATTTTAAAAGAAGAAGGAGATCCGGTTTTCGTTTATTTCAAGTATTTAACGATTATTCACGAGTCTTGCATTAACTATAAATCGATTTGGAGTAACCATTGGGGTTCTATTGTTCTTGCTCACATCCTATTTTCATCTTCCTAAGTAAGTAAACTTCATATTGATAAGTTCCATACTCTTTATATCATGATGCTAGTTCAAGTTACATATACTTATTTATCACTTTGTACATGTTAATGAAACCTTATAACCACAATAATCTTTTAACTAAATACCATGTCTTAAACAAATTTCTATCATGAATAAACTAGTTGGTTATAAATTCCAACAAGAAAGTGAAGATAAAAACATCATATATACATGAACTAGTGAGCTTGTGATCATAACTAGTCTTGATGGTTATTTAAATTCATGAGAAATTGAACATTTAAGTATTGCTAAGTTTATTGATAGATTACTATTGATATGCTGAGAAATTGGTGGAAGAGTTAGGATTAGTTTGAAAGTTGTTGTTAAGAGGTTTTTGATAACTAGAAGGCTAGGAGAAGTGTTTTGACACTTTTAGAAAGAGAGCTGTCCCATTCGACCTTCCATAGAAAAATCAATAGCTTGGTGACAAGTTTAGGCTAGAAATATAGAAAATAGACTTTATAATAAAAATGTAGCCGCTTGAATGAGTTAAAACGGACTTATAACGAAGAAGATACGTTAGTTTTAAGTTATGCGACGGAAATTAATTTTCTGAAAGATGTAGATGCTGTTGGGAATTCTTAAGTGGTAAAAACTGATGTTAAAAGTTAACTTAACTAGCCGAGACACTAAAAACATGTTAGTATACTTAAACACGAACCCGTGGATGTATAGAACTTAAGAATCGGAACTAAGACGAGAAATTTATGGCCTAAAGAAGTTACGACGAAATACAACACTTTGACAGCTTTTTTTTTTTTTTTTTTTTGCTATTAGAAAGCTGTTAGAAATATTTAATGTGGAATTTGGACACTTTAGAGTAGGTTTTGGCTAAAATGACGTAAACGAAAATGGTATAACATTATGTATACTTGTTAGGCACGTTAGAGGTTTTCAAAATACTCATTAACAAGATGACCATAGTTTAGTCATGAGATTAACAAGATACGTTTTCTAAAAAGGGTGATTTTGCTTAATAAATGGACACATTGACGCAACTACATTTTTGACGATAAATATTGCAACAAACATATAAAAGTGATAAAATAGCGTATGAACTTGCATGCATGACCTTTTGCCGAACCTAAGACATATGAATCATTTAGGTTGCGGTTAGAGCGTCCGTACCACGATTTTCGTGCGCTTTCCTTTTGTTATCATATCGGTTGTTCCAGGTGAGTTCATGACCCCTACTTTTACTTGTTTTATAACCGTTTTGGGGGAGAATACATGCTCGTTTATATTTAAACTCTATGCTTATTTTACTTGAAATGTGAATTGTTTTCCCAAATATTACTAATTGGTTGAAACCTTGATTTGTTACTCAAAAGTATTATGTGTTTACCTGTTACACACTTGATTATTTTCTTATGGACACTAGTGCTTTAAACTATTAAATATTGCCTATGCTATGACCCGTTAAGCGCGAATGTTGTGAATAGATCTATTGGGATTGAACTCCCCGTCCGGGTGGTGTTCCCCACTTGACTGGCATGTCAAACGGACGAATAATCATTTGAGAAACCATGGATGTCCTAGTTGGACATCTACCAGAAAATTTGGGTGTCCGGGTGGTTTCCCCACTTAACTGTTAAGTCAAACGCATGCTCAAACTAGAAATCTTAAGGCTTCGGTGTCATGGAATTAATGCGATAATAACTCTTTCTATATTTGGAATATGTTGGTCTTTGAATTCTTGTGGTCCATTTGTTACTTGTTGTTTACTTAAACCTATGAACTCACCAGCCTCGTGTTGACACATTTTAGCATGTATTTTCAGGTTCTTAAAGTATCAGCTTATATTTGGCGGCAGTTGGCATGGCATGGCATGGTTATAGGATCGAGATACTCTGATATTCATTTGGGGACCACTTTATTTCTTTGATGGGCCTGTATTTCCGCATTGTATTGAATGATGTAAACCAAAGTACTTTTGATTATAAAAAATTTCTTTTAAACGGTTACGGTAAATCCGTTCTCTTTACTCTTTGTTGTGGTACCAATTTAGTAGCACCCCAGCGACATTATTTTTCGTTGCAACCCGATTTTGGGGGTGTTACACCAACGTTGTGAGAAAATATTCTTTTTTAAACGGGTATTGAAAGGTTGTTGATTAATAATTTCCGGATTATTTGTAGATCTTTTTAGTTGGTTGTTTTAACGGGCAAAAGCCGTTAGGATAATTGATTATTTAGATCTAATATTTTTTACCAAGAAAAATTAATCGTTTTCAATATAAGCCAACGTTGTAAGAAAATGATTTATTTTGACGGGTATTAATTAAAAAGGGCTTAAAACGAGAATTCACACTTTATGATCTTTTCACCACTCTTGGCAAGCATATCTTTTAATATCTTCTTAGCTAAATTTTATTGTCATTACTTTTAGTTGCTATTTAATTAGTTAAAATAGTTTTTAAATCTCTAAAAAACCAAACCAAAAATATTCGGCAATCAAGCATTAAAACTAAAAACACAAACGTAAATCTCAATTCAAATCTCGTTGGGAAAACGACATCGGAAGATCAATTTATCACTTGTCCTCAAGTGAATCTTGGTTCGAACGGAAAAACTTACAAATATTAAAACTGCCCCATGCTACAATCGAATCAACAACGAGCAGCTGGTGCACAAAAAAAATGTTGAAGGGAGGGTGGGAAACCAAACAACGCCAGGTGAGTTTCGGTTCAAATGCCGAAAGATAATTTAGAATTTACATAAACACAAAAGCTAGCCTAAAAATTGTGGATAATACTTAATAAACTTAAACATAAATCTGAGCAAAATATATATTTTTTTTAAATAGATACTAAACAATACAACTTTCAAAGTTACAAACCAAATACTTATAACTGCAGATTTATCTTTCACCATGTTAAACCTATTTTCATCTCAATATGTCTCCTTCAAGAAAAAAAAAAGATGACATCGGTTGCAAATGTTGAAATCGATCGTGTAATGCAACTTAAGTATGTTACAGAGTTTTGTTTCCAGTTGACTATTTATATTTTTTATCAACTATCGAACTAATAATTCATTCTCTATGCCAGGAAACAACGTAATGAAGATGAATAGATGGTTATTCAAGAACAAAAAATAGAGGCATTGGCAATTAAAGGTATGTTGTTACTTTAGGTTTATTTTCATTTTATCTGATGATGCGTAAAAATAAACCAAACTGCACTACGAGAATTTCGGATATGCACTAATTACAATCTATTAATCTATAACATCTAATCGTTTCAATTATGTGATTAGATACAAAAGATATAGAAGTTCAAGGAAATAATACTTAATAAACTTAAAGATAAATCTGGCAATTTTTATTTTTTGTTATTTTTTTTTTAAATAGATACTAAACAATACAACTTTCAAAGTTACAAACCAAATACTTATAACCGCAGATTTATCTTTCACCATCTTAAACCTATTTTCATTTCAATATGTCTCCTTAAAAAAAAGAACTACATCGGTTGCAGATGTTGAAATCGATCGTGTAATGCAACTTAAGTATGTTACACAGTTTTGTTTCCAGTTGATTATTTATATTTTTTTTATCAACTATCGAACTAATAATTCATTCACTATGCCAGGAAATAACGTAATGAAGATGAATAGATGGTTATTCAAGAACAAAAAACAGAGGCATTGGAAATTAAAGGTATGTTGTTACTTTAGATTTATTTTCATTTTATTTGATGATGTGTAAAAATAAACCAAACAGCACCACGAGAATGTCAGATATGCACTAATTACAGTCTATTAATCTATAACATCTAATCGTTGCAATTCTGTGATTAGATATAGAAGATATAGAAGTTCCAGGAAATAGCCAGACAAAACTACTCGTATGCCCGCCTGATGAATTGTGGTATTATGAATGGGAATGTTTAGATAAAAAATTTGGAAAAAGAAAGAAGAAAGAAAAGAGATGAGAAAAAAACATGTCGAGATTGTCAAAGAGCATTGGAAAGAACTTTCTTCTACGATAATTTGTACTTGGCGTACTCTCCCGAGTCATCATCTAAATTTCCTTTTTAGAATGGTCATTATTTTGCGTTTTGAACAATGGTGCATCATGAGTTTACATTTTAGCAATGTCTTATTTAATCACGTAATCTATGTCATTTTGAAATGTTTAGATCATCTTTAGTTTTATGAATGTAGTTCCTCGAATATTCGATGCAACATTTTTTTTTAGCAATACTAGAACTCTTTTAATTCAGATTCGTGTGTGGCTATTGATGAGGTGTAACTTTATACATTTTTAAGGGGTCATTTAGCCTATAATTCCGTACATATTCGATCATTTATTGCCCTAAACCGTTTATATTTGAGTTTGTACTTGATAAGCAAATGCTAGAAAATGGTACATTTTAGGCTCGATTGGACGGAAAAACGAAGAAAACGACAACATCAGGAAAAACGTCACAGAAAATGAGTTTTGACGGCGTCACACACATTACATGACACCATCACTTGAAGAATCAGAAGTTACAAGTGATGACTCAGGCGATGGAGACGGCCTCCTTCTGACGGTGTTAAGACCAAAATATTGAAGGCTAACAGCGTCACAAACCCAACCTGACGCCGTCACATTAAGTCAGTGCAAGAAGAGAAACCCTAACTGGCGGGGAGCTGACGTCGTCACAACTAACAAGTGACATTGTCACGTTTGTAAATCTATATATATTCTCGTATTAATTTCATTGTAATGTGTGCAACTTTGGGATAACCTAGAAGTCCGAACCTTAGGCGTTTTACAACAGTTTTCTAGGCCTTTTGGCCCTGAGACTTCCTATGTATTGAAGAGATAAGCTATTTAATCAATCATTCAATTATGTTTACGTGTGATTGTTTGATTTCTTTATTTGCTTTTCTTTTCATTATTATGTTAGGCTAAATTTGATAGTATTTGCTTAGGATTGCATGAAACCTAGTTATTGATTATTGTTTGTCTCTCTTGTTGATTAGTGTTTTGCGTTAGGAGTAGGAAAACTGGCTAGGTCAAATTATACTAGCTTGAACGTCTGACTAAACATATAGTTATTATATTGACTCGATGTTCGTTGTATTTAATGCGTGAATTGTGTTTGCATTGTGGAATTGAGATAAAAAGGCATTCTTAGGCACCGCTCAATTAGAACATAGTTCATAGGAGTTAGGGAGTAACCAACCCTCGATTGGTATTAAGGAATACAACGCTCTAATTAGACAAGGACGTGACAATCGACTAATCAATAAAAGATAACTAGGGAGTAATGAAGTTCTAAGTAAATACACTTTACCCATATAAGAAGTTCACCAATTTACTTTTCCGCATAATTAGTTTAGTTTTAATTTAGTTTAATTAGTAGTTATAAAAACCAACTCGTCCAATACCCGAGATTTTACTTGCTCTAATATAAAATATAAAAGACAAAAAATATTATTCCCTCAACCCTTAAACTTAATTCGACGTACAATTTGAGCCTACCTAATTATTCCCCTAGAGAATGATCAATCCTCGATGTCTTACATATACTACACTACAACGGTTAGATACTCTGCCTAGGAGGATTGTAAAACAAGTTTGCATCTATGTTTGTATTCATGATGCCTTTTGCATACCGAGGATAGTGATTTGGGCGTTTTATTTTTTAAGGCCCGTATCCAATGTTACTAAGGACTTGAAATTGTTAATCGTGTGATGGTTTTTAGGCGGAAAAAAAATTAAAACATCCGAATTTAAACAAAAAAAATGCTTAGATCATCTAACTTTATATTTTAAAGAATATGTTATGACCTTGAACATTTTAGGCACTTATTATATTATCACTACGTAATACGTAAAACTGTTTGCAAAATTTGTGTAACTCATCTTTATTTCAATATTATTACATGACACGATTTTGATTCATGTCCTCAACGTCACCCATTTATTCCATCATGGCTTTAAGTTCATCATTCATCTCATTTAGCGGCTACTGAACTTTTGTATCATCATTATTATCAGCATATGAGAGTTAACATATTCCTCACAATTTGAATCCATTCAAATTAACATTCAATTAACTGCAAAACATACACTATGCATATGTATTTCAACGCTCGGCGGCGTTTGTGACTGCCACACAAATTATACACCAAGAATTATAAACAATCTATAAAATAGACTTGACTATTTCAACATACACTATGCGTATGCATTTCAAGGCTTACCGGCATTTGCGAATGCCGCAGAAATACAGTTTCAAACACAGCTCTGCAACCATTTTATGGAGTCCAGAATAAAATCTTTTAACAATTGTTTCTAAAAGGGAGATAAGATTGTTTTGAACAACGTTTGAATATGAAAGCACAATCTTCTCCAAGAACATACTCTTACAAATATCACTACTCCTAACCTTCTTCAAGAGCACAATCTAACAACAACAACCTAAGTTACTCTAAAAACATGTAAATATACAATCAAATAAAAAAAAAGAAAGAAAGAAAAACGTAGAGCATACTGAGAATCAAACATTGCATTCATTATCATACTAACAAACACCATGTTCATAAGTATATAAACAACAAACATAATCCACCATAAACATTATATTCATAATAAGCATAACTTATACAAACCTAAAGACCAACCCCCAAGAACCCAAAACATCTTTCCTGCCAACCAACCTACGAATCCATCAGCTTCATGACAAACAAAATCTTCTCTGGCACCTGAAGATGTATCTCAGTCGCCATATTCATAAGACCCCTGGCCTTCTCCATGTCATGTTTCTAAAAATCCTTCAAAATAGCATGACAGATCGTGTTTTGGTGTGATTATTGTGAATCGGGAGGTCGGGGATGATGGAAGAACATCATCTTCATGGTCAGAGAGAGAGTGTAGAGAGAGAAAGTGGAAACATGGTTTTATTGATAATAATGAAAGGTGAAATACAAAACTAAGGCTCACCCCTCCATAGAAGTATGGAGGGGTATTTATAGTCCATCAAACACATAACTTTACAATAATTACTCTTCTAGTCCTTGTGTTTGAGGCTTACATAATAACTAATGTAATCCCAAATATGTTGTCACATTTTCGTGTTAGGAGCATTCCTAACAATCTTCCCCCAATGTGGCAACATATGGGATTACTTACAGCATTTCCTACAAGTACAAATACAAATAAAGAAAGGTCTTCATAGGCTCTTCAAATGTTGAGGATGACTGTAGTTTACGCTCTTTGTCTTCATCTTGTACCTCGGCTTGTGAACTTTTCTTCACTTGTAGGCAAATGATGTAATATGCATGAACTGGATTAACTTCCCCCCAATTCATGTTGCATGTCTTTAGCGGCTTCTTCGTACACTTCTTTTTGGCGAAGTTTCTGAATCAGCTTCCCCCCAAACTAACAACCGTCTTCAGCAGATTCGAAACTTTGATGTAGTTAACATGTCTTCTAACTTTTGAAGTTTTTAAGTACGCAGCGGAATTTGTAGATAACATCGTAAACCACACCAAGCAAATCTGACTAGTCACTCAGTAACAATTATACTCAATGCGGAAACTCCGTTCGGGGGTAACATGCAAGAAATCAGCAAGATCTTCTCACATAAGTAGGCTACTTCGCACATCACAACCTGCGAAAGTTGAAACGATTACACATAAATCACAAAACTGAACCACTGATCATCTCTGCGGACGTCTCTCCGGTAGTACTAAAATTGTAAGCTCGATCACGTGAATCTGTTATGTATCCCCGATGTGCACATTTCTTCCCCTGATTGCAGATACATCTGGAAAAAGAGTGTTTTCGCAAAGAACTCAAGAAAATTCAAAGAACATCCACTCTCTCTTCCCCCACAATGTCTTCGCAGAATCGGAAGCATACACACTATGTTTACGATGGAAACGGAGGTAGCATAACCCTGTATGTCCAATTAGTTGAAGATGTGTGAAGTACCATAAACAGCCCGTGAGAATCGACTGCTGATAAAATCTCTACTCTTTGATACTCTTTTCATCTAACTCTTTACCCACCCCATTATCATTCTGACGGCTTTTTGTAGTGACTACTGATGGAGAAAACCCAGTATTACGAACTTGAGACTGAAGTAAAATAACCCGAACTTGTGACTTAAACTTGCACTATTGTCTGACTAAGAACCAATACTGAGAATTTCAATAAAGGTAGAATCATATACCCATCCAACCATCCTTAACTGTATATGAACTTCTCTTGAATTATCCACAGCTTTTTGTGACACTTGAGCACTACAACGTAACTCCTTTAAAGTGATAGCTATACACTGTGAGCACAACAACGTAACTCCTTACATCAGGTATAACTAGATAACTCAAGTCATAATCATTCTTACGGTTAAAAGCTCGAACAAGGATCTCGAAGAATCATGCATCCAACCAACCCCGATATCTTCAAGATACTAAGTACACGCACCCGTGAAATTCCACTTCAACCTCAAATAAAAAGTAATGAATTAACGTCGTAGTCACATCTTGCGGTTATATGTCCAAAACTAGCCTTCGTTACTTGGTTAAGTGAACTTTGATAATGGTTTTATCCCGATCTTGTCAGAAACGTAACCCCGTGAAAAATAATTAAACTTGACAATATTGTGTATAAAAAAAATTCGGATAACACTTATGTTGGTCCAAATTTTGTCAGCCAATAATTGCAGCCCTCAACCAACTTAGCCTTTGTTAATTGCAGCCCAATCGAAATGTAAACAGCTTTCAGCCCAATACATTGCCATTTCCGGATAAAAAAAATTATGAGCCCACTCCAAAATTCATTTGATAAATCATTTAAGCTCAACACTCGGATATAGTAATGAACCTAGTCCAAAATTTCTAATGAAATACTCGGGCCATATATTGTTAGCATTGAAAAGTGATGGTCATCTCGTAATAACAACTTTGTATTGTGTCGTTAGTTATAGAGAGTCAAGGGCCTCATGGACTTAATCTAATTATTTTTAAGTTATGATGAAATAACCCAAGTCCAACACATGTAAGTCCGGCCCATGGAAAGCCCACTAGGGCGCCACCATTGTATCTATAAATACACACTTACCACCTGTTTTAGAAGTGTGCTTTAGAGATTGCTAGGTGTGCTTCAAGAGGTGTAATAGGTGAGTGAGTGTGTGTGCTTTGTATTCTTTTCTTCATCTCTTATTCAATATATACGGTTCACATATATCTCTCACTCTCTCCATCTCTCTTGTGCCGAATAACATATTTAGTGTGTGATAAAGTATTGATCTCGTGTCCTACAAGTGGTATCATATAGCCAAACATCGAATTAGGAGAGTTAGTGTGTTCGGTTTTTTTGATCAAAGTCTCATAAAGTTGCGTTTTCTCTAATAAAACGTGAACTTTTTGTGTCTAGCTTTGATTTTTTACGAGTTGTAGGTTAATAAGTTGTAGCTTTTCATAGTTTTTACGTTTTGTAGTAAGTATTTGGTTAGTTTTCATCGAATCTATAGCTTCAAAAATAGTTTCTTGCGTTAAAAGTTGGTTACCTTGTATCGAAATATAGTGAAGAAGTAAAAATAGGCGATAAAGGTTGCATCTTTACACTTATTTAAGGGTTTTTGAAGTTCTTTGATCGAGAAAAATCAGCTTGGAATCTTGTTTGTTTCTCGTTATTTGGATCCCCTTGTATAAGGGTTTATCTAAATTTGGTTTGAGGGTTTTTAGAAATTGTGACGAATTTCTATAAGAAAGGGTTTATAGAAATTGTGGTCGAATTCCTACAAGAAAGGGTTTATAGAAATTGTGGACGAATTCCTACAAGAAAGGCTTTATAGAAATTGTGGACGAATTCCTATAAGAAAGGGTTTATAGAAATTGTGAACGAATTCCTATAAGAAAGGGTTTATAGAAATTGTGGCTTATAGGAATTCAACCTTATCGAAATTCCTTGTATAAGGGGTTATCGAAATTGTGGGTTATAGAAATTGTGGTTTATCGAAATTGTGGATTATCGAAATTCTGTTGCCTATCGAAATTACTTATAGGAATTGGTTATCGAAATTGCTTATAGGAATTGGTTATAGGAATTCACCCAGGCTTGTCGCAATTGTGAATCTGTCGCAAATTCAAAAATTATCTAAATTCAACTTGTACTTGATTTCTACAACATCAAACGTGAACTCTGTATTCCCGTGCTTGTACAAGTGTGTGGAATACTTCGACAAAGGAAACATCTTCTAATTTGTACAAATTAGATTGATTTTTTATCTAAATTACAAATTTGTCTAAATTGCAAATTTCTATCTAAATTCAAATTTTGTCAAAATTGTATAATTTTGTCTAAATTGAGATTTCTATAGAAATTGTGATTTTGTCAAAATTGCAATTTTGGTAACTTTGTCGAAATTGTGATCATTTGATTTTGTCTAAATTACAGTCTTGTCGAAATTGTGATTTTTGTCTAAATTGCTACTTTTATCTAAATTGCAAGTAACCTTCCGGAATTGACTGTTGAAGACTAAACCTCAAACGATCATAAGCTAAAGACCAAGACTTCACTACAACAACTAGACTTAACCTACCAATCACAACTCCTATTTCGTTGCACCGATCCAAGTTCAACTTTATCATACTAAACATCATCAATGGCAACTCAGCAAGACATTCATGCAGCCGGTGCAGAAAACCATCCTCCTATGCTTGAAAAAGGTGGATATCTTCCATGGACGAGCCGTATGCTTCGCTACATCAAAACTAAACCTGATGGTAAACTCCTGCTCAACTCCATCAAGAATGGACCCTTCAAGCCTCGTCAGATTCAAGACCCTGGAGATCCAAATGGAACACCTCCCGTACCACCGTTCTTTCGTGAACAATCAGAAGCAGAACACACAGCAGAAGACTGGAAGCAAATAGCAGCAGATGACATGGCAATGCACTTAATTCAACTTGGTTTACCACGAGAAATATTTGCCGCTGTCAACAGTTGTGAAACTACTTATGATATGTGGGAACGAGTTAGAAGGCTTTGTCATGGCACAGAAATTGGGCAACAAGATGTTGAAAACAAGCTTCTAACTGAATGGGAGAAGTTCACATCCACTCCAGCTGAACCCATTAAATCTTACTACACCAGGTTTTGCACTCTAATGAACCAGCTCATCAGAAACAAGTTGACTCCAAGAAAAATCGTGAGCAGCATCAAGTTCATCAACAATCTACTAGAAGAATGGGGACGATTTGTCACTATTGTCAATCAAACCAAGGATCTTCACCAAGTGAACTATGATCAGCTCTATGATTTCCTTAAGCAAAACCAGGCAGAGGCAAATGAAGTCAGGAAAGAGAAATTAGCAAAGCAACATGATCCTCTTGCATTAATTGCTCAAACACCAACACCTGTAACAGTGAATACACAACAATTATCATCATCTTCAACTCAGAACTACATGCAACAACAGTACGTTCCACAAACTGCTGTCATACCACAACAACAATTCTACCCACAACAACAAGTTATTCCACAACAACAATATCCACAATACCAAGAACCAGAATTCACTGACAATGATGAGTCTGCCGCCTTGAATCAAGCATTTACTCTTCTATCAAAGGTATTCCAAGGACGCTATTCCGCACCGACTAACAACAACCAAAGGATTTCATCGAACACTCGCAACAAGCAGATTGCACAGCCGAGTTTCAACATGGGTCAACAAGGACAAATGGTTGGAGTTATGGGGAATCAGAAGGGATATGCTCATAGATTTCAGATGGGTAATGCAGGGAATCAGATGGGTCAGTATGGCATCAGATGGGTCAGTATGCAGGGAATCAGATGGGTCAAGTTGTTGGAAATCAGAGGGGTCAGAATGTTGGGAATCAGAATGTTGGTAATCAGATTGGGAATGTTGCTGCTCCAGTTGCTGGAAATTTTGGAAACGTGAATCAGGGAAATTTAGTAAAGTGTTTCAACTGTCAGGGAGTCGGTCACATGGCAAGGAACTGTCCCACCAAGCCGGAAAAAAAAAGATCCAGCTTATCTGCAGAAAGCATTGCTGTTGGCACAGAAGGAAAAGGCAAGGTTTCAGTTGAATGCAGAAGAGAATGATTTTATGGCCCTCATGGATGATATGGAAGATGTTGAAGATATCGATGCAACTGCATTCTCATGGCAAATCTTCAGGAGGCTAAGTATGATATGGATTTTGAGTCACCTCCTGTGTATGACACCAATGCAGTCCCTAAGGTACCATCATTCAATACATGTCACAATAATGAAATATTTGATATGTCGCCTCAATGTGAACAGCATCCTGCAACTCCAGCACCCACTTATGATACATATATGGACACGCCAAGTTGTAGCAATATTCATTTGGCAACTCCAGATATGAATCCTAATGGAGGCTTCGAGTCACAGCATACTGAGAATGATAAGGAAACACGTGCGTTATTTGAAACATTATTGAACAACTATAGTATTGAAATTAAAAAAGTCAAAAAGGTCAAACGCGATGTTAAGGCCGCGAATGAGAAATTGACCGCTGAGCTTGAGAGGTATAAGGAAAATGAAAAAGTTTTTGATTTTCATAAAATACGACAGTCAGAATTAGAAAAAGGTTACAAAAACTCCGTTTTAAGAGAAAAACAATTGCGAATCAAGTTTGACACTCTTGATGTTAACTTGAACATGAAAATAAAATCCTTAAATGCAGAAGTTTCAGATTTGAAAAACCAACTTTCGAAACAAAAATCAACTTGTTCTGATCTTGAAAAAGAAAAGAAACAGTTGAAAGCAGATTTTTCAAAACGCGAAAATGATCTTCTTGATGAAATCATTGAGAAACAAGAAACAATTAAGAAATTAGAAGATTTGCTTGTCAAAACGGGTCATTCCGCTCAAACAATTCATATGCTAATTAAAGATCCAAACCCGCTTTTGCACACAATGAAGAAAATGGCTATCGGTTGCGAAAACCCTTATACACTCAAGAAAGCTCAGAAAGAATAGAATGTTTTGTATAATGGTAATGTGATATTTGATAAACATGATCCTCCCACTATTCATGATTCTGATGAAACGATTGATCTTGCCGAAGAGAGTAGAATCAAAATGAGACAAATGAACCCAGAAATAAAACCAATTGATTATAATAAGCTGAACATACTTTCTGGAGTAAATTTTGTTAAACAACAACAAACACCAAAGGTTTTCAAAAAACCAGTTGTTTCAACAAAACAAAAAGTTGTTTCTAAAAATCTTTCAAACTTGGGACAAATGTCATCTAGCAACCCTTTTAACAAAAGTGAAGCTAGACGATGTTTAGATGATCTTAAAAAGAGAATGGAAACATTTCAAAGTATTGTTGCATCCAAAACAAATATCAGTATCAACAACTGGCATTCAAGTTTTCATGCTGAAATGAAAAAGGTGTTTGACACAGAAATTATTCCTCCACTAAATGCCATTAGTGCGAGAGTAATTCATGTTGAAAATGCAATTTTAAAAGAAACAACCGACTTTGTCAAGGACCACAAATCCCTGGTAAAGGAAGCTAATGAAAACATTGAACGTATCAAAGTTTTGGAAAACCACAATGATTCTCTCTTCGAAATAGCTTTATCGACCGATATTATGTCCATTATTTAACAAACTTATTATGTTGAAGACGATGAAAGACTCTGAGTTGAGACTTCTGCAATTGTTTCAAAATATGAAAATGCTCTTATTAAACTAGAAAAAGAAAATGTCTCATATTTTAAACAACTTGATCGAAAAACCGAGGAATGCAAGTATGACAAATTTGCGTATGAGCGTGCCTACAAAAACATGAAAGAGCAAAACGATCTTTTGAAATCTCAGCTGGAAAGTCAAAAAGGGAAGGGTGAGAAAACTAAGTTTGCAAAACCATCGACTTCGGCTAAACCAAAAATGTCAATTTCTCAAATAGTTCCAAAACTCAATGTGAAAAATGATGTGTCAAAACCAGTCACTCCAACACCTTTGCCTAAACAAAATGAAAAAGTAAAAAGTGTTGATAAAGGGAAAGCAGTTGTTGATACACTGAATGTGATAGCACCTGGCGTTTATAGGATTAGTACCACTATTGCGTTTACCTCTACATCTCAAACATATAGGGCGATAGACGAGTGTAAAACATAATCCAAAAGAGACTAGGATTGCTAAAACAACTTCAAAGGACAACAAAATAAATCCTAATGTGTGTGCCTTACCTTCTACAGGAATAGAAAGCACCTCTAGGAGCAGCATACTATAGCCTAGGAGCAATACAAGGAACAATAGAGTCTCGCCTGTCTCTGAGAGTAGATGCAAGAATAAAAATGAAGAAGTAGAAGAACACCCTAGGACTTTATCGCTTTCTAATAAGAAATATATGTCATCTGGATGTAATGTTAAAAGTACTGTTTCTAGTGCATGTAATGACTCTGTTTGTTTAATGTGCAAGAAATCGTTATCTAAAAAGGCTTGTGATGATATTGTTTCTAATAATGTAAATGTGAATGTTATGCCTGAACAGAAAGATGTTCCTCCAGGAACTAGTGCTAGGTCTAGATACGTAAAACAACTAATTGAAGCATCTAGGTCAACCACTAGTAGTATATTACCTAGGAACTATCTTAAGTTGTGTGCATGGAAACCAACGGGTAGAGAATTCATACTAGTAAATGGAAAATAGAAAGCGGTTCCAAAAGAACCAATAGAAACCTTCTATGAGTGTGAATCAAATGTTACCTCTAACCCCATGGAACCAAATGTTAAACGGTTTCCAAATGCAAAATCATCTGTTCTTGGCAGGTTATCGAAATATGTCTTTGGATCGTCGACTCGGGTTGCTCCAAGCACATGACCGGGAATCAAAAGCTGCTGATCAACTTTGTATGGAAGTTCATGGGAACTGTACGCTTTGGAAATGATCATGTAGCAGCTATTCTGGGTTATGGAGATCTTCAGTTTGGGAACTACTTAATCACTCAGGTTTACTATATTGAAGGGTTGGGACACAACTTGTTTTAAGTCGGACAATTTTGTGATGCAGATTTAGAGGTTGCATTTAGGAGAAACATTTGCTTCGTTAGAAATTTGGTTGGAGATGATCTCTTAACTGGGAAACGTGGCACCAATCTATATGCTATCGACATAAACCAAATGGCCTATTCATCACCAATTTGTCTCATGACAAGAGCATGCGAAACTAAGTCCTGGTTGTGGCATCGAAGATTATCCCATCTCAACTTTGACACCATCAACAAGCTAGCCAAAGACAACATCGTCAACGGTCTCCCAAAGTTCAAATACACCAAGGATCACCTATGTCCATCCTGCGAACAAGGAAAAAGCAAAAGGGCAACATATAAACCGAAAACCGTACCCAGTTCGGTCGATAAGTTACATTTGTTGCACATGGACTTATGTGGCCCAATGAGAGTTGAAATCATTAATGGGAAGAAGTATATTCTTGTTATTGTCGATGACTATTCAAGATATACATGGGTAAAGTTTCTGAGATCAAAAGACGAAGCACCAGGCATCATCATCACCTTTCTGAAGTGCATTCAAGTTTTACTTCAAGCTCAAGTAAGGATCGTAAGAACAGATAATGGCACAGAATTTACTAACCAGGAGTTAAGAACCTACTTTGAAGATACTGGAATTACTCACTAGACATCAGTTGTTAGAACTCTACAGCAGAACGGGGTAGTTGATAGAAGAAATAGAACTCTTGTGGAAGTTGCTCGCACGATGCTGATATATTCTAGTGCACCACTATTCTTATGGGTTGATGCTGTTGCTACTGCATGTTTCACTCAGAACCGATCCCTAATCCATCCAAGATTCAATAAAACCCCATATGAACTAGTGAACAACAGAAAACCCGATATCTCTTACCTTCATGTATTTGGCGCTTTGTGCTATCCAACGAACGACAGAGAAGATCTGGGGAAACTAAAAGCTAAGGGTGATATTGGAATCTTCATTGGTTATTCAGAAAACTCGAGGGCATTCAGGGTGTATAACAGAAGAACTAAGAGGATAATGGAGACGATGAATGTGAAGTTTGACGAAATTTCACAAATAGCTTCTAAGAGACTCGCTCTAGAACCCGCGCTTAACCCAATGGCTTCTAATCATAACAGATTAGGACCCGCACCAAACATTCATACTTTTGGACATATTAGTTCAGGACTCGTACCACAAGGAGCTCAGTCAACTAACACTGAAAAACCTACAAATCAAGAACTGGAAAATTTCTTCGAGTTTATGTTTGATGAGTACTATGGTGGAACTTCGACAAATGCATCACAACAACATTTCGCTGCACCTGCTCAACAACATCAACCACCACCGCCACCACAAGATGCATCAATAGTCGAAGCTGACGCACCAACTCCCTCAACATCATCAACATCTAATCCAGCAACTCTAGTAATTGACATTGTTCTACCAAGAGTTGATGAGCAAAATCCAAACACACCAATTCAAGAAGAACCACAATAAAACAATGTTGTGTTAGAAGAAGAATACCAATAGTTTAGAACTAGAAAGTCCTAGGTATGATGAAAAAAGGAGAAAAGAAATGAAAGGAGAAAGAAGGGGTTGAAGAATGAAAAAGAAAAGTAAAGAAAATGGTGAAAAGAAATAGCCCTCCATTTGATCAACCTTAGGGCAGACACCGGGTTCAACACATATGCTACTGGTTGTTACTACGGTAACACCGGTATTGAAGATTAAGCCGTCGTGGACCCAGTGACGCACTGCACTAAACCTTCTAGCCACCCAGGTGTCTCTCAAAAGACACTTGTTTCATTTCACACGGAGAACCCTTCATTATCTATCGACCTCTCACTCCGAGATGTGTTGATATTGAAAAGGAGGCAATCTGCTCCATGCCTCCGACGACTAAAACCAATAAGCACTTTATCGAGTCTAGAACCACGAGATACATCAAAGATCTCTTAGGAACACTTAGCATTGCTACACTGGTTGTTCAACAAAAGGAACACCAGTTGTAAATTATAAGAGTGCCCTACGCAGATCTTAGTAATCTGCCAAGAACATTCATGAGAGAATTCATAAAATTATGATTCTCAGTGATTGAATGGAAATCCTTCCAGGGTCAACATCAAACAGCCCTGACAGCAGGTCACTTCGGTAATCCTTTGAGGGTTACGCTTAGTGTTATTGGTGGTTCCAAATAGTCTACAGTCGTGGAGTGATACTTCGGTATACTTCAGCGGCTCACTGAATTGTTGATACACTTCGGTGTATCTGTGTCAGCTCTTTCGGGGGCATCCGGTTCAGAACGGCCTTGGCTAGGATTAGAGAAAGTCTTCACACTATGCTGTTGACGATCTCGAAGTCCGAATCTGTAAGTGCCGGATGATTTATTGCTAACTGTTTACCTGCAGGAAATAATGGAGACCAGGAGTTCCACCACCACCATTCCATCATGCTCATATCTCGAAGAAAAGTTCTCACAGAGACTAAGAGATAACAAAAGTTCAAAGAACTCAAGAAAATTCAAAGAACATCCACTCTCTAAATACAAGATCTAAATACCACGCACAACTAATATATGAATCGTATAACAATATTAGATAACGAGAGATAAGATAAGTAAAGAGAATGAGATGAATAAAGAGAAGAGAATGGTTGCTTTCATTCATGCATAATACTTGGACAAAGCTTCGGTTACAAGTGAAATAAAACCAACAACTAACATGGATGCATATGCCTTCTATTGATGCGCGTGATGTGTCGTTGCGGTTTAGCAGTTTTAATGCCTACTCAAGTTTTAAATTTATATTTAGCCGACTTATCAATAACACACACACTTAACGAGCAGTGTACCCGGTCAGTATGAAGATAATGGTAAGTAGAGTGTCGATCACTAAGAGTGGAACGTATAATCTAGTTAATCTAATCAGTATTTTAATATCCTAACGCAAGGGGGTTTCAGCCTGAGAGACTGGCACAGTTTTGTTTGCAATTAAATAATAAAATAAACAAATAGGCACGAATCAGCAAGTAGCACACACGTACACAGATAGATACTTGAGACAATAAGAGGGCTGTCCTTATGATTAAGTAGATTGTCACTTGTTTTATTGATAGCTTTATATGAAGTGTATGTAATTAACCCTTTCTCGTTGGTCCTATTCTCATCGGCGAGTAAACCCTTAATGACGACTTATGTATAAAAGTTATTCCTAAGTGATCAATTTAGAAACAACCGTGGGAGCCACACCTTGTCCCGCAGTCGGGTGCCCGCAAGCCACTAATAAACACAGAGGTGGTCAATGCACTAATAAGTAGTAACCAAAGACATCAACATATAAACTTTAATTGATGGGAAAGCAAGTATTAAAGGGAGTGCAATCTTTCCGTTGTCACATTACACAAGCCACCAATCCTGATGAATTAAAGTTTGCTAAAACAATAAAACAAAACTACTTAATGAATTAAATACATGCAGCACCTTCTTACAGCTCTTGTATCTTCGATTTGGGTGTGTCTTGTGCTGCCTTCTTGACTGAATTCGTCCTTCTCTTCTGTTCGGTCTTTAGGTTTTCGAACTCCCGAATCTCCGAACTTCGTCTGGTCTACGGGGTATTTATAGTTTGTGTCTGAGGGAAGATGCGGCGCATCTACTTAAGTAGATGCGGCGTATGTACTTAACTTCGCGTGGGGTCCAAGATTATAATATTCAGGAATATTCGTACACCGCCAGAAGATGCGGCGTAACTCTTTATTAGATGCGGCGCATGTCCTCTTGTATCTTGGATCGTATCTGGTGATATCTTGATAGAGATGCGGCGCATGTTGATAGTGAGATGCGGCGCATCTGGAGCAGAATTGACTTGATCTTGTCCATGTCAGTAGACTTCCACTTTATGTACGTTTTGCTCCATTATTAGTCCAAAATCGCCAAGTTTCACCAAATGCTTGTTTTTACCTGAGAATTACAAAAGTAAACGATTAAGTATCAATCCTCATACATAATATAGTAAAACAAGTCAAATTAATAGGATAAATGATAGTAATAAAATGTACTTATTTGAGTTCATCAAATATCCCCCCACTTGAACTTTACTTGTCCCCAAGTAAACCTTAGATTAAATCTCATGAAAATGTATCCTAAAAGAAGTTAGGATTTATTTTTATATTTAAGCATGTATTCGTTTATTTCGTAATCACACAACTAAACACTTAACGAATTAGAAGTAAAATAAAATAAGTCGATAAAAGCAAACCTAATCGTTTAACTGTCCAGTCGCGACGAATATTCTATCATAGGCTTGGCAAGTATACACATCTCCACCACTAAAGCTAAGGAATAACAAGTCTAAAGCGGTAAAAAGGGTTTTTAGGCTTAAGGGTTAATTATTCTTATTTACACTATCGATCTCAAATTCCAGAAAAGGCGACAAAATCACAAATACATGATCGAATCCACGAACACGATACTTGCAATTGCTCAAATCCTTAACTCGAATAGGCTAAAGATAGGTCCAAACTTCACCAATAATAATATATCAAAAAGGGCGACAAAATCATAAATACATAGCCGAATCCACGACTACGATACTTAAGATTGCTCAAATCCCTAATCTCAATAAATCAAAGGTTTGGTTGGATAAAGAACAATACAGGGTATGGATAACATTTAGGATATAAATTGGTGTAAAAATAAAAATAAACAAAACAAATAAATTAAAATCCTAAGTGTGGTTAATCACTATCCCAACCATCCCATGAATAAGACTTATATCATTGAATAACTCACGCTTTAACACTTGAAACACACGCTTTAGGTAGACACGAATTATACTCAACAAAATCTTAATCAAAGAATAATCCTTAATTGGCATTCCCATAACTGCCAATTCCCATTCAATCCATAGATATAATACAACAAATAGTGGCCATATGAACCACTTACATAACTCTACATCGTTGGCTTAAAATAAACATCCAACTCTTTTTTCTTTCTTTTTCTCTTCTCATTTTTTCGATTTTTTTTTTTTTTTTTTTTTTTTTTTTTTTTTTTTTTTTAACTTGAAACATAAACATAGATGTGTAAAATTTCACCACATCACTATAACTTTCTTTCCGGATAATTTTTCCATACTTTTCATAACTTCAGAAATAATGGTAAATAGTGAAAGTAGTAAACACACGAAAAATAAACTCTAAAATATACAATATTTACTTTCACTCCAATTGCATTGTGCAATTTCCCGACCTAACCATATATAATGAATTACGCACGCGAACACAGGTAATGTAAGGAAACACACTCTGCCTATAGCAATTAACCAACCACGGATTCTAATCTACAGGGTAGGCTAAGGTTTAAGGTGTAACGAAACATTTTAAACATAGGTGTAAGAAACGAAAGGAATGGCTCTGAGTGTTTTTCTAGGGGTATCTTACTCTAAAAGTGAGAGTAACAAAAGGTTTTATACGGGGGTTAACTAACCAGTGTAGTTAGCTAATAACACATAACATATAAAGGCTTTTTGGGTGTAATCCTAGAATTTTACCAAGTTAGACAAGTCATTCCAATTAAATAAATAATACTCATTATGGTGGTCTCGAATAGTATACAAGCCAAGTTCTAAAGTTTACAAGTCACCGGCACACTCATAGATTTGTGAATTTTGGAAAATCACAATTTTTGAAAATAACGTCATGTGTGCAGTTATGTAACTTAGATCTTAAACAAAAACATGCTAAAAAAATTTTAAGTTTGATATATTAAGCACAATTTAAGCATAATTTTTGAAAAAGTTTAGGACAAGTAAGTGTTAAGTGTTCTAATTCTCCTATCCCCCCACTTAAGTTAAACAACGTCCTCGTTGTTTGTATAAAAGGTTAAAAACTGGAAAATAAAAAGAATTAGAACAGAAAAACTCCCCTGAGATTTGCTCGGTATGATCCTCCATTTGTATATGAGCAAAAATCATCTTTCTTGTGGATTAGAACGTTAAAGCTTCATGCTTGATGTATCCACAGGAAATTCAGGAAACTATAATACCACCAACACTTTAAAACACACCTAAGATAAGAAAGGTTCAACTTGCATAATACATTAGTAGTTAGGTAAAAATAAAACTTAAAAATTAAAACTGAAAATCATCAGGTCAGTCGATGCGCCGTATCCTATTGAAGAAGATACGCCGTATCGAGCCTGGAATAAATACGGATCAGAATAAAGATGCGCCGCATCCTTAACCAGGGATGCGCCGCATTAAAATAACTGATAAAAAGTTTTAAAGTCGAAAATAAAAATGCAGAAAAATAAAATAAGATATGACCATTGCAGAGGATGCGTCGCATCTCAGGACTGAGATGCGCCGTATCTTCGTGCGGCCTGGACTGACTCGACACAGAAAACAGAATAATAAAAGATAAATCCGGGTTGTCTCCCGGTCAGCACTTGTCTTTATTCCAGAGTCTTCAAGTTAGACTCACGTTCAGCTCCTTAGTATCGATCATTGAAGGAGTCGGAAACATCACGCTCCTTCATCGCCAATTCAGTAATATTGAACACTCCTTGCTCGTCCTTAATTTCCACGCCGTTCCTCTTTAATATCTGTATAAATAAAGTCCTGTCCCTTTCGGGCAGAGATGACAAAATGATAGACGGGAAATTCTTATAATTATGTAGGCACAAATAAGCAAGGTGGGGTGGTAGTTCAATAAACACATCATGATTCAAATTCGTTTTCTCAACTATTCTCCTACGTTTATTAATTACTACACAATCATACCACTCATCATCAGAATCACTAACAACATCGCGTCTAAGTTCGGTAGGTACATTAAGGTCAATGAATTCCTCAAAGTCTTCATGATTAGGATTAGTTGAGTTGTTTTGAATCAATGTTTCTCCCATAAGTCTAGCTTCAAGATCGAGGTCCATACGCTCTCTTAATCCTAGCACATAAATACCTCTAATAATGCTTTTAGCTGGATCTTGGCACTTATAGACTAGTTTATTATTCCCTACCCTTAATGAAATTTTTCTCTTAAACACATCAATCTTAGCATGGGCAGTAGACAAGAAAGGTCTTCCGAGGATTAAAGGAATCTTAACATCCTCGGGCATGTCTAGTATAATAAAGTCTACGGGAAAAATAAACTGCTCAATTTTAACCAGCACATTATTAGCAATCCCTTCAGGTCGTTTTACTGTTTTATCAGCCAATTCAATAAGTAATTTAGTTGGTGCTAATTTTCCTAGTCCTAGGGTAGCGAATGTCTTAAGAGGCATAACACTAACACTAGCTCCTAAGTCAGCCAACACATTATTGAAAGATATATTATTAATAGAACAAGGTAGAGTAAAACTTCCTGGGTCTCTTTCTTTATGAGGCAAGGCATTTGAATCGGTTGCAGGGCTCTCTTCTTTCATTGTTGCCTTGATTTCCTCTTCAATCTTTGTCTTTTCTTTTAGTAGTCTCCTTAAGCTGATCGAAGAATTAAAGAAAAATTTGGGTCTTGCACCATCATCACCATTCATCGATCTTCTAGGTATATTAGGAGTGACTTCTTCAGTAGTGCTTATGGCCTTGACATGATCCCTTGGGTTGGTTTCAGTTGAGCTCGGTAAACTTCCATATCCCCTTTCTTGAAGAACTTTGCTCATTTGACCAATTTGTTGTTCCAATGCTTTGATCGAAGCTCCTTGATTTCTTGTAGTAGTGTCCGTTGAAGCTCGAATTTCCTTGATCATAGCAGTATTCTCTTCATGTCTTTTAGCAGCATCGGCCATAATTTGCTTTAAAGTATCATCTAAAGTCTGCCTTCTCTCTTGATAAGCGGGATTGAAGTTGTTCTTTTGATAGAATCCCGGACTAGCTTCCCTAAATCTTGCTGAAGGTCGGAATGGTTGTCCAAATTGGGTGTAATAAGCTTCTTCAAACGTCTCACTTTCATTCTTGCTCGGGCAATCCTTAGTGTAGTGAGGTCCTTCACACTTTTCACATCCAACTTGGGCTGCATATGCTCTTTCATCGCGCTTCTTCATTTCTCTACTGATTTTATCCAATTGAGCTTGAATAGCAGCAATCCCGTCAAAATTAGTGCTGCTCTTAGATCTAGTAGAGGTCCCATCGTGCCATTTCTGAGAATGATCAGCAGCATCTTGGATCGCTTTCCTAGCATTAGTTGCACTCATCTGAGGTACAGCTCCCTTAGCATCCAAAATCTGTCTTGTAGGCACGTCCAATCCCTGATAAAACAATATTATTTCCTGCATAGGGGTTAGATAGTGTTGAGGACATTTTATCAATAAATCTTTAAATCGTTCCCAAGCTTGATAAAGAGTTTCATCAGGCTCTTGCTTGAAACTATTGATAGCCTCCATCTTCTTAGCAGTCTTAGCAGGTGGACAATATCTCTTCAGGAATTTGCTTTTCAAACCTTCCCACGTAGTGATTGAACTAGCAGGTTCATTCCTTAGCCACTTGTTAGCAGCCCCTTTTAGTGAGATTGGGAAGATTCTTAGCATGAGTTGATCGGTATTGACACTTTCTGTAGTAAACAAATCTGCAATCTCCAGGACCTTTTCAACATGCTCATTAGCATCCTCTTGTTCCGTCCCACTGAAAGCATTCTCTCTTAGTTCTTTGAGAAATTGTCCCTTCAACTCAAATTTTGACTTGTCATCAAACTTAGGTCTAGCAACTCCTGAAGTGTAATCAGCACGGGTATTGTTCATGTATTCCTCCATAGTAGTGTTTTCGCCCATTGTTTCTGTTTCAACTTCCTCCTTCTCTTCAGAAAAATAATCAAGCTCGAGTGAACTTGAAAGATCAAAGCTTCTTGTGTTGAAAAGCCTTTTAAGCGAATGTAGGGCTCGTTCAGGATCTTCGAAAGGTTGAATCAAGTTCTTCGTAGAACTCCTGGTCATGCACTTCCTGAAATCAACACAAAAATATCAGTAGGGTATGCTCGAGAAAGTAGTATATCAGATAATTAATAACGAAAACGGAATACGAAAAATTAAAGTTACTGATATCTGCAGACGATGCGCCGTATCCAAAAAGTTGGATACGCCGTATCTTATGATCGTTAAAATTAAATCAGACTTTATCCAGAAAATAGATACGCCGCTTAGAATTTATGAATGCGCCGTATCGAATTAGTTAATCAAAAATCAGTTTATCTAATTAAAATTAAATGCGTCGTATTAACGAAAGTTAACGCGCCGTATTTTCGTTACGTTTAAAAAGATTTTTGATTCAGTAAGATGCGCCGTATCGACGGAAATCGATACGCCGTATTTGTTTAATAATTCGCAAACTGTTTTTAATTAAAATAATAGATACGCCGTATCTTCAAAAGAAGATGCGTCGTATGGCGTTAACGTTTAGAAAAAATTTTATCAAAACAGATACGCCGTATCTACAAAAGCAGATGCGTCGTATTACTTTATCGCTTAGAAAAATTTTCTTATTAAAAACAGATACGCCGTATCTTGGGGAAAAGATGCGTCGTATCGAATTAATTAAACGCGTTGTATTAAAAAAATTAAACGCAATACGCCGTATCTGAGAGATCAGATGCGCCGTATCGTTTGATTTAGCACAGTACAACGATAGCAGAACAGAAAAATACGAAAAATAAAAATAAAAATTAAACACACGAAACAAAAAATAAAACACACAAAAATAAAAACAAAAGCAAACAAATAACACACAATACAACAAATATGCAAAATAGTACAATGATGCAATTAATCTAATAAAAAGAAAAACCTAATTAAAATACTAATCAAATTAACAGAAAATAACAATTCACTCCCCGGCAGCGGCGCCAAAAACTTGATGCGCGTGATGTGTCGTTGCGGTTTAGCAGTTTTAATGCCTACTCAAGTTTTAAATTTATATTTAGCCGACTTATCAATAACACACACACTTAACGAGCAGTGTACCCGGTCAGTATGAAGATAATGGTAAGTAGAGTGTCGATCACTAAGAGTGGAACGTATAATCTAGTTAATCTAATCAGTATTTTAATATCCTAACGCAAGGGGGTTTCAGCCTGAGAGACTGGCACAGTTTTGTTTGCAATTAAATAATAAAATAAACAAATAGGCACGAATCAGCAAGTAGCACACACGTACACAGATAGATACTTGAGACAATAAGAGGGCTGTCCTTATGATTAAGTAGATTGTCACTTGTTTTATTGATAGCTTTATATGAAGTGTATGTAATTAACCCTTTCTCGTTGGTCCTATTCTCATCGGCGAGTAAACCCTTAATGACGACTTATGTCTAAAAGTTATTCCTAAGTGATCAATTTAGAAACAACCGTGGGAGCCACACCTTGTCCCGCAGTCGGGTGCCCGCAAGCCACTAATAAACACAGAGGTGGTCAATGCACTAATAAGTAGTAACCAAAGACATCAACATATAAACTTTAATTGATGGGAAAGCAAGTATTAAAGGGAGTGCAATCTTTCCGTTGTCACATTACACAAGCCACCAATCCTGATGAATTAAAGTTTGCTAAAACAATAAAACAAAACTACTTAATGAATTAAATACATGCAGCACCTTCTTACAGCTCTTGTATCTTCGATTTGGGTGTGTCTTGTGCTGCCTTCTTGACTGAATTCGTCCTTCTCTTCTGTTCGGTCTTTAGGTTTTCGAACTCCCGAATCTCCGAACTTCGTCTGGTCTACGGGGTATTTATAGTTTGTGTCTGAGGGAAGATGCGGCGCATCTACTTAAGTAGATGCGGCGTATGTACTTAACTTCGCGTGGGGTCCAAGATTATAATATTCAGGAATATTCGTACACCGCCAGAAGATGCGGCGTAACTCTTTATTAGATGCGGCGCATGTCCTCTTGTATCTTGGATCGTATCTGGTGATATCTTGATAGAGATGCGGCGCATGTTGATAGTGAGATGCGGCGCATCTGGAGCAGAATTGACTTGATCTTGTCCATGTCAGTAGACTTCCACTTTATGTACGTTTTGCTCCATTATTAGTCCAAAATCGCCAAGTTTCACCAAATGCTTGTTTTTACCTGAGAATTACAAAAGTAAACGATTAAGTATCAATCCTCATACATAATATAGTAAAACAAGTCAAATTAATAGGATAAATGATAGTAATAAAATGTACTTATTTGAGTTCATCAATATGCCTTATATTTATAGGCAAAATACTAGGGCGACATATGCATGAGGTCTTCTAGAAAGAATTCACTAGACCACACGGCCCATAGGCTTCTAATGTGGTCGTGTGGTGTTTAACAAACATAAAGCCCATTTCATGAGTGATAACGCTCAAATTGTACATGTTTTTAGGAGCGTTATCGTGGATTTTATGCATATATATTGATCACTTTTATGAAATTATGGTACTTAATGAATTATAATTTTTATTTTAGGTTCATGGAAGCTCAAGACAAAGAAAACCAAGAAAAAGACAAAGAAATGATCAATAAACGAAGATTTATGCATGTACGAAGAATTCCAGACAAATGAAAGTCTCTTGGAGTATATTCGAGAAGATAAAGTCATGAAGTTGTCACTCCAAAGACTCAAAGAATAAAGCACAAGAAGGAAAACGAGAAAAGAAATGAAGAAAAGAAGCTAAAACGAAGAAATAACGGAAGACTCGTTGTTCCCGACACACCTCCACCATTTTGGCCATAACTTGAGCATACGAACTCGAATTTAGTTAATTCAAGCGGCCACAGAAAGCTAAGAGAAAGATCTACAATTTTCAAGAGGCCAATTTGCTCCAACCAATCGGATGGATCCTGAAACCGATTGGATGGTCAGCTCGTTATTTCTTCATCACTAATATTCATTTGTGTACAAGCCAATTCTAGATCCTTCCCATGTGCATTTTAGGCCATTCCACTCTACTTGGAGGCCAAGTTGGAGCATTTATCACCCAAGGTTTGAGAGTAGTATAAATAAGAATCATTTGTAAGTGTTTTACAACACCATTATCATCCAATTCTATCCCAATAATTTCACAACTCATGTAAACTCTAAAGATATTTCTCTTAACCGCCCCTCACCTTTTCCAAAGGTGTTGGGGGGTTGGCTTGGGCATCATTTCTAGAAGGCAAGGCTAGGACTTTGTATTTCATCTTATGAATTTTGGTATATTCTCTTTTAATATTAAGCATGTTTGTTTCTTTAATTGTGTTGATGATGTGATTATTCTTATTTGTTTTGTGAATGATGTCTTAATACTTGTTTGGATATTATGATAACTTGTGATATTAGGATGTTTGGATATTTGTAGTGTTTGTTTGGATTATGATGATAATATCATATTTGGTTAAATTGAAACTTGTCTTGTTTATTGTTTTGATTAATTATTGTTGAGTCTATATGTCGAAAGGATTCTCAATAGTGGTTGATTTTAATTCATTAGTCGACGAATGTTTTGGTCTTGTACTTTGTGACGATTGTATGAGAAACTTAATAAACATAACAAGTGAAAGTTTAATTGAGATTAAAGGTCGAAAGGCATCTTTTGAATATGTGTTCTAATCATTATTTTTCAAGTAAATGGAACTTCACAAATTGATGACATCAAAGTTATGGGTCGAAAGAACTCTTTGTTTGTTGTTGGTTTAGGCATGAGTTTTATGACATGACCAATTGATTAAGACTTATGTATATTTGATTTATAAAACACTAAATTAATATTGGTTCTAAAGGTCGAAATGATTACCTTTGATAATATGTTTTCCAAACTAACCATCCTAAAACTAGTAAAGGCTTACACCAAGTTCTTACTAATTTATTATAAGGCTTACACCAAGTTCTTATTAACTTATTATCATTGCCAAACATGTATGTTCTTTGTGTGGTTGTTCTTATATTGCTTTTCTTGTTGGTTTGATCCGTGACAATCATAACCATCAACTTGTTACTTGCTTAAACAAACAAACGACACTTGAGTGCAACCAAGTCTCTTGGGACGACCTTGACTTACCAACCCCTATACAACATATGACTAGGGTATACTTGCCCGAATGTGTTCCTAGTTAATCGGTAATTCTTGTTTATAAATTTAAACCCTCGTGCGAACGCATCAAGTTTTTGGCGCTGTTGTCGGGGACTTGTTTTGCACTTGTTTGTTCGCTTGTTTGTCTTCTTGTTTGACAGATTGTTCGTTTCCTTGATATATTGAACAATTGCTTGTTTACTAATTTGTTCGAATGCTATATTGCTCTTGCTCATGAATGATTGTTTCTTTGCTATTGTTTGATTGCTTGCTTGTTTGCTCATGATAATTGCTTAATTGCCTCCCTTGCGTTTTGCTTAAAAAATTCCTAATTTCTCATCTTTTGCTTAATGATCTTGGCATCAAAATCAAGTGTTTTGGTGTTGGGATTTGGTTTCATGTGTTCTAAAAATACTCATTTAAATGTTTGCTTTAAAAGTGTGCTCGAAATTGCTTGCGAAAAAACCACCAAAAATGACCAGAATCATCTAGCTGATTGGATGGCAACTCCAACCGTTCGGCTGGACCACCCAAACCATCTCAACCGATCGGTCACCACCCGTAACCGATTCGGTTGGAGGCTTCTGTCCCATTTTTTTTCTTAGTTTTTGTTCTTCTTGTTTTGTGAGTTTTATATGTTCTGTGATCTCTTGCATGTTTTTGTTTGTTCGTGTTTTTCTTGTCTAGATTAGTCTCGTATTAATTTGGAATAAGACTATCTTGTTTTAGATTATTTTGTATTTATTTGTGTTACGTGACTAATTGTGTTTGCTTGCGTCTATGTGCTTGTCATTTTCTGTGATTTTGCTCTTATTTGTTCATGTTTATTTCTGTTTTAAGTGTCGTTTTATGTTCTTGGTGCTCTTCTAGTATATATGTGTTTATGTGTTTTACTTGTGTTTATTTTCGTGTTCGTTACATTATGCGTTCCTGTTTTATTTTGTCAATAAAAAGTTTAAAAGTTTAAACATGTTTTATCTAAAAAAAAAATACCGTGCCTTCTATCCGATCGGTTTGACATCCAACCGATCGGATAGACATAAACCTAAAAATATTTCACCCCAACCGAATCGGATGGTTACCCATCCGATCGGTTGGAGCTCTCGGTAAATATTGGCCCAACCCAACCGATCAGATGGATACTCTGACCGATCGGATGGACCAATCGGTAAAAATAAAAATTAAAAAATTAAAAAAAAAAGTAACAAAAAAAAAAGAAAAAAAATGTTATTTTCATTTTTCGTATTTTGTTCTTGTGTGTTTGTGTTTAGATCGAATAAATTTAAATGTCTTTTGGTTTTTGCAAGAGTATCATTTCTTTTATTCTACTTAAATTTGGTTTTTTCATTTTAAATTTTGTTAATTTAGTACGTTGTGAATAAATAAGTACTTTTTAAAAATGTTTTGAACTTTTGTGCACTTGTTTATATGATGTGTATTACTTAATGACTTGCGTATGATTGTGATAACATGTTTTAATTCAATTTCAAGTTAATTCTAAGATCCAATTGTGGTTAAGTTTCATAGTGACATTTGTTAATCAAGTTTGACTAGTTGTTAATAATTCTAAAGGTCGAAAGATTTATTGTTATTCAACTAGTTATAATCATTTGTCTATGAATGATTGTTTTTACCCATTATTCTTGGTTTAACAAATAAACTTAATTGTGGTTGTAATAAGAATGCTTTTGTCTATCAAATTGGATAGATTGAAAACTCCCTCAAGGGTCGAAAGATTAGTTGTTTGCAATCAATTGTGACCTTTTGTCTATGATCGGTTACCTTTTGTATTGACCATTTCCTAAGCGTATTTGATAAAACAAAAGATTATTTTTGTGTTTAAGTTTGTTAATCCAAACTTATGAACCTTGAATTGATTGGTTAAACTTAATGTTTGTTTTTATGAACTAAAATCTTGATGAAGGTTTAACTTGTAAGAACAATAGATTAGTTCACCCAACTAATTATCATAACCAACATGTTAACAAAGTTATCACAATCATGCTTATCTAGAGTAGTAAACTAGTCTAAGCAAGTGTAGTTTCAAAAATGTTTTGAACTTTGTGGGTATGTTCACTGGAAACCCTCACGAGACTTCACTCGTCCACTCGGGCCACCGAGGGGTTTAAAAGGCTTGTTGCATACGCTAAATGCAACCGTGATGCCTACGAAAGTGAGTTTTAGAATTTTACGCATTTTTTGTAGTTTAGTTTATTTTTGCAGATTTAATAAGCTCTTGGAGATTGGATTATTGGTGATATTATACTTGGTGTGGAGATGTTTTGTTGAATGAGAAATTGATTGATCTCATAAGCTTATGCTATCATTTGCTTAGCACCTTATCATATGGAGTTCGATCGCGATTTCTTGGCCCGGGAAGTTTCGTTTCTCTTGGACTATTTATTTATTTATTTATTTATTTTCCCAATTTTACATGCTTTGAAGTTAATTTTTATTACATTCTGGACAATGCTTAACTTAAGTGTGTGTGTGTGGGGGGGGGGGGAGTAAATAGAAAAAACGAAACTACTTTTCAAATTTATAATTTTTGGGGCCAATTTAAAATTTTGTATACTTGTTTGCCCTTGTGATCTAATTGTTTTCACGCTTTTAGGATAATATATTAGAATAACTGGATCAATCCACAGGTGAAACCTGTAATTTTGAAAAATTGAGATGTGTCCCGATTAATACTGCAATCCATTCTGGGATCGATAACATTTTCTAGCACATATTATAGCCCTTTCCACTAAATTGTGAGGATTTGAGCCTATTTCATATATAGCATACATCTTTTACGCTTGATTCTTTTGCTATGAGTGTGCCGGTGATTTTATTTATTCTAGAACTTGTACTTGTAAATTATTACCAGACCGCAGTAAGATCACATTCGTGTGATATAAGTGTATTCGCGTGACAAAGAGGCATCCTTAGGAATAAAACCAAATGGCCTTCATTTTACATCTAATGATATATTATCTAGCTACATTGGTTAGTTAACCACCCATATGACCCATTTGTTAGCGTTTATCTTTAGCGCTAGATACCCTTAGTTACACCCTCTGAGCCATTCCTTTTTTTTTTTTACATCCAGAAAAATATAAAAATATTTTACACTTTAAGCCTTAGCCTAACCCTTGTCAAAGTCTAAACGGTGGGTTGCTAGTTGCTTGGTTGTTGGATTATTTTTTATGATTATTAGTTAGCCACGCTTCACCATCCGTGTGTGCCATTCCGACAAAGACGAAGACTGCAGCTTCTTATTTGTATTTTTGTGGTGTATGCTTATGCGAAGTGTGGGGGAGATGTGATGTATGAAAGCGAGGTGTTGAAAAAAAAAATAATAATAAGTCAGCGCAACTATAAGGTGACAATTATAGCCAATGTGCTATATATATGAAGAAAGAAAGTTATGTGATATGTTGTTAGCCAATGAGCTAAATATGAAGAATATTATTATGGCGAATCGATGTATCGATATGTGAAAGTTCGAAGAAGAGAAGGTTGTTAACTATAATCATTTACGGGTTTGCGGTTTGTTCGGTAACTAGCAACAATGGGACTTAGACTTGACTTTATTTTTCTTTTAAAACCAATTTCATAAATACTCCCATGCCTTATCCCTACCCTTACCAAATTACTTTATTCGTTGTTAGCTTTCGAGCATCCGGATATAGTGATGGCTTTGTGAAGATATGTAGTACATGTATATTGTAGTGACCATCCGGTTTTTTGAATAGTTGAAAAACGCGCCAGCGATCTAGTGCGTATTTAGGCGACCATCCGTTATGTAAATAACGTTGCCAGCGAACCAAGGTACAATCTAGTGACCATCCGTTGCTTAGCTAGTCAAGAATTCGTTGCTAGCGATCTATTATATTTTTGTATGAAATATTTGCACATTAGCCAGGTACCCTTAATCTTAAACCCGAATAAAAGACCTCTTTAGATGTTTACACTTGGTGCTTGCGCCACGTCGGTGAATTTTTTTTCTTGTACAAGCCTATGGTAATTAACGAATCATGACTGAGCAATGAGTGTGATATCTCCTATATATACTCTACTACCTAAATAAATGAGTGATTGAGTGAATTATATTTCGTTTCTTTTTCGTGAGGTGTTTAAAAATGTTACTCAAGCAAGAAAATCTATGGGTATTGTCATCTCGGTTTTTCACCATAACGCTTAAAAATGATGAATCATATCTTGTACTTGTACTTGGTAGATTTGCATTATAATTTTTATAATCATTTTTCATGCACCATGTGGGATCTATTTTTCTTAATAATTGCTTGAGGGCAAGCAAACCCTTAAGTGTGGGGGAGTTTGCGCTCATTGCGCTCATTTACTCATTTATCTTAAAAAAAAAAAAAAAAAAAAAAAAAAAATAGGATCTGTCCAACCGATCGGATGTTCGAGCATCCGATTCGGTTGGTAGGTTGCATGTTTTTACGAATTGTCCATCCGATCGGATGGAGATGCAAACCGATCAGATGGATGCGTTGGTAAATTTTTTTTTTTTTTTTTTTTTTTTATTTTCTTTTTGTTTTGTCATTTAGGTATGAATTTCGATTTTTCTTTTTCTAGATTTGCTTGAGGGCAAGCAAAGTTCAAGTGTGGGGGAATATGATAACGCTCAAATTGTACATGTTTTTAGGAGCGTTATCGTGAATTTTATGCATATATATTGATCACTTTTATGAACTTATAGTACTTAATGAATTATAATTTCTATTTTAGGTTCATGGAAGCTCACGACAAAGAAAATCAAGAAAAAGACGAAGAAATGATCAATAAACGAAGATTTATGCATGTACGAAGAATTCCCGACAAATGAAAGTCTCTTGGAGTATATTCGAGAAGATAAAGTCATGAAGTTGTCACTCCAAAGACTCAAAGAATAAAGCACAAGAGGAAAAACGAGAAAATAAATGAAGAAAAGAAGCTAAAACGAAGAAATAATGGAAGACTCGTTGTTCCCGACACACCTCCACCATTTTGGCCATAACTTGAGCATACGAACTCGAATTTAGTTGATTCAAGAGGCCACAGAAAGCTAAGAGAAAGATCTACAATTTTCAAGAGGCCAATTTGCTCCTACCGATCGGATGGATCCCGAAACCGATCGGATGGTCAGCTCGTTATTTCTTCATCACTAATATTCATTTGTGTACAAGCCAATTCTAGATCATTCCCATGTGCATTCTAGGTCATTCCACTCTACTTGGAGGTCAAGTTGGAGCATTTATCACCCAAGGTTTGAGAGTAGTATAAATAGGAATCATTTGTAAGTGTTTTACAACACCATTATCATCCAATTCTATCCCAATAATTTCACAACTCATGTAAACTCTAAAGATATTTCTCTTAACCGCCCCTCACCTTTTCCAAAGGTGTTGGGGGGTTGGCTTGGGCATCATTTCTAGAAGGCAAGGCTAGGACTTTGTATTTCATCTTATGAACTTTGGTATATTCTCTTGTGAATGATGTCTTAATACTTGTTTGGATATTATGATAACTTGTGATATTAGGATGTTTGGATATTTGTAGCGTTTGTTTGGATTATGATGATAACATCATATTTGGTTAAATTGGAACTTGTCTTGTTTATTGTTTTGATTAATTATTGTTGAGTCTATATGTCGAAAGGATTCTCAATAGTGGTTGATTTCAATTCATTAGTCGACGAATGTTTTGGTCTTGTACTTTGTGACGATTGTATGAGAAACTTAATAAACATAACAAGTGAAAGTTTAATTGAGATTAAAGGTCGAAAGGCATCTTTTGAATATGTGTTCTAATCATTATTTTTCAAGTAAATGGAACTTCACAAATTGATGACATCAAAGTTATGGGTCGAAAGAACTCTTTGTTTGTTGTTGGTTTAGGCATGAGTTTTATGATATGACCAATTGATTAAGACTTATGTATATTTGATTTATAAAACACTAAATTATTATTGGTTCTAAAGGTCGAAATGATTACCTTTGATAATATGTTTTCCAAACTAACCATCCTAAAACTAGTAAAGGCTTACACTAAGTTCTTACTAATTTATTATAATGCTTACACCAAGTTCTTATTAACTTATTATCATTGCCAAACATGTATGTTCTTTGTGTGGTTGTTCTTATATTGCTTTTCTTGTTGGTTTGATCCGTGACAATCATAACCATCAACTTGTTACTTGCTTAAACAAACTGTTGGGAATTAAATATTCAAGAAGTTTAATATCAGATTCTATTCAAAGAAAAACATTAAGTGTGATTCTACTGCTAGTGCATTTGGTTCCTGCTGTTAATGTTTGTTCCTGCTGCTAGAACATTTGATTCTGCTGCTAGCGATAAATGATTCTGCTGCTAGGCTTAACACTCTGCTGCTGAAGGATTCTGCTGCTAGTGTTCTCATTGCTGCTGCTAATGTACATTCTGCTGCTAAGTGGATAAGTATGAAAAGATATTATTTGTATTTTGGTCAACAATATACGGTAGATAATATCTTACCCCATGTGCTTAGTTAACAAGTTGTGTACACAGATACATGTTGTATCTTATGTACTGACACACTCAAGATAAGTTAACAAGTAAGTCGGCTAGACTTTAAGCAATATTGTAAAGATCTTCTTGGACTATAAAAGAAGATCTTAGTCAAGTGATATGTGTGTGTCCAAGTGCATAAAAATAGATAAGTTGATAAGTTCATAACTGTTAAGACATAGAACAAACACAAATATATCACAAGTTGTAAAAACTTAAGATTCAAGGTTGTAACCCTAGTGATATTTCAAGATCACTCGTATTATTATCATTAATAATATTGAATCGTTTGGTGTTAATCTTTCTTTGTTCATAGTCATAGAACAAACATAACCATTCCATTTCCACAACACAAATCACATTCTAAGTGTGATTAAGTAGATTCTGCATACTTAATCATATTAACTCAATATATCATACACACAAAGAACAAAAGGTTTAACCACCTTAACCGTGTGTCCAATCCTAACAAGTGGTATCAGAGCTAAGGCTGATATTATTGATTTAGAAGAAGAAGCTGAAGAAATGGATGTTGAATCTATTCAGACAAATGTTGCTGCAAAGATTCCCATGCTCAAACAGAATGAGTTTGAGATGTGGAGGCTGAGGATAGAGCAATATTTCCAAGTGCAAGATTATGCACTTTGGGAAATCATTGAAGATGGAAACTCTTACCAGCCTACCACCACTACATGAACAGTGGACGGCAAAGTGGTTTCAACTCTGCAAACAAAGCCATCATTTGCAGAAGATAGAATAAAGAAGAAAAATGATTTGAAGGCAAGAAGCATGCTGATGATGACCATTCCCAATGATCAACTTCTAAACTTCAGCAAGTTCAAAGATGCCAAGTCATTATTTGAAGCTATTATTGCCAGGTATGGTGGAAATGAAGCCACCAAGAAAACCCACAAGACACTGCTCAAGCAGCAGTTTGAAAACTTCTCCTCTACATACAATGAATCTCTTGACCACATGTTTAATAGGCTTCAGAATATTGTGAGCCAACTTGCTATTCTTGGGATTGAAATGCCTCGAGAAGATTTGAACTTAAAATTTTTGAGAAGCTTACCAGAAGAGTGGGCTATGCATGTTGTTGTCTGGAAGAACAAGCCAGACCTAGACACCATGAAACTGATGGATTTGTATAGCAACTTCAAGATTGTGGAGCAAGATTTGAAGAAGAATGGAGGTACTAGTTCTAATACTGGGAATAAGGCGTTTATGTCAACTCCTAGTACCTCAAAATCAAGTGAAGAGGTGAAAGTCGTTGATGATGTTGGTGCTGCTAGTTCATCAAGTAGTACCATAAGTATTTTGGATGAAAAAACTTGTTGTGCCTTTCTTACAAGTCAAAACAATGGGTCCATGCTCTCCTATGAAGACCTCCAAGAGATCCATGAAGATGATCTGGAGGAAATGGATCTAAAATGGCAAATTTCTCTTCTTAGCATGAGAGCCAAGAAGTTCTATCACAAGACAGGGAAGAAGCTCATAATCAGCAACACTAATGCTGCTGGTTTTGATAAGTCAAAGATAGAGTGCTATAACTGTCATATGATGGGTCATTTCTCAAGAGAGTGCAGAAGACCGAGGCAGCAAGATAGTAAGAATAGAGGTTTTGGAAGCAAATCCAAAACAGAGGAGGTTATTGAGCCAAAAGCTATGGTAGCTATTGATGGCTTAGGTTTTGATTGGAGCTTCATGGCAGATGAAGAAGAAACTCCTGCTCAGATGGCACTTATGGCTTTTTCTGCTACTGAGGTACAAAATCATAAAGCTTGTTCAAATACTTGCACTGCTCTTAATGCTCTACAGGTTTTAATCAAACAATATGATGATCAAAAGAAAGAGCTAAGCAGCACTTTTCAAAACTTTATAAACTATAAGTGTGGATTAGAGACTCTAGAGAAACAAATCACACACTATAAGGAAAATGAATTAGCTTTGTCTGATGACAAAGCTCTCCTAAGATAGGACATATTCTTTAGAGATGCTGAAATTAAGCTTTTGAGAGAAGCTTATGATAGGGTCAAAAAGGAAAATGAAAACATTCACTTGACTACTGAGGCACTAGTGTAAAACCCTAAATTCCCGTTTTCACATTTTGGAGACTAATTTGAATTTTTCGTAAGTTGAATTAAAATGGTAACACCTTTGGGTATAAATTAAATTTTCATAATAATAAAATAATTAAACTGAGTAATTAATATTTCAAGTCATTATATGGGTAGTCACGTTGCTTTTCTTTTCTACCTTACTAACATGTATATACACACGATTAAACTAAATAGTTTTACTAAAGATGAAATCATGTTGTCATATATACATTTTGTTAGCAAGGTTCCTATTATGTTTACTAATTATGACTTGCGACACAACATTTCCATTAGGCCCTTAAATCACACCCAATTAGTTCCAATTTCATATGTCAAGGATTTGATCATATCTCCCTAAAATAGAAAATGCTTCATTCTATTTGTGGGCCACACACTTAGGAAAAGATTTGCACTTATCACCTTGATTTAAATCTGCCCTTTATCTCACAACTGAACCACGCTCGTAACTCACAAACCCTAAAACATAAACACAAATGGCGGCTACACTATTTTCTTCCATTGTTCCTGTCGATCGAAGGAGGGTAAAAGGAGGTCCATTCGTGGCCTTTTGTGAGCTCGTGATCGTGGGCGTGTTGCTGGTTCGATAGGAGTTTTCGAACGTGGGTAGTTGTTTTATGTTCGAAGGCTTATTGTTTGTGGTTTTGGTGCGGTAGTATCGACGCGATATTCGAATCTTGTGTCATCGTTTTCTTCTTGTTTGCACGCTACGAGGGAACTCCAAAGCTTTATCTCAGCCTATTCTCGTTCGAGTTTAAGTCTGGGGTTGCAGAAGTATATCGATTTGTGTCCAAGTTTTCGTAGCAGTTGTTGTGTTGGTTCCTTCTCTTCGACCCTTGTGGGGTCCAGCCTAAGGTAAATCCTAAGCGTTTGCTGCTACCTTGTTTATAATCTTGTTGTCATAAGCGAACATATATAAAATATCTACGCAACATTAACATGATAAAAGTTTTGTAAAATGGATGATTGTCGTGTCCTGCTTCTTTTATATTTGACCCGGGTTGCAGCATAAGAGCCTTGAAACCATGCGAGTCATGCACTACTCATTGTTATACGATTAAATATGATAAGCTAAAAATGAAAACCCTACTCAAGAATTATTAATGAGGGACGAATGAGCTACTGTTAAAACATGTTTCACCTGCTACACCTAGTTATATATAAGAATTTCATTCGTATATTTTTATATAAAAGCAAAAAGGTTGCGTAACACAATAATGTTTCGGCATGTCGACTGTGGTTTCTTCTGTTGATCTTCCTTTGTTCAGCCCAAGTTTTAAGTTGTTAAATATCAATATGGAATCATGTTAACATGTTACGTACCTGTTTTGTTGATACGTCCTACAGGCTGTATTTTTTAGTGTGGTTTAAATTGGGGTAGGGTTCGCTTAAAGATGGTACGAACCTGTTGTGGAGTCGTGTGTAAACAACCCATGTGTCGACCCTAAGTAATAACATTAAACGCACCCTTAATCGTGATTAAACCATGGTGTAAAGGAACTTCGAAAGACAAGAAAACTGGAACAAATGATATAAAGTGCGAATCGATTTCGGCTAGATTTCATACGAAGGAGATGAAGCTTTCATGCAAACTGAGATATCTAATATAATAATAAATACATTAATCATAATTAGTTAATTATTAAAATCTGTATTAAGAACCGTCGTCATTCTCTTAAAATTTAGAAGATGTTAAAATAAATATCGAGATCAAGGAGTTGTTTATTGTCTTATTTTAGACATGCAAATTATATGTATTCGAATAAGACTATAGGATACGAATAATTACTTATTTAACCCTAAATTGTTATTATTTTCACATTAAGCCATATAATTTGCTAAATTGACATATAAAACCCTTAACTACGATATTTGTCATACTAAACCTTTAAGTTAACCCATTTATCATTTGTAAACCCCTAAGTTCGGCTAAATAAATGGATTTTACCTTAAACTACTAAATATGGAAACTTGATAATTATGGAAAGTTACAAAAAAAGGAAAGCCTACTAAAATGAGAAATATGATTTAAAATAAGTTATTAATAAGACAATCGTGAATTCGTGTAGATTCACTGAAGATGGAGTGTACTTCCGATCTTTTCGTTTCTAGCTGTGTTTTCACTTGCGGTCTAAGGTACAGATATTCTGCCCTTCTTTAGTAAGGTGCCTTCGTCTCATTTTCTGATTTCTAGTTCATTTTTTATGTTTCCTTATTCTGTGAACCTTGCTTGTTTCTTATAATGATTTGTCATGAACCTTGCTATAAACCTTGACTTGAACTCTGAAACACTTGATAGGAACCATTCAACTTGAACCCTTGTTTGAACTCTTGTCCTGATCCTTTGTTCTAAACCTTGCCTTGAACCCTACTGTGTTTCTTTTGACAATTGACATGACCTGTTTCATCACCTGGTAACCTGAAAATTTAAGACCCGTAGATACTTGAAGGTTCATAGGATTTTATAACAGATGAAAAGACTTTTCTTAATTATATATGAAAATGATCTGAAAACTACATTAAAGACTTATTTTATGAAAACTATTTTAAAGTCATTTTAATCAAAGTCATTTAAAAAAAAAGATTACTTCTTAACAATTGATGTGAACCTTCTGGTACTTGACCTTTCTGATATTGAACCCTCTGATGTGAACTTCCTGATTGATCTCCTGTCTTGAACCCTGATATAGAACATGACCTGAACAACCTGACACTTGAAACTTGAACCTGACACCTGAAACTTGAACCTGACACCTGATACTTGAACCTGACACCTGATACTTGAACCTGACACCTGAAACTTGAACCTGACACCTGATACTTGAACCTGACACCTGATACTTGAACCTGACACCTGAAACTTGAACCTGACATCTGATACTTGAACCTGATACCTGGTACATGATACTGATTTCTGATGCATGACACCTGACACATGATACATGATACCTGACCTTGACCCACAGTTTGATACTACGAGCCACTCACTAGGCATGAGGGTTTCATGTCCATGTCAGTCGATGCACCGATGGCATGACTCTAGGGTAGGAGAGTGATGACCTATCCCGTCCCTGACTTGTTACTGATTTACGTAGAGGCAGACTCTGGCCACCTGGGGCGTATGGATGCATCCTAGACTTGACCTGACCTGACCTGACCTGTTATATGATATATTGTTTCTGGTGACTGATGGTGTGTGCGATACACGTCTTTCACACTCTGGGAGCTGATCACTCCGCTTACTGTTGAGGACTCCCCTCATAATTACTGGCTACTGAGAGGTCTCCCCTCTACATGATTATACTGATACTGTTACTGTTACTGCTACTGTTACTGTTACTGTTACTGTTTCTGGGCTCGTAGAGGATTTCTGTTACCCTGCACCTTGTAACCTTATAACTTTATAACCTTTGCTCACCATTATTATTACTGTTACTCTGTAACCTGATACATGACTTAACATTTGACTTGACATGATCTGATCTGGGCATGTGGTGGGATTATGGATTACACCTTTACACTTATCTACTGTAACTAGTTCTAATCATGTTATATCTGTATAACCTTTATGTTCCTGTTCCTGACTCCTGTTACATCTGGTATTCATTCATTTACTTCATTACCTTACCTTTACTGCTTGTTACCGTTATATCTGTTCACTGAGCTCTCGTAGCTCAGCCGCGTTTCTTTTCCTCGCGGCAGGTTTTAGTTGGAAGTTGGGATTGGTTGGAGAGTACATTGGACTTAGAAGAAATTTACTAGCAGCTTGGAATTAGCTATTGATGATGGTTAGAAGAACTCATGTTAGACTTAGAAATCATTGTATTGAAATCCTGTAATTTCATATTTCCTTTGTAACCATTGAATTCTATTGTATTATTTATGTCGTATGCTTGTATCTGTTCTGATAAGCCACCGTTGTTGTGACACCTTTGCCCTTGTCGGGTCGGGGTGTTACAACTAGAACATGCTTCTAGAAGTGTGCACAACATAGTAGAATGTCAGGTGATTAATAGAGCTAAGTCAGGAGTAGGATATAAGAGTGTCCCACCTCCTTATAGAGGTATCCCAAAACCCCCAGGGATTGACCTAGGAAATTCAGGTTTACCTGAGTTTCAAGAACCAATCATGGAATATGGTTCTAAGGCTAGCAAGAGCCTTAAGGTAGAAAAAGTAAGTAAAAGTTTAGATAAAACTTTACTGAATCAGGACAAGGTGTCCTTTGCTAAGAACTTAGATGCTATAGTTGTTGAAGATTGCACAACTGATAGTGATGAAGAAGAACAGGTTATGTCTAAACCTGAAGTGGTTAAGAAAGTAGGAACAAGTCTTCCTAAGATAGTCAAACACAATACTGATAGGCCTATCAAACATTAAGCATGTTAGGCAACCAGTTAGATATTGTGAACAATATAGAACCACCAACAAGCCCAGAGGTAACCAAAGGAATTGGAACAACCTCAAGTCTAAACAATTAGGTGATGACTTTGCTTTTTATAACAAAGCTTGTTACACATGTGGTAGTTTTGACCATCTTGCAGCTTTCTGCAACCAATGGGTATCTGGGTATGAAAACAATAGAGTGAACTACAAAAGGTAAACTCCTAAGTCTCATTCTCACTCTAGTTCTAAGAGAACAAACCCCAGAGTAGTCAAAAACAAGTCTGGCTCAAACTCAGATCCTGCTGCTAGACTAATGGTTCCTGCTGCTAGACAAATTGTTCCTGCTGCTCGACCATTTATGACTATTAACCCAAAATCAACAGCTAAAGGTGCAAAAACAACTTTCAAACATGCACCAACAACTGTTCTAAGGCCCATTCAAACAAAAGCAGTGGTCCAAAAACAAGTTTGGAAACCAAAGGGTAGAACTGAAAAGTTAGCAGTTCCTGCTGCTAAGAAATCAGTTCCTGCTGCTAAGGGAAACAGGGCAAATGCTGTTAAGGCCTCAGCATGTTGGATTCTAAAATCCAATGTTGCATCAACTATCCTTAAAAGATTAAATTACATTGATGCAAGAGGCAGATCCAAGTCAGTAATGGCTTGGGTCCCCAAAAGAAACTAACACTCTTATTTATGTGCAGGAACATTCAAATGATCAGGAAGAGGATCAAGGATACTCAGATAGTGGATATTCAAGGCACATGACAGGCAACAAGTCTTATCTCTCAGATTTTCAATCAATAGATGGAGGCTATGTTACCTTTGGAGGAGGTGTTGGTGGCAAAATTTCCGGTAAAGGTACCATTAAAACTGGAAATTTAGATTTTGAAGATGTGTTCTATGTAAAAGAGCTAAATTATAATCTTTTTAGTGTCTCACAAATGTGTGACAAAAAGAACAATGTTCTTTTCTGTGAGACTGAATGTCTTGTACTTTCTCCTGATTTTAAGATGCCTGATGAAAGTCAAGTACTTCTTAGAATTCCTAGAAAAGGCAATATGTACAGTGTAGACATGAAAAACATTGTTCCTAAAAAGAATTTAACTTGTCTTGTTGCAAAGGCCACATTGGATGAATCAATGAAATGACATAGAAGGCTTGGTCATATTAATTTCAAAACCATAAATAAAATTGTTAAGAATGGTTTGGTAAGAGGTTTACCTCACAAAAGATTTGAAAATGATCAAACATGCATTGCTTGTCTTAAAGGCAAACAACACAAAGCCACTTGTAAGCCCAAGATTTTTAACTCTATCAGTAAATCATTGTTTATGCTGCATATGGACTTATTTGGACCTGTTTCAGTAAGTAGTATAATGCATAAGAGATATTGTCTTGTTGTAAATGATGACTATACTAGATTTACATGGGTTTTCTTTCTATCTACTAAGGATGAGACTACAAGCATCCTTAAGACATTCATTACACATATAGAAAACCAAGTAGACAAGAAAGTGAAGGTCATTAGATGTGATAATGGGACAGAGTTTAAGAATAGAGTTATGGATGATTTCTGCAAAGAAAAAGGTATTAGGAGAGAATTTAGTGTTACTAGAACACCACAACAGAATGGTGTTGTTGAAAGAAAGAATAGAACACTAATTGAAGCTGCTAGAACAATGTTAGCTGATTCTAAGCTACCTATAACTTTTTGGGCTGAGGCAGTCAACACTGCTTGCTATGTTCAAAATAGAGTTTTAGTTGTGCAGCCTCACAATAAGACATCATATGAACTTTTTAATGGTAGAACTCCTGCAATAGGATTTCTTAGACCTTTTGGATGTCATGTGACAATTCTCAATACCTTAGACCATTTAGGAAAATTCGATGGTAAGGCAGATGAAGGTTTCTTTGTTGGATATTCTCTTAATAGCAAAGCATTTAGAGTATACAACACAAGAACTAAGATTGTAGAAGAAAACCTACATGTGGAGTTTTTAGAGGACAAATCCAATGTAGAAGGTCAAGGACCAAAAAGGCTATTTGATCTTGAATTTCTAACCAAATCAATGAATTATGTGCCTGTTGTTGCAGAAACTAATGATTTTTCAGGTTCACAAGCAACAGATGAGGCAAGGTTAGAAAAGGAGTCAAACCAAGATCATGTTTGGATGCCAATATGGTCAAGTACAAGTGTGGAATCAACTTCAACAACTGATGAATCTTCTTATGGTAAAACCAAAGAAGGTGTTGAAGATGCAAACAAAGAAGATGGAACTCAGGAACAACAAAATGTTTCTGCTGGTAGCATTTCTGTTGCTGCTGGTAGTATATCTGTTCCTGCTGGTGATTCTGCTGCTAAGCTTACTGATTCTGCTGTTCGCAAATGATTCTGCTGTTGGCCCTTCAGAAACGAAAGATGCAGAATTTTCAGATAATGAGGTGGATTTCAACAATCTTCCATCAAATTATCAAGTTCCTTCTACTCCACAAACAAGAATTCACAAAGTTCACTCCCTAGATAATGTGATTGGAGATGTACAGTCCGGGGTGAAGACAAGACAACAATTGATGTCTTCAGACCAACAAGGGCTTCTTGATGCCCTTTATGCTTCAAAACAGCATGAGATTTCAAACTCTTGCTTGTTTGTATGTTTTCTCTCACAAGATGAACCAAAGAACATTCTTAAAGCCTTAGATGATTCAAGCTGGGTAGAAGCTATGCAAAAAGAACTTCTTCAGTTCAAGATTCAGAAGGTATGGGTGCTAGTTGATTTACCTACAGGTGTGAAGGTAATTGGCACTAGATGGGTTTTTAAGAACAAAAGGGATGAAAGGGGAATAGTGATTAAGAATAAGGCTAGATTAGTAGCCCAAGGGTACACACAAGAAGAAGGGATAGACTATGAAGAGGTTTATGCTCCTGTAGCAAGGATTGAGGCAATTAGGCTTTTCTTAGCTTATGCTTCATTTTTAGGCTTCACAGTTTATCAAATGGATGTCAAGAGTGCATTTTTATATGGAACAATTGAAGAAGAGGTGTATGTTTCACAACCTCCAGGCTTCATTGACCCATTACATCCAAACAAAGTGTACAGAGTAGTGAAAGCTCTATATGGCCTTCATCAGGCACCAAGAGCTTAGTATGCAACACTAGCTTCCTACTTATTAGAAAATGGATTTCAAAGAGGAAAGATTGATCAGACACTTTTCATCAAACAGCACAAGAAGGATCTTCTATTAGTGCAGGTGTATGTGGATGACATTATCTTTGGATCTACTAGGAAGGAGATGTGTTTAGAATTTGAGAAGCTTATGAAAGATAAGTTTCAGATGAGTTCCATGGGGGAACTTACATTCTTTTTGGGTTTGCAAGTTAAGCAATCATCTGAAGGCATATTTATTAGTCAAGACAAATATGTTGCAGAGATACTTAGAAAATTTCAATTTGCTGATTCAAAAATAGCAAGCACACCAATGGACTCTGAGAAGCACCTTCTGAAAGATGAAGATAGAGAGAGTGTGAATGTACACACTTACAGATCTATGATAGGCTCTTTGATGTACCTTACATCATCTAGACCTGATATCATGTTCCCTGTTTGTGTTTGTGCAAGATTTCAAGTAACTCCAAAGGTTTCTCATTTAACTGCAGTCAAGAGAATTTTTAGATATCTCAAAGGTCAACCAAGGTTGGGTATATGGTATTCTAGGGAATCTCCTTTTGACTTGGTAGCATATTCGGATAGTGATTATGCTGGTGCTAGCTTGGACAGAAAGTCAACAACTGGAGGATGTCAATTCCTTGGGTGTAGACTTGTCTCATGGCAGTGTAAGAAGCAAACAAGTGTGGCAAATTCAACTACTGAAGCTGAATATATAGCTGCTGCAAGTTGCTCTAGTCAAGTTCTATGGCTTCAAAACCAACTCCTTGACTATGGGTACAATTTCTTAAGCACTGTTATTCATATTGATAATAGTAGTACAATTTGCATTATTAAAAATCCAGTGCAACATTCTAAAACAAAACACATTGAAATTAGACATCACTTTATAAGAGACTGCAATGAGAAAAAGTTAATTCAAGTTCTTAAAGTTGCTTCAGAACACAACTTTGCAGATCTGCTAACAAAAGCTTTTGATGTTTCAAGATTTCAGTACTTGGTAGCAAGTATTGGAATGCTTAATCTTTGAATTTTCAATCTAATGTGTTTATGTAAATAAATTTTTATTTCTGCTGCTGGCTTTATATAATACTGCTGCTATTACAAAAAGTTTGTGCTGCTAGTACAAATTTAAAATGTGTTATTCATACAGTTGGTCTTATGATTTTTCTAATGCAAGACAAGTACTTTGTACATTGTTCTTTTGTTTTTAGACTAACAATTTCAGGTATGAATATGTGAACACAAAAGAAATTTCAAGTGAAATGGAAGCAACAAAATGATGATATTGGCTGCTGCCATAATAGGTTTATGATGGACTGAGTTTGGGAATTTAAAACTCCTTAAAACTACTTTCTTGAAACCTAGTTATGATATTTCACATTGAATTGATAACTTAGTTGATCGGATAGTAACTGATGCAATTCACTTTCTATCATTTTATACTTTTAAGTATAATGTGCAAGTCTAAGGACATCTGATAGAAAGAACAGCTAGTAAAAGTGAATCTAACGCTTGTGTTAGAGGTAACAATTACGATGAGCTGGAAACCCTGTCAAGAAAGCCTTTTGAATATGTTTATCTTTACACAGGCAGTTATTTATAACTGAAAACATTGGTTCTCACACAACCAGAGGTTGCTTTAAACCGAAATTTTGATTAAGTGTCTGTTATACACTTAATCCCTTCAAAATGGTTGAAAGCAGTATGATTTTTCAATTCTAAAATCATGAACATACTGCTAAGTCAAATAATTTCTTAAACAAGGATTTTCAAAGGATTCACAAAAAACATCCATTGATGGACCATGAATCAAATGTCCAATGAATCACCTCTCATAGGAGTTAACACACCTAGAAGTGATGAGGGCAGAAACTTAAACTCTTAAGGAATTGATGGCTTCATGTACAACATTGTCTGACAACAAGTTCTAAATGATGGATCAGATGATAAGGAAAGATATATTTTGGTACATAGTGAGATCTTCCAAACAAGGGGAGGAAACAAAAGTTATTTGTATCTCAGGGGAGGTAACAATCTCAGGGGAGGAAATAATAGCCCAGAAAAGGAAGATAATCCAATGAAAGGAAGGAGAAGACAAGAGCATACAAGATGATGACATGGAGGTTGAAAATGACAAGAATAGAGCTTATTCTAGAGTATTATATATATTCAGAAGGGATGAAGCATTCCAAAGGAGAAAGTTCTATCTAGGTCAAACGAAGAAAAGTTTCAATTTCAGTTTACCACGTTTGTTCATCACTTGCAAAGGCATGCTGATAGATGATTTCACTTGTTGAAACAAGCATCCAAGATACACAGCATCATTGCCTCTTATAATTCCTCCATCCAAGGAAATTGCACTATCTTTTAGTCCAAGATTGGAGCAATGTGTTGATATTGTTAAAGTCAAAGAACAAGCAGATGAATTACTGAGAAGATATTCAATCTTGAAGAACAGAAGTGTTTGAAAGATCTTCACAATCCATAATTTAATTCAGAAACATGTTGAAATGGATTCACATGTTTAGGGGAGGATTGTTGGGAATTAAATATTCAAGAAGTTTAATATCGGATTCTATTCAAAGAAAAACATTAAGTGTGATTCTGCTGCTAGTGCATTTGGTTCCTGCTGTTAATGTTTGTTCCTGCTGCTAGAACATTTGATTCTGTTGCTAGCGATAAATGATTCTGCTGCTAGGCTTAACACTCTGCTGCTGAAGGATTCTGCTGCTAGTGTTCTCATTGCTGCTGCTAATGTACATTCTGCTGCTAAGTGGATAAGTATGAAAAGATATTATTTGTATTTTGGTCAACAATATATGGTAGATAATATCTTACCCCATGTGCTTAGTTAACAAGTTGTGTACACAGATACATGTTGTATCTTATGTACTGACACACTCAAGATAAGTTAACAAGTAAGTCGGCTAGACTTTAAGCAATATTGTAAAGATCTTCTTGGACTATAAAAGAAGATCTTAGTCAAGTGATATGTGTGTGTCCAAGTGCATAAAAATAGATAAGTTGATAAGTTCATAACTGTTAAGACATAGAACAAACACAAATATATCACAAGTTGTAAAAACTTAAGATTCAAGGTTGTAACCCTAGTGATATTTCAAGATCACTCGTATTATTATCATTAATAATATTGAATCGTTTGGTGTTAATCTTTCTTTGTTCATAGTCATAGAACAAACATAACCATTCCATTTCCACAACACAAATCACATTCTAAGTGTGATTAAGTAGATTCCGCATACTTAATCATATTAACTCAATATATCATACACACAAAGAACAAAATGTTTAACCACCTTAACCGTGTGTCCAATCCTAACACAAACAAACGACACTTGAGTGCAACCAAGTCTCTTGGTACGACCTTGACTTACTAACCCCTATACTACATATGACTAGGGTATACTTGCCCGAATGTGTTCCTAGTTAATCGGTAATTCTTGTTTATAAATTTAAAACCTCGTGCGAACGCATCAATGAGCAACTAAATAAATACAAATGACCAAGACTTGGAAAATTATGAAACGTGTTCCTAACATAGCAACACTCTTGACATCTGATATTGAACCCTGTAGGCTTTCGAGTTCGACATTTAGCTCCTGTCTACGACTATATGATCATTCACCTGCTGGCTAATCCTTCTAAACTCCCCTTCAGCCTCCAAATCCTCGACTATTTCTCTCTTGAAATATACCGGCATCTGATCCGACATCATTGTAGAATTGGCAGCAACAGTTAATTCATAAAGCCGAGGAAGATGAGCCATTCTCTTCAAATCTATAGAATGTATGTTTTTTTTGTTGAGATTGGATATGATGTTTTTCGTGAATACAAAATCAGTGAAGCAATCGAACGACTACAAAAAAGCTCGAATGTCAAGATTGTCATCATTATAGTCGAAGTATCTGAAACGCCGACTGATTGATGTCACGGTGTTCCATGCAACGGGAATATCATCATGAATAAGCAACCAAGAGTTAGCCAAAGATACGGGCCATTAATTTTTAGAATTATATGGGCTTTTACACATAGACATGTCATATGGACTTATAGAAGTTGCTAAAAACAAATATTACTTTTAACTTCTTAAGACATGCTTATAGTGTGAAAACAAAAATTATGAATTCACAAAAATAGTGAAATTAATATTACCATAAGTGTTCCCAATTCAAATGCAAATATTGAATGAATACAATCATTGAAAAAAATAAAGAAAACAGGGTTTTCAAAGTAACAAAAATACAAAAAAAAAAAAAAAAAAAAAAAAAAAAAAAAAAAAAAAAAAAAAAAAAAAAAAAAAAGAAAAAAACTTTTTTTTTTTTTTTTTTTTTTTTTTTTTTTTTTTTAAAAAAAAAAAGTTTTTTCTTTTTTTTTTTTTTTTTTTTTTTTTTTTTTTTTTTTTTTGTTTTTAAAACCATTAAACTATTACTAGGGACAAATATTAATATTAAAAAATATATACAAAAATCAAGTAAAATAATTAATAACGTATATTATAATCTTAGTTCCTCATCAAATATATTGAACAAAATTGCGGATAAATAACTATAGCTAAAAACTATACACAACAAAGTGTCTCAATTATATTGCCGAACATATTAAAAATAACTTGGAACAAACATCAGACGTAAATTGAATTTGCCGCAACGCGCGACAACCTAATTCCTCATTCACATCACATTCTTTCAAAACATACTCATTGAATACATCTTCCATTAAGTTAAAAAATAAAATAAAATAAAATAAAATAAAATAAAATAAAGAAGACAAATACTCTTATTATCAATTATCAAAAGATACTATTTATTTCAAATGTTCATATTTACCCTTTAAGTTTTGCATCATTTCAAATTTTTACATTTACCTTTTAAGTTTGAATCATTTAAGTTTTAACCATTTGAGTTATGCAATTTGTTATATTTAACGACAAAATATTGAGGTTGCTTGAATTTACATGACTTATATCTCATGTTCTCGGCTTATTATTACTTCGTCAATTCAAGTTTATTAACTTAAACAAACCATAAAATCAAGTTGATAAATTTTATATGTTTTTATAAATTTAAATTACATAATAAGTTAATTCAGATATTCTCTTAATCCGGTCGTTACGCGTGAACAAGAAAAATCTTGTTTCTCCCCATTTCTATTCACTTTTTTCCATAAAATAAAGGGTAAATTGCAAAAATGGTCCATAAAGTAGCCTAAATGCGCAAAAAATACACCGAGACAAAAAGTTTTGCAAAAAAGACATTAATGTTTCAATTTTTTGCAAAAAAGCCACCGAGAGCTACTTTTTGCTAACTTTCGTTATTTTCCTCGTTAAGTGCCACGTCAATTAAGGTAGTATTGTCATTTCACTCCCTTTCCCGCCAATCAGCTCATTTACCAGTGTTTTGTTTTACAAATTTAGTCATTTAAAGCAATAGTTTATATCCGTGTTTCAATTTCTTCCATGAATATTAATTTCACAAGTAAAGATCTTGAGAATGATTAAGTTTTGGCAAAATCACGCACACAGTACCCCGATCCCTGATTTAGGAATCCATTATGGTAAGCATACACTGTTTCATTTTCGTGTTTTCCATTTAAACTTGTTACTGTTTTTGGAAGTTATTGATGTTTTATGTGTTGCACAGATTTGAATGAAACCATGTTTACTTTGCAAATCCATCACAATGGTGAATTTACCTCACCACCAGGAAGAAGATATCTTTTTGGAGATACAGATTGGTTTGACGGAGTTCACCGTGACATTTTCTCCATGGACTTATTGGGTGACATGTTACAGGATTTAGGTTACACTGATCGTACCCTTGTGTTTACTCATTTTAGGATACCTTGGGAGTCATTGGATGATGGTTTGCTACCATTAATGTTTGACAAAGATGTGAGGAGACTTGTGGAGTATGTTCCTAGATTTAGAGAATTGGAGTTGTATATTGAAACCGGTGTTTCATTGGTAGAGTGTCAGATGATAGAGCGAATGATGAGTAAGGGCAAGGGTGTGGTGATAGAAGAAATTGTGGATCATGATGTCAATGATGCTGTTGGAAAGGATCTTGATGGTGAGACTGGAAACAATGGGAAATTACCATTGTTAGAGTGGCATAAGACAAGCCAACCTGAGAAGGCTGGACCTGTTTATGATACTGATTCTGACAATGAGTTCCCACCAACATTTTGTGTAGAAAAAATGGTTGCAAATCATACAAAAAGGCTGAGTGATGAGTTTCAATTCAGGAGGTTATTGGAAGAGACTGACCAAGAGTTTATGGTGGAGGATTCAAGTGAGGATTACCTAGAGTATACAGATGTGCTAGATTTTGATGATGCGGATTATGACACAGATGATGGTGTTACCATTAGTGGAAAGGAAAGGGATCTAGAGACTTGGATTAGTGATGAAGAGGTGGATCAAGGAATATATGTTGAATGGCAAGATGATCCATACTATTTAGTTGATGTACCTGAAGAGCCTGAAGAGATTAGTGACATGTTTGCTGAAATTGATCAAGCATAGGATGAACTTGATGACATAGTTGCAGCTGAAGAAGTAACAGAGATGTATGCTATTTTTGCTGAACCAATTAGTTTCAGTGTGGTTCCACTTGAGGTCGTTGCTGAAGAAATGTTTGCAATAGAGGATCTTGATGGTAATGATGGTGAACAAATTATTTGTGATGAGGCTGTGATTCTAGATGATCTGTGTGCTGAAGTAGTTGGACAGGAGGGATTTATCTCAGCTGTTGATGGAGATGTGATTACAGATAAGTGGTTGCTAAACAGGGAGATGAGCCAGATAAAGTGCTTGCAAAAAATAGAGTTGGGCAAGATGGAGTGCTTGCAAAGGAAATGCTTGAAGACCAAGGAAGATCAATCAAGAGGAGAAGACTGAGTGACAAGAAAACTAAGGATGATGCTGAATAATGCTTATGCTTTTATGCTTACATCAATAATCTGTTATACTTCTGCTATGGCGTTGTTGTGGAATATTATAACAGTATCTAGTTGTTCTAAACTTTATCTACTGGTTGTGTAATAATTTACTAGGGTAATGCTTGCATAAACTTTTCTCTAATCTAATAGAAGACAACAAATTAGGCAATTTTAGGTAATTGTGTGCATGTATATTCATTTGTAAAAGTCAAACAGGATTATCAATTTGGGCAATTCTGGGTAATTTTGTGCATGTACAATCATGTGCAAAAGTCAAACATGATTGTCAATTTGGGCAATTTTGGGTAATTGTGTGCAACTGTGCATGTGCATTCATTTGCAAAAGTCAAACACGATTGTCAAATTAGGCAATTCTGGGTAATTGCTGCAAAAAGATAAAAAGTAGCCAAAAGATCAGTTAAATTTACAACCATACAGTTAACCATTCACCAAAAGATCGGGTACATAAACCACTACAAACAAAAGACAAACATTAAACTAAGAAACTAGATTAACTGTAACAAAATGGCCAAACACCATCCTCAAACCCAACACCCTCTAACAGCGACATAAACCCATTTCCTTCAAACGGACCCATCACATTTCCGGCAGCATCCACAGGTGGAGGCGGCACCAGGCTCTGGTACTCCACCGGAGCAAAAGTGGTAACATAACCCGAAGTGGTGGTGGGGTTCATGAGTTTTTGTCTTTAGTGTTTTTACGAGAACCACCCCCAACAGGGATGTTAGGAGAACGACACCATGAGTCCAGTGTCTACGACAGCTTTTGCAAAAGTGACGAGGCTGTGAAGTGGTGTAGTTGTTGTAGTAACAGAATTTTGTGTCTTGTGAATGACAACGTGGACATGGACGTTGTTGTGGGAGTTGTTTCTTGGTGGTGGTGATCAAAGTTGATGTTTCTTGATGGTTGTTAGTGGTGGTGGTTGTGGTTATGGTGGTGGTGATGATTGCGATGTTTGGTGAATGTGGTGGTGATGATTGCATTTTGGAATACCGTATTTTTTTGGGTTGTCGAGTCGTGGTTTAGAAGTTGGGTTGTAGGGGGGTTTATGGGTGCAAACATTAGAGTTTACTTTGCAAATTTAGCCATTTAGGTCATGTCACATTGATATCACAAGTTGTTTGGTGGCAATTTAATAAGTATGAACAGTAAAATGACAATAATACCCTCAATGACGAGGCACTTAACGAGGCAAATAACGGGCGTTAGCAAAATGTAGCTCTCGGTGAGTGTTTTGCAAAAAAATAAAACATTAATATCATTTTTGCAAAACTTTTTGTCTCGGCGTATTTCTTGTATATTTAAGCTACTTTTGGGACTATTTTTGCAATTTACCCGGAAATAAAAGAAGTGTCTAACTAGAATTAGCTAAAAGTACAAGGATCAAAACTATCAAAGTACAAACTCCCTTTCCACAAATAAATAAAGAAGTGGAAATCATGGCTACTTTATAAAATTTCCTTTATAAAAGAAAAGGAAAAACATATATTTGTGATATATTGAAATGTTTAATTATAAATACGAGAATGGCGCTGGTCGCCGCGATGCGGGCGAGCGCGTTTAAAAGCAAAATATATGCATGTATAATAGGAGATATATAGGTCGAAAAGATACGCACAGAGAACAGCAAGCCAACCATCAATTATTGATGCAACAAACCAACCGTGAATTATTAACACACCAACCGGGCTAACGGAAGGAGGGTGGGCCATAAAAGCAGGCAACGTTTTTTTTATGGTTTAATAAAGTTCCGTTAGATTTTCTTTATCCTAAAACATTGGTCTGTGACATGTATATGTATATATATATATATATATGTATATATATATATATATATATATATACACATATATACATATATATATATACATATATACATATAGGATCTGATTCCATTGCATCACATTTTCTTATAAAATGACGTAGTTTAACATTTTTATTAATTTGAACTGTACCTTTTTTACTAATCAAAAAAAGAAGAGTGTAAAACAGGAAGTACTATAATTTTGTACAGTATCTTTCATCTTTCTCACCAAAAACACACACAATACAAATACTTAAAATGGGTAAAACATAAAAGTTCTTCAGGTAATTATTCGGTTTCAAACCATCAGAACCAAACCACCCAAAACGACGTGCTTTGTCTTTCTTCAAATCATCCCACAAACAACACAACCATGATCACTATCACATGACCTTTCTCGGTTCCTGCAAAAAAGACAGATAACTAATAAGGGCAAGAAAAAGGAGATTTCAATCTGAATATTTGTTTACACAAAGAAAGGGTTGCATACCTTGTATCAAGCAATATTTAGTCGGAGCAATAGTGCGGCATTAATTGGTGTGTGGCAATGGACAGAGGCTCAGATCCACATTTACTCGTGGAAAAGCAAGGTTGCAGTAACATTCATCATTGCCTCGTCTTGTTGCGCAACGATCCTCAATTATACTCATCTTAATGATTTGCCTGCATTGTTTATTTATACATAAAAGGCAGGTGTAAACCTAGAATATTGCTAAGCCGTCATTCCAGGGTGCATATTTTGAGCAGATCTTCATTCATGGCAGAATACAATGGAACGGACTATTAAGATGAGTATAAGCGAGGATGCCTGCATATCCATTTAACGTTGCCCATTTCAGTATGAAACTGAACGCACCACAATTTGGCCAATGTTAACTGAACATATATTTTAGAAAACAATAAGGCTCAGATCTGCCATGGCTGCAACCACAATTTGTGTGTGGTTACCGTGCCAAGATATATTTCAGAAAAAAATCGTCATCGCCTTAACAGAAAAAACTTGTCAATATTATCAGCACCTAAGCAAACAATAAGACTCAGATCTGCCATGGCTGCAACTACACCTCATGTGTGGTTACCGTGCCAAGATACATTTCAGAAAACAATCGTCATCTCCTTAACAGACAAATTAATGGGTGTCTGCCACCCATATTAGTCAATTTGTAACTGATTATGGTAAACGACGTCGTTTAACAATGGTGTTTAACTGATATTTTGTAAATCGTCAATATTATCAGTACCTAACCAAAGAAAAAGGAGATTGTATTTGTATTTGCACATGTATGATTGTATTTGTATTTACATGCATATATACCGTATACTATGAATGGGCTGGACACACAAAACAGGCTAACTCAGCAACTGGGCTTTTGGAGGTAAGCATTTTTGGCAGGAAAATGAAACAGTTGCATGAGATTATGTGTAGTACCAGATGGTGCAGATGCAACATATCTCTGATCAGCAGGTACAGTTGACCATGTGGCTATATGTTCTGGTTTTAGTAAGGCTCAGATATGTACATATGTAATCAGCATTAAGTGCATGGTGTGGCTGCAACTTAAAGTGCGGTTGCCCTGCCAACGAACATGCGGCTGGGAAAATGGAACTGTACAAACTTATCATCATTGCCTATAGAATGTAGCTGCAAAAGTTTCAGATAGAGGATTATAGTTAGAAGATGCAGTAGGAGCAGGGTCAGTTTGAATCATGAAAAGAGCAACAAACATTAGTTAGAGTTAAAAGTCTCATATAGCAAGAAAACATAATTAATAGTACCTGTGTGTTGGCAGTTAACATGAGTTCTGTGTGTTCTGGGTGGTTGGCTACCATTCGTTACAGGTTTTGTAACTGTTTGACAAATGGCAGCAGGAATAGATAAGTATGCATCATTTGCTGGTATAAAAAAAAGGAAAATAAGTAAGCAGTACAGTAGTAATGGTTAGAATGTTTAAGGAGATTATCTATGCGAATAGCAATTGCATTTTAAATTTATCATAGTGATATAAGTAACACTTATCTTTTGGTCGTAGGGAATAAAATATATTGAGAATGTGAGTATCGATTCTTTGACAGGACAAAAATAGTAACAAAATATCAATGATGGATGCAGACACCATGCAAATGTGGCAGCAGCTATGTTCGGTGTCGGTACATCCATCACTGATATTCTGTATATTTTTGATTTCCAGCTTCTTTTTATAAGGATGTAGCTTGAATAGAAGTAAAAAAGGAATGCAGGCAGCTGGTTTGTGAATCTGTACAGGCTGTTTTGTTGTTTCGAGTGTCTTTGCACAATTGGGTGTACCACAGGATCTTAGAATAAGCGTCTATGCTGAACTGAATAGACAGTTTTTACTATAGGAACATATAATTAATAAATATACATTGGATCATGAAAAGGTACAAATGCAATATACCTTGGATCAGCAAGCGTAGTTGAGCGACGGGCTATATGTTCTGATCTTAGTAAGGCTCAGATATGCACATATATAATCAGCATTAAATGCATGTTGTAGCTGCAACAAAAAGTGTGGTTGCCTTGCCAACGAACATGCAGCTGGGAAAATGGAGGCGTACAAAGTTATCATCATTGCCTATAGAATGTAGATGTAAACCATTGAGAAAAAGCGATTTTAGAAAGTCAGAAAAAAGAAGAATGTAAAATAGATGAATGCAATAATGGGAATGGGTATGCGAACCTGAAGAACAGGAATCATCAAGTTTATCGTGTCACAATATTGTCTTATATATAATGCAGTGTTGAGTTTTGCTACAGTTTTTGTAGCAGTGTTGGGCCCGCATTTGGGTTGCAGGCTCTTGTTTTTTGCCTTTTGTTTGTTCCATCTCTTCTTTTAGCCTTTCCCAGATTGCTAATGATGTGGCACCCAGGTTTTTTTTTTGTTCAAAAGTTTAGTTAAATTTTCTAAATCCCCTTACAGTTCCATTTGTTGTTTCACCTTCCTTTGTGCAACTGCTTGCACCAAGCGAGCTGCTAGGTTGTTGAAAGAACAAAAGGAACTGTATGGGAATTTAGAATGAGTAACTATGTTTAAGTACAGTACCGCATGCAACCGTAGAAAACAATAAGGCTCAGATCTGCCATGGCTGCAACCACAATTCGTGTGTGGTTACCGTGCCAAGATATATTTCAGAAAACAATCGTCATCGCCTAATAATCAGCCATTCAAAGGGCTTCTTGAATAACATAAAGGCTGAAAACTACAACAAATAAGACTCAGATCTGCCATGGTTGTAAGCAGAGGTCAAAAAACAAAGCCACAGACACATACATATCCAGAAAAGTTGTAGTCTTGTTGTTGCAGTTGCACAGGTTTGGGTAGAAGAAGAAAGTGAGGGTTTAGGGATGCAAAGTATGAGGGTATAGAATGTTTAAAGTGCACTTCTTTTCGTTAAATGAAGCATGGCATGTATCTAAAGAAGTATGGAATTAGATTATGGAGGAACTGATATTTTGTAAATTGTCAATATTATCAGTACCTAAGCAAATAATAAGGCTCAGATCTGCCATGGCTGCAACGACACCTCATGTGTGGTTACCGTGCCAAGATATATTTCAGAAAACAATCGTCATCGCCTTAACAGACAAATCTTGTCAATATTATCAGTGCCTAACCAAACAATAAGGCTCAGATCTGCCATGGCTGCAACCACACTCCATGTGTGGTTACCTTGCCAAGATATATTTCAGAAAACAATCGTCATTGCCTTGCCAGATTGCTAATCATGTCGCACCCAGTTCATTTTTTCATTCAAAAATTTAGTTAAATTTTCTAAATCCCCTTACAGTTCCATTTGTCGTTTCACCTTCCTTTGTGCAACTGCTTGCACCAAGCGAGCTGCTAGGTTGTTGAAAGAACAAAAGGAACTGTATGGGAACTTAGAATGAATAACTATGTTTAAGTTCAGAATTTTACCATAAGAAACAAATGCCATCTATTAGTTATTTTTTTTTGGTGATAGTAAAAGTCAATGTCATGTGCATGCGAAAGTTAACTTGTTGTTGCCTATCGACAACTGGAGCTGGAGAAAAGATGGTGATCAGCAGTATGGGTCAATTATTGAAGAAAGATGGGAAACAAAAGAGGATAGTGTATAGAAGTAATTTGTGGCAAAGTATATTGCACACTATCCTCTCCGGTTTCCCACCTTTCTTCAAGAATTGTAAACATATGACATGTATTGTTACTATCAGCAAAAAAAAAAAAGTACCAAATAGTCTTTGTTTCTTATGTTTTTTTTTTTTTTTTTTTTTAATCGACATACAGGTGGAAAATCTGATCTCCACCTCAAACCCCTTTTGTTATTGAAATAGTCTTGAGACAATAGCCTGCACCAGACATATTGATAGACAATTAAAATAGCAAAAGGAATTCGAGGTGAAGGTCAGATTAATAATCGTGATTGTATTAATCAGGTGTGCGTAGTAGTGCCGCTGAATACATGACCTGTTACAGATATTCACAGATGAAAAAATCTGGGTAAAATGTATATAAAGTTACGATTGATGGACAGCAAATGGTTACTTTTAGATAAATAAATTAAATATACCTCAGATCAGGAGCCGTAGTCGAGCGAAGTGCCACATGTTTAAATGTTAGCAAGGCTCAGATATGTACGTTTGTAATCAGCTTGTAATGTACGTTGTAGCTGCAACTGACACCGTAGTTGCCCTGCCAACGAACGCACAGCTGGAAAAATGGGAATGCACAAAGTTATCATCATCGCCTAAACACTGCGGCTGCATACCATTCAGAAAAAGGGATTTTAGAAAGGCACAAAAAGCAATAACCTGTATTGAGGAAAAATCAGTGTTCGAAGCAAGAGATAGGAGGAAACAATTTTTTTACCTGGTAAAGGACGGATACAAAAGGTTTATGTTATGTGCCAGTAAAAGGTAACATTTTCTTTTTGCATAGGCGGATGTGTAGTGACACAATTGGTTGTGCCCAAGAATATGTTTCAAGTCTGAAAGAAAGATGGGAAACGGAAGAGAATGCTGCGAAGAAGCAATTTGGATCAAACTACTTATCACACCATTCTCTTCCGCTTCTCATCCTTCTTTCCAAATTGAAGTATATTTTTGACCAAAAGCATTTGTGTCACTACAGTTATGAGTATGCAAAAAAAAAAACAATGTATGGTTGCTGTGTAAGTTCAATTGTCGATATCTGGAAATAGAAAAAGATGCCATATTAATAGCTGGTAGTATTCCTGAAGCGAAAATCGATGGTAAACCATAATGAATATTAACTATTGTTTTTTTCTTAACTTAATAAAGGATATTAGCAATCAATTGATGGATAGTAAATGGTTACCGTCAGATAAATCAATCCAATATACCTCAGATCAGGGGTCGCAGTTGACTGAGGAGGACCTAGACATTTTGACAGGCTCAGATATGCACGTTTGTAATCAGCATGAATTGTGCATTGTGGCTGCAACTGATATTGTGGTTGCCCTGCCAACGAATGCATAGGTGGAAAAATGTGAATGTGCAAACGTATCATCATTGCCTAAATAGTGTTGGTCTGCAGCTTTGTTTTTTACTCCTTACTTGCAGGTTGTGAAATATAAGTTGGCCTTAACTTCTGGTCATCGGCATATGCAAGAACAGAAACCTGGAGAATAAAAAATATAAATAAATTATGTATATGAAGACAATGACTACGCAAAGATTTAAAAAGTATGAATGTTGAGTGTAAATACCATGTAAATATGGTGGTAGGTGAAAGGAGGAAAGTATCAATGATGGATGTATACACCATATGAAACTGGGTATAGTTGCATATATGCAGTAACCGTGACTGGTTGCCATACATCTATCATTGATATTGTGTGCGGTTTTTTTACAATCTTTAGTTTTACATTATTTGAGTTCGACCTGCAGATAAATTCAGAAATAGATATCATTGGATTGATATTAAAAACTAATTGCAAGAAATAAATATACCTGGTATCTCTGCAGGTGCATCATGCATTTGCGTAGGCTGTTGTGTATCTGTGTGAGTGACCATAGGTTCTAAAGGTTTGTGCAACAACATGGCACTTTCTTTACAACGGCCATAATTTAGAGGCAAGGTATGCCATTCTTTTTGTTTTTGCAATGTACTATGTTTGGTATACCCAGCATCAGTAAGCTTCTGCCAAAAACCAAGAAGACATAAGTGCCACAGACAAATCGGATCTTCACTATATATAAAAGACTATATTGTACTGTGCATATTATACTTTAACTGAACTATAATTAGGCTCTAACATGAATTTGACCAAAAAGACAAACCTGAGTAGAAGCAGGAATCAAATAGTCCATCAGTGAACACCGGGTTTTGCTTTTTTTTTACAGGTTGCATTCGTGTTTTGATCTTTTTGTTATAGAAAACAATAAGGCTCAGATCTGCCATGGCTGCAACCACAGCTCATGTGTGGTTACCATGCCAAGATATTTTTCAGAAAACAATCGTCATCGCCTTAACAGACAATATCAGTCAGGAAAAAGTGGATATAACCAACGTGGCTGCAACTGGAATACGCTGCCCTGCCAACATATGGCTTATCTCGCATTTACAGACACCTTAAAACATATCGTAGGCCCAAGATTGCTATCAATACAATCTCCTTTTTCTTTGGTTAGGTACTGATAATATTGACAATTTACAAAATATTAGTTTCTCCATAATCCCATGGCATACTTTTTTAGATACATGCCATGCTTTATTTAATGAAAAGAAGTACACTTTATTACACATCCAAATTTTGCCATCCAACTGTATTTAAAAAAGGGAATTTCTTTAAAGTATACGATATTTTTTTTGCATTCAAAGATGGTAGAGGAGATAACAAAAACCCTAACGCGTATGATAAAAATAAAAATTTGCGAGAAATCTTTTTCTTTAACCTACACGTTTGGCTTTTGTCATCTCTTATACCATATTTGAATGCAAAAACTTTACCGTTTCCATTTCTTACATTTCGTCACAGTATACACAATGACCTTTCCCAAGTCATTGCCCAAGCTTCTGCCAAAAACCAAGAAGACATAAGTGCCAAAGAGAAAACGGATCTTCACTACATATAAAAGACTATATCGGACTGTGCATACTCTAGTTTAACTGAACTATAATTACTCTCTATTTGAAGCGGCACAATTGGGTTAACATGAATTTGAAGAAAAAGACAAACCTGAGTAGAAGCAGGAATGAAATAGAATACCATCGTTAAAATCTGGAATCCATCAGTGAACACCGGGAAAAAAACCGACACCGTTTTCCACTGTTTCATTTTCCCGGCAAAAATCCTTCTCGCCAAAAGCCCAGTTGCTGGGTTAGCCTGTTTTGTGCCCAGTTGCTGGGTTAGGCTGTTTTGTGTGTCCAGCCCATCCATAGTATATGGTATATACACATGCAAATTACAAATAGAATCATACCCATGCAAATACAAATAATGCAAATACAAATACAATCTCCTTTTGCTTTGGTTAGGTACTGATAATATTGACAATTTACAAAATATCAGTTGTTCCATAATCTAATACCAAACTTCTTTAGATACATGCCATGCTTCATTTAATGAAAAGAAGTAGACTTTAAACATTCTATACCCTCATACTTTGATCCTTAAACCCTCACTTTGTTCCTTTTCGTTATAGAAAACAATAAGGCTCAGATCTGCCATGGCTGCAACCACATTTCATGTGTGGTTACCGTGCCAAGATATATTTCAGAAAACGATCGTCATCGCCTTAACAGACAAACCAATGGTCGCCTGCAACCCATATTAGTCAATATGTCGTTTACCAATGGTGTTTAACTGAAATCATAGGCTGAGATAAGGATACAATTGAAAAATAAAATACATCCGCCTTGGCTGCAGAAGTAATAAACTGCCTTGCCAAGATATGGACGATCTCAATTATATTGACCACGCATTGCAGCATGTGGTTGCTAACACGAATGATAGCCTCACCACGGCTGCAAAAACATTATACCAGCAAGCCTTCTAACGTATGCTCAGATATGTCAGCAAACGGTAAAAAGCAGTTTCACCGGACGTGGCTGCAACGCCGACACGTTGCCATGCCAAGATACGGGGAATTCGACTTTTAATCCAACTCATTCAAGGCCAGGGCAGCCTCATTTTCAAAACGCAGACTGCAGCACATGGCTACAAACATATTCAAGACCAACTATCAACCACAATCAACAAACGGCAATATCAAAATGCAGTACATGGATACAAACATATTCAATGATGGCCTAACTGCAGCCGTCGAGGTATCCGGCATGGCTGCAAACATAGCATGTTGCCCCGCCAAGACATGGACATTCCTCAACTTTTTACAAAGCCACGACCATTCATCCAAACTACGCACGACATGGCCGCAAACCAAGTAAGTTGCCATGGCAACATTAGTCGACCCCCGGCTGCAAACACGTTACCGTGATGCCCTGCCATGATATAGCAAAAAATAATTTTTATTAATGAAGGACAAATACATGAGTTCATAACAGAGGAAAAAATAAATGCTGACGAATATCCACAACGAACAAATAAAACAACCACAGCAAGAACGAAAACCCAAAAATTAGGGTTTTCAACTAATGATTTTAAATAATGAATTAGCAGCCAAACGGCAAGTAAACGGCATTACTATGTATATTAAACCACAAATCGTAGGGAAAAAAAAAAAAATAATAAAAAAAATTAGGGTTTCCAACTAATCATTTTAAATCATCAATCAGCAGGCAACCGGTAAGTAAACCCCATAAAAATGAAAAGGGCTAAAGGCAAACGGACACTAATTACAGACATCAATCGGAAAATTAGGCTTTTCAGCCAATAATTTAATTAACAACAATTCTCACCACCGGAATCCTGAATCAGCAGGCAATCGGCCACTAAACCTTGTACAAATCAAAAGCCCCAAAGTTGGAGACACCGATCGAAAAGATACGCACAGAGAACGGCAGGTTCGAGAGAAACGCAGCAAACCAAGCACCAATAATTAGCACAACAAACCAACGATGAATTATTAACACACCAAAGGCACGATCTGGGCCAGACAAAGGAACGGAACGGGCTAACGGAAGAACGGTGGCCCACAAAAACAGGCTAAGAAGAGCCCGTTATTTTTTTGGCGGGAAAATGAAACAGTGGTAAACGACGCCGTTTTTTTTGTGGTTTAATAAAACTGGTAATTATAAATATTTTTAACTTTTTACAAAGTAATTTTCAATTTTTGTACTTTATAAGTAGGCATAATTTCCACGTAAATAAATACAAGCACTTTAAAAGGATTAGGTTCACTCCAATTATTCCTTCTATTCTATCTATATATTCACTCTATACATACATTGCGGCTAGGGTTACACCAAGAAAAAAACAAGGGTTTTTCTGGGTTTTCAATTCTAAACAAACCATGATAAACACAATTTGTATTTGATATTATAATCTTTATAAAAAGATTCAATCTTTATAATACAAAAAAGGGTTTTTTTTGAAAGAAAAAAAAGTGTAAAAAAATGGCAACTGCAAACCCTTTTGATTTGCTTGGTGATGATGATAATGATGATCCATCATTGCTTGTAGAAAAGATTGCTTCCGCTCCGGTCAAAAAAGCTCCGGCTACCGGAAAAGATGCTGCTCCGGCTGGTAAGGCGGCTGCTAAGCTGCCGTCTAAGCCTCTGCCTCCTGCTCAGGCTGGTGAGTGATGGTTTTATATAATTGTTACTTTGATTTAAGTTTAGTGTTTTTTTTTTTTTTTTTTTTAAATTATAAATTTTGTTATTTGTAGTTATAAATACAAAGAAGTGAAAGGTTTATATGGACTTGATTATACTTTTGGGAGGTGAATTTTATTAAGTGATTAGTTGGTGTTATTGGTATATAATTGTGACTTAGTTTGACTTTAGTTATAATGATTGTTGATGAAGGATTCCGTGTCTCGTTAAGGGCTATTTTCATTATCGGCCATGCGCCGTCCAAGTGTATATCCGGGTCTTATGTATACACATTGAGTGACTAACAAGTTGTATGACAAAAATGCCTTTTTAGGGTATTTTTATCACTCAACTGGCTAGTACTTGATTTGTGTAAACTAAACTGGATATATATACTTGGATGCCCTATAAGATGTTTGGGTATACAAGTCTTTGCATTCTTGTTAATGTATTGATGATATGGTATGATGAAAAGCATGTGTGTAAGTTTGTGCTTCTGTAGAAGTTCAAAATTTGTTCTTTTTAGCTTAATTGTACTTTTTGGGATGTGGGTTTAGAGTGATTAGTTTGTCTTCTTGATATATGGTTGTGGCTTGATTTGACTTCATTTATGATTTTGATTTGTTGTGCTTATATTCATAGTGGATCTGTGTATGAAGAATGATAATTAAGATTGTTTTTAGTTAGTGATAACATAGATATTTTGAGGGATAATTTCTCTGGAAGTCCTAAGTATTCACTTTTGTTATTAAGGGCTACACATTTTGAAACTATCGCCATGTGCCACTCAAGTGTATATCTGGGTGACTGGGTCTCATTTATACAAGTCGGGTGTCTAACGCGTTGCATGCTAGAAATGCCCTTTTAGGGTATTACTGTCATTCATCATGTTAGTATCTCGATTTGTATAAACTAGACCGCATACATACTTGGGTGCCCTATGAAAAGATTGTGTGCAAGTATGTGGTTATGTGGAAGTTAAAGGTTAGTTTTTTATATCTCAATTGTACTTTATGGGATGTGGGTTTAAAGTGATTAGTTTGTCTTGTTGATATATGGACGTATGGTTATGACTTGAATCTTGGTTTGACTTTAGTTGGTTTTGATTTGTGCTGTGGTTGTATTTATATTGGATAATTGGATAAAGAATGATAAGATTGGGTTTATTTAAGATTGGGTTTATACTTTATTTAGTCATATTATATATATTTCTAAGGGAAAATGTTTGTGGAAAACTATTTGACTTTTTTTTTTCATCAAGGCTACTCGATCTCAAACCATCTTATAGGCCATGTGCCGCTCAAGTGTATATCTGAGTTTCATTTATACAAATCTGTTGGTAATATGTTGCATGACCGAGGGCATTTCGGTAATGCAACATATTGCCACTGTGTTTGTATAAACTATACCAGATACATACTTGTGTGCCCTATAAGAAGTTTTAGTGTATGAGAGCTCTTAATGCAAGGCGATATCTGGATAATCAGGCTGTGAATGAGGATTGTGTATAGTTGTAGCTTTATTTGAGTTTAGTTATGTTTTTTAATAGTTGAAGATATTGTATGATGAAAAGACTCTAAGTTCGTGGTTATCTAGAAGATAAAGAGTTGTTTTTGGACTAAATTATAGTTTTGGGATGTGGGTTTAAAGTGATTAGTCGGTCTTGTTATATATAGTTGTGACTTAATTTGGCGTTATGGTTTTGATTTGTGTTGTGGTTATATTCATAGTGATTAGTGGATGATTGATGAAAAAATTGTGTTCCATTAGTAATGACTCCAAACCATAGGGCCCTTTTATCAACTGAATGGTTTGGTGGTCTGAATTGACTTGGCGCAATAGAAGACTTAAGTGCTAATGTTTGTAAAAGCCCCTAGTTTTCTACTTTTTTGGAGCATGTTGCATGGCACAAATGCCCTTATTGGGTAATTTTGTCATTCAGCATACAAGATAGATACTTCGGGTGCCCTATAAAAAGATTTTATATACAAGTGCTCTTAATTCAAGACGATATCTTGATAATCAGGCTGGTGAGCCATGAGTGATGATTCTGTATAGTTGTAGCTTTAATTGAGTTTGATAAAGGTTTTTATTAGTTGATGATATTGTATGACGAAAAGATTGTGAAACTTGGTAATTATGTTGAAGTCAAAGGTTGTTTTTTTGAACTTACAATCTTACATATACTTTTGGGACTCAAAGTGATTAATTTGCTTTTTAGTAGATAATTGTGACTCATTTCGACTCTAGTTATGATATGTGTTGTGGTTATATTCATAGTGAATTTAGGATGAAAAGATTGTGTACTAGTAATAAAGTGGATAGTTATTTTTTGTGGAAGCCGAGTCTCATTAGAACCGCATTTACTCATCTTTAAACTACATCAAGGTCTACTCATTCTTAAACTACGTTATAGGCCATGTGCTACTCAAGTGTATATCTGGGTCTCATTTGTACAGATCAGCTTGTGACCGTTGTATGATAGAAATGCCCTTTAGGGTATTTTCGTCATTCAGCATGTTATCAGCTTGATTTGCATAAACTAGACTGGATGCATACTTGGGTGTCCTATAAGGAGTTTTTATACATGGGTGCTCTTAATGGAAGACATTATTTGAACCTGATGATACTTGTGTGTGCTGTGTGTTTAAATTTGTACTTGTTATTGCAACTTGAAATGGTAACAATCAGTTTTGAAACCAAGGATTTGGATAAGAATTCTTCGTTGAAAGAGGCAATAGTTACTTCCAGAACATACATATAACCACCGTAACAAGGACTGTGTTAGTGAAATATTTGTGGACCTGAAAAGATCAAGAATGTTTGAAACATCTGATGGTGGTTTTGCTTGGAGTTGTGTATATGTGTACTTAGGAGATAAGTTGGAAACAGTGGTTATGCCTGTTTTTGAACTTCGAGTTTAAGTGTTATGTATTAAAGACAATCAAATATTAGTTCTGTAACTGTGGCATTTTTTGTAATGTGTTTAATATTTGTGAATGAGGATAAGATTATCATTTTGAATTTTGCAGTTTCAAAGTATAAATAATTAATCCTTTGTTGTTTCAAAGTATAAATAAGATTTTCATTTTGCAGTTTCAAAGTATAAATAAGATTTATCATTTTGTTGTTTTGCTTTGAGCAGTGAGAGAAGGCAGAAATGAAGGTGGGCGAGGACGTGGTCGCGGGTATGGCCGTGGGCGTGGTAGTGGTGGATTCAATAGAGATTCGACCAACAACGAGGGTTCATTTGGTAACCGTGGATACTCTGGTGGTAATGAGGAGTCTGATGGTAGATCTTTTGAGAGGCGTGGTGGTTATGGTGGTGGTGGTAATGGTGGTCCTCGTGGTGATTTCCGTGGTGGTGATCGCCGTGTTTCTTTTTCCAATGGAGATGATGAGGATGGAGAACGTCAACGTCGACCATATGAACGTCGCAGTGGGACAGGCAGAGGGTAAAAGTTCTACCATAATTTTATCTGCTTTATGTGCTCCTTATTTTGATATAGCTTTGTAGAGGATGTGATTGTGGCCCATTTACATCAAAATGGGTCGGCCTAGGTTATATTCTTTTTCTTCATTCGGACGGATGTGTGAGAAATAAGAAACCTTAGCTAAACTGTCATAGGGATAAAACGGTCCTTAATTTGCCCACAGTTCATTTAACTGCACAATATCCTAGATCACTTATTGAGAAAAGTCGATCACTAATTTAGTGGTATGGTGTCTTAATAAAATATGTTAGTTTACTCTGTATAATATTTGAAAAGGACAAAAAATGTGTTTGCGGGTCAAGTTAGCTATTTTGGCCTGTTACCCAACATGTTAAACTCATTTGAAAGCTTGGATTCAACAGAAACATACTGATATATTATTTGGATAAGATAGTCTTTGTATTCATATCTAGCATACTAGTTTTATATTTCAGTGGGTTTTAATCCAACCTTTCCTGATGACTGGTTTCTAGAACTACCAGACTTCGACTTTTACTCGGAATTTCCAAACACAACCTCTAGATCTTCCATTTTGTAATCTGTATGTCTTCACATGGGCGGATTTATTTCATCTAATATTTTAATCACTCTTTGTTCTTTGTTTAGGAATGAATTCAAACGTGAGGGAGTCGGTCGTGGGAACTGGGGAAATCAGGCTGATGAAATCAACCAGTACTATTTTCTCTACTTGTCATACTGTCTTCATGGTCTAGTATTTTTCTTGTGCAAGTAACTCTAAAAATTTACTTCGCAGGGAGATTCAGGAAGCAGCTGTTGAAGGAGAGAAAACTGTGGCTTCTGATAAGCCCGTTGCTGAGGAAGAGGCGGCCGATGGAAAGAAAGAGAATGCTGCTACTGAACGTGTGGAGGAGCCTGAGAATAAGGTAGATTGTTATAATCTTTGGAGTTTATATTTAAATTTTTTCTTTTGTGTGGGAAAATCACAAATAAAGTGCTCAACTTCAGCCTATTGAAAGTGCTAGTAGGTTAATTTGATATACTTATAATGCGTCATTAGCATATAACACAGATTTACCTATTTATCTGCTCCGGTAAAGTCATTTTACTTTCTTTTGTAACTCTAATCAATGAAAGATGACTTGTGTCCCGTTTGGGTCTTTTTGTAACCAAAATACCCTTGGTGAACCAGCTTATAAAAATGATATGTTTTATATAGAACTGTTATAATTACATCTAGTGTAAATTTTTTATTATAAGAATGCTTAAGGTTACGGGTTAGTGGTTTACTGAATGACTCGGTGGGGACACAAAACTATCTTTTAATGACCCGGATGTAAGAAAAAACTTCAATGATTAGAGTGAGATAACTAAAATTTTTGTTGCTGTTCGTTTGCAAAAGAAAAACACACTTTATAAATTACGGGTGAAATGTGTAGCAGTTTGTGTCAAGATTAAAACGGTTAAAATAGTCCAAATCATATTCGAGTGTTACATCCTTGATCCTTCCAAGTTACCTTTATAAACAAGGGTTGGTCCCCCCTGAATCCTTATAGTTTTCCTAACCATACTTAATACGGAGTAGTAGTTTGGATTAAGAATGGGTTCTTGGCGTTTTGTGGTTATTTATTATGCAGGAGATGACTCTTGAAGAATATCAAAAAGTTTTGGAGGATAAGAGGAAGGCTCTGGAAGCACTCAAGACTGAAGAAAGGAAAGTGGAAGTCGACAAAGAGCTTGCATCCATGCAACCACTTTCCAACAAGAAAAGCAATGATGAAATCTTTGCCAAACTGGTAATAATTCACCCCTTGCACATCTATTTTGTTTGACGGTTTCTTCTCATGTTACCTTCCATAAGCTCTTATGTGACTGATTTTGATTTATCGTTCAGGGTTCTGATAAGGATAAACGCAAAGAGATTGCTGAGAAAGAAGAGCGAGCTAAGAAGGTAATCCTTATTATTTTGCATTTTATCTATGGATATATTATGTTATCATCTTTCTCCACTACCATATGATAGTAGCTGTTTAAACTGAAATCTTAGTGTTGAACAAACTACTTCGAGCTTTAGAACGTGTCCAATGCTAATTCGTCTACATAAATAAGAACCTCGATTTGGCGTATACCAACTTGATTTGTAGTGTAAGACGAGTAATACCAGTACTTTGTCGAGTAACCTTCTACCTTTCAGTTTTTAAATGTTGTTCTAATCAACCATATAGTTGTTTTATACTACGTTAAGAGCAAAAAGATATTTTTTTTTCAATTTCATTAGTATTACTCCAAAACTATGTCTGTTTCTAAATTTTTTTATATGTTTAATTGAACAATTATCTGCTAATAAAAGTGGTAAGCGATGCAACTAGGTGGCCAGTTAAGCGATCTAACTAATTGAATGGGTTCATTAAAAGCGTTGAGCAGCCCTTCGCCTTTTGTTAGTTGTCCTATTTTGATTTTGACTTTCGACATTAGCATCGGTTTGGAGAAAAATCATTAGTTGCATTAAGAGTCAAGAGACACATTAGATATTATGAAGACAAACAAAAAAATTGGTATTAAAACTTTAGAACAGATGATACTTGGATTTTTGTGACGTTTGAAGTCAAATTACAACTTTATAATGGAAAAGGGTAGGAATAACCTATATCTTTTCTTATAAAGTTCTGAATTAGTTTCCGGGTCAAAAAACTTTAGATACTATATCATCTTAAAGGCACATACTTCATCAAATGATCATTTTCATCAAATTGTGTACATGACTTGGTTGTTCTTATAGAACTTTAATAATTTTTGTAGCTTCTATGTTTTTTATGCTGATTGGTCCTTTTTGTCAGTCACTGAGCATCAACGAATTCTTGAAACCTGCCGACGGTGAAAGGCGTTACACCTCAGGTGGTCGTGGCCGTGGCCCTAGAGGAGGTGGAGGTGGAGGTGGAGGCGGTGGCCGTTTTAACCAAGGTGGTTCGTCAAACTATGCACCTGAAGCTCCTAAAATTGAAGACCCAAGTCACTTCCCCACTCTAGGTGGTAAGTGAGATGCTTGCCTTCAATCCCGTCATCGTCATGCTCTAAAAAAGTACTCTACTAAAAATGGCGGGAATACACCAAGAATAATGGAAGTTTTTATGCTTTCATGTATCGGAAAATGGGATCCCTAAACTTCATTCCCGCGTCTTAAACATGTAAATTTCTTGTGTTTCCCATATGCTCATTGTACTACTTTTGCTTTGTTAGAATGAATTGCAATGTGTCGTTTTTTATGCAACAATTTTAGAGATATTTGGGCATGTGGAGACCAATTAATTTGTGGTTTGACACTCTTTACTCAGTTTTGTTTTGAAATAGAAGGATGACAATTTTTACTCCTCTCAACTTGCAATCTTGCGTTTATTCATTCGGTTTAGTACAGTTTGTTCTCGCTGGTCTGACAAGTATGAGGATGTGATTAATGATATGCAAGATATGTTTAAGAGATTTGCAAGAGATTCTGTGTTTGCTCTATGGTTTTAAGGATGTGGCTGCAAGCCGTTCATTTACTTTTATTTAGGGGCAATTTCATATCTCCAAACTAAAACTTGAAAATTTCATATCTTACAGCTGAATATATACCAAATTTAAAAATAAGGAAAAATAAAAAATAAAAATTTGGGACATTCTACCACTCCATTTGACCTAAAACATTTCAGCCAGAAGAAACTTCTTGATGAAATGGTGTTAATAAAAGACAGATTTGTGTATATTACACAATAAAAGAACCCTTGAGATGCACTACTACATGGTATCTGTTTACTGTTTGACTTCCAAAGTCAAACCTTTTGTCTGTCTAAATCAATACTTATATCATACGAAACTTGGTTAAGGAAGCTAAGATTAAGAGGCGAACGATAAATGGTCCTATATTTGAAAGTGGAAAAGTGACATTAATCTTCAGTTTTGAAGTATAAGTGATTATAACAGTATAACTACTGTCAAATGTTGCAACATAATTAAATATAGGTGACTTAATATGTTCCAATATTTATCTTTATACATAATCTTGGATTTACATAGAGGTGGAAGGCAAACGAGCAACAATTTGCGCCGCTAGCCCTTTTTGGATTGCAAACTAATTCTTTTGAAAACAACATAGCAACTTCACATTTATGCCATGTTGTATCTTGTACGTCTCAACTTCTGTTTCAGTTACTTCAAACTTCAACAACCAAATGAATGTGTTTTTATATCTCAATTCTTAAAAGGGTATGAATATGATTTGTATAGATGGTTTTCGGATGGATAATTTAATCCCAATTATTACATCCTCTTTGACATTTCATTACAAACAATTCATTAATACTATTTAGTATCTGATATCAAGCTTAAACTTCTGCAAATTTATAAGAGAAAGAAAGATTATAACAAATGGAAGACGATAGTATATTATCAAGGAACAGTTTTAGTAAGTTTCAACGAGAATACTGAGCACAAATTCTCTATAAACCAACAACTCTGCATATCATATGCGCCATAAAGAATGATCCCTATCTCTAATTACACGCTAATTAGTACCTGACCATTAATATTTGCTCGTCAAACTCATTTGGAAAGGCCTAATCTTACTGGAATTCTGACTTCGTTTAATCTAGCATCTGCGGCCCTATCTAACCAAGGAGAGAAAGCATAACTCGCTCTATCAGAAGATATCCACAACTCATCATCATTAAATTCAGCGTCACTACCTTCTTCATCACTACCTTCATAACCACTACCATCATCATCAGAGAACGATGTATAAGAGGTAATGGCATTTATGTCCAAAATGTCTTGTGATTCGTCAAACTCATCATCATCAACAAACTCTTTTACATACGGATGATCTAATAACATATCAGCAGATAATCTACGCCCAACCTTCTTACACAAACAACCCTTCAAGAAATTCTGACCTTCATCCGATACACTACTGGAACTAATAACCGAATCAATTTCATTCTCATAACCAACACGTCTCAAAACCTCATTCTTACCCAAATCTTTATACGCAAGCCAAAGTTGTTTACCAGTCAACATCTCAAACACAATACACCCAAACGCCCAAATATCAGCAGGACGTTTTTGAACACCACTAATCACAGCTTCTGGCGAGAAATACAATGGGTTACCCCTCCAATAACGACCCGGAACCTTCTTCTTAACCTGCTTCAACCTTTTCGCTAATCCCAAATCACCAATCTTAGCAATAAAACCATCCTTATTCTTATTAGCCACAAGCAATACATTCTCAGGTTTTAAATCACAATGAACATACCCTCGTTTATGCACATGACTCAACCCTTTGAGAATCGATCTAGCATAACGCTTAACATCTGTTTCCAACAACCCTTTACTACCCGAATCCTTTATAACATCAGCTAGGGTTCCACCAGAAGCAAACTCAAATAACAAATTATAAACCATCTGATTTTTCTCAAGAGTAATCTCCTCCCCAAAACACTTGATCACATTCGCAGACCCTCGCATATTATCCATAACCTCTTTTTCCTTCTGAATAGAACCCGAAACAGACACTTCTGCAGATTTAACCGCCATAATGGACGGATATGAACTATATATGGATTGCGCATTCTTATTAGCAATGAAAACAGAACCATAACTAGCTTTACCAACGACTGAACGTCTAATCCAAGAAGCATCATCACCATTATCTTCTTGTTTACTTCTTTTCGCTTTGTCAACGTTTTCTTTACTAGTAAGGCTTCGTTTCTTCATACTCGACTCGTTCAAGTTTAACAACATTGCAAATAGGTGACGGGTTTTCGGTAACTTGGGGTTTGAGGAATGAAAAAAGGGTTAGGGTTTGAAAGATGGTAATATCTGAAGAATGATGGGAGTTTATATAGAAAAAGGTGTGGAGGGTTTTAACAAAATTAACGGGTTTTTTTTCCTTGCATGGCACGTTTTGTTCTAATTCTTGTCATGAGGGCAGAATGTAGACATAATGCGAGAAAATATAATTTTATTTTTTATTTTGAAAAAATTACATGTTTCGTGTTCACGTGGTTTACTCAAAATCATACTCGTCATTCATATTCGATTTTAATTATAACGTCAGTGATACCTAGTTGTATCAATGATCCCTATTTTGAAAAATAGGGATCGTCTGTGTAGTAATTTATAGTTTTTTATGACGCGGGTAGTCCATATCGTGATTACACTAATTGTCTCTAATTTTCAAAATAGGGTTTATACACACAGAGGTTATCAAACTTTCAAGTTTTATTCACTTTTCATACCGATCTTTTTTTTTTGTTCAATCAGGTTACCGAACTATCAAAATGTGACATTAAGGTTACTGAAATTTCAAAGTGTGTTCAACCAGGTTACCGAACGACTAAAATGACCAAAATACCCTCATTCTTATTTTTGTTAACTACATAAATGGTCCCTGTGGTTCATCCGGCGTTACGGATTCAGTCCAGTTGTCTTTTTTTTTTTTCGATTTTTTTTTAAATTTCGAAAAAAAAATTAATTTCGAAAATAAATTTAATTTCAAAAAAAAAATTCTTAAAAAATTTAATTCGAAAATTTTTTTTTAGAATTTTTTTTTCGAATTTTTTTTTTATAATTATTTTTAAAATTTTTTAAAAATTTTAATTCGAAAAAAAATTCTTTCGAAATTTTTTTTTAGAATTTTTTTTTTCGAAAAAAAAATATTTCGAAATTAATTTTTTTCGATTTTTTTTTTTGAAATTAATTTATTTTTCATAAATTTATTTTCGAAATAATGTTTTTTTTTTCTAATTTTTTTAGAAAATTTTATTTTTCTTTCGAAATATTTTTTAGAATTTTTTTTTTCGAAAAAAAAATTTAATTTCGAAAAAAAATTATTTCGAAATTAATTTTTTTTAAATTAATTTATTTTTCATAAATTTATTTTCGAAATAATGTTTTTTTTCAAATTAAATTTTTTTAGATTTTTTTTTTCGAAATTAAATTTATTTTCGAAATTAACTTTTTTAAAAAAATTAATTTTTTTCGAAATTTTTTTTTAAAAAAAAATTGAAAAAAAAACGACAACTGAATTGAATCCATAACGCCGGATGAACCACAGGGACCATTTATGTAGTTAACAAAAATAAGAATGAGGGTATTTTGGTCATTTTAGTCGTTCGGTAACCTGGTTGAACACACTTTGCAAGTTCAGTAACCTTAATGTCACATTTTGATAGTTCGGTAACCTGATTGAACAAAAAAAAGATCGGTATAAAAGGTGAATAAAACTTGAAAGTTTGGTAACCTCTGTGTGTATAAACCCTTTTCAAAATAGGGACTATCTGATTAAGGATTATTTATGTAAATAAAATTGAATAGGGACAATGAGTGTGATTTTGAGCAAATTACAAGGATGAAACATGTATTTTTTTTTTCTCTTTTTTCTGTTGCTTCAAATAGATGTCTATTTTTCGATTTTATTCCAGTCAAAACAAGTGTCTACGTCCATGTTACACTTTTTCTAGTATTGATATGGAAAATGCTAAACATGCATCATGTTACTGTACCGGCAAAAATAACCGCGCATCCTTACCGGTCCCAACAAATAAGTACTTCCAACCAAGGGCGGAACATTGTGAAGACTAAGAAGGGCTATGCCCCCTACGGTTTTCCATTTTTACAGAATTTACCTTTATATTAATGCGTACTCTATGTTATAAACCTTAAATTTTATGCATAAATAATGATTTGACCCTCCCAGATTAAATTATGTTTTGGCCCTCCTAGTAAAAATTTTCAAGCTCCGCCAATGCCTCTAACCAACTTAAAATACATACAACCAAGAATGCGTATATATTTTCCTTAACTTTAACTATCACATCAGTTAACTCAGCCTTAAATTTTAAGGCATGCCACGTCAGCTTTTTCACCCCTTAACTTAACTCAGCTTTAACACACACAACAGTTAACTCAGCTTTAACACACCTTAACTCATCTTTATATCAAATATTTTTACACAAACTACCCTTAAAAGGGGGGGCAAAGTGATTTTTTTTTTTTTTTTTTTTTTTTTTTTTTAAATGAACAGTACCCTTAACGCAGCGTTAAGGGGGTAACGCAGCCCTTAACGCTGCGTTAACGTGGGCACCTCACAACAGGTAACGCAACATTAACGTGGAAGTGTAGCATTTTTTTTTGTCTTTTAGCCCACTTTAACGTGGGTTTAACATTGTTTTAACGTCCGATGTGAATGGTCTTAGGGCTATGGATATCAAATTCCTATTGATATTGCTGAGTCTAAATGGCTTGTTGCCTTTGTCTGCATCTTGTTTGTCAACTATAATTCTATAAAAGATCTACTTTGAGAGGTAAGTTAGGCAAGTGAAACTGTTACGGTTAAATCTCAAAACAGATCTGAAACAGCTTATTGCCTTATTCAACCAGCCAATCTAGCGTTTTATTACATATATTTAACATCAAATAAATCATAAATTAGACGTCAGTGTGATAAGATCATCCATAACATATTAAGTGTCCATAACATATTTAAGTGCTTATATCCTTCTAAACCGTTTTTATTACATATATATTTTTTGGGTATTATTATGTTAATATTAGAGGGTTAAGTTTAACTACACACAAAAAAGTAAAAGTCAAAGTCAATTAGAGGATCAAGTTTAACTGCACACAAAAAAATAGAAGTCAAAGTTTTTGGAGGTCATTTTCATGTCATCCAGATCACTTAAGACACATATTAGAAGATGATCACCAACTCTAATCTTAACTAATTTTAGCATCTTACAATCTTTAGACAACCTGTCATTCTATAAACTTTAGGATCCAACAGAGTTAACCTCATTATCTATCTGTTCATAAATGTCCTATATCAAAGACCCAGATTTTAAATAACAACTGGAAAGATCTGATCTGGATCTCGATCTGTCCACATGATACATTATTATAAAAGCGAATCACTTTTGAACTACCTGATCCAAGTTTAGTTTGCACCAAAGATTTCAACCCATCAAGGGCACATTCATAACAAGCACAAATCATTTAATAAAAACCCCAAACCACGATTCTTTAACGATATAGAAAGAGCGTACGTTTAACAAATCTGTGTTTACTTGACATAACAAAGGACGGTACTAGGAGAAGGTTAACAAACTAAAGAATTCTCGACTTTTATACAATCCCCAACAGTCTGAAAACAAAGAAAGTAAAAAGAATCCAACCCTAACACAAGGATAATACTTGTACATTGCTTGCCACTTGACCCATTCAAATACAAGCGATAGTGCTTGTAGGGTTACTAAGAGCAGCATCCACTATTCTGTGACACGGGTTGTCCACGAATGTTAACTGTTGGTGGCTTTGAGGCATTCAATGCTGGTTGACTTGCCATCCTGCATTTACACCAAACACATTCAATAAAACAAGCTGTCAAGCTTTATTGGTAAAATATAGATTATGGGTAAATAAGTCAATTGGGTAATATTCTATCTTTGAGGGGCCAAAGGTAAAATATATATATATATTTTTTTTGGCTCAAATAATAGCATGTCATATGAGTCATAAGCTGCCTAAAATGTATTCAAAACACATAAGCCTGATAATCGTCTTATAAAACAAAAAAAGGGAGATAATTTAGATTTAGTTATCATATTTGACACATTAATTACTTGTCGAATAAAGAAACAGGACTGAATGAAAATTCAAGTTGGTGGTGCCATTACAAAAGGTGGCAGCGACAAGTAGTCAGGAAAGTCCAATGGGTCTATGTCACATCATTAGAAGCTAGATTTCAATGTTCTTAACTGTTATTGATCAATCAGATTATTAGAAGATGAAAAAAACAAATCATGGCACTTACCTATCTTTGATGGAAGCAGTCATGGCCATGAAAGCCTGTTCCACATTGGTGGAATCTTTTGCACTAGTTTCCAAGAACGGAATTCCAATTTCATCAGCAAATGCCTGTATTCCATAAAAATATTTTAACAGCAATTCTTATTCATAATAATCCCCATTTGAGGCAATGACATGCACAAGGTGATCTGGAAAATGAATATTTACCTTGGCGGTCTCAGTTGAAACAACTTTATTTGCAACAAGATCACTTTTGTTTCCAACAAGTATCTTGTTCACATTCTCACTGGCATAGCGATCAATTTCACTCAGCCACTGTTTAACATTATTAAAACTCTCTTGATCCGTAACATCATAAACCACCTGTATAGATACATTTAATTAAGATGGTCACACGTGAATGCAAAAGCTATAACAAAAATACGAAAATATTCATGGAATCATTAACATGGTAATGGTTGTGATTTTTCGGTGAGTGGCGGATGTCAAAGATATCCAACATGAACTATTGTAAAATAAAAGACTCAAGCAGGTGACTCACTATGATGCCATGTGCTCCTCGGTAGTAGCTGCTTGTGATTGTCCTAAAACGTTCTTGCCCCGCGGTGTCCCACTGTAAATTAGCACAGCAGAAGAAGTGAGAAAAAATAATCACACACTATTAAGGCAACGATCTTGGATAAGAACAAAGATTTATCCATAACCAGATTATCATAACTAAAAAGAATAGAATGAAACACCAACTTACTATCTGAAGCTTAATAGTCTTGCCATCTTGCTCCACAGTACGGATTTTCTAAAACAAGAAGATGTGAAAATAGGTTAAGCATATCTCATCCAGCTGAATTTAAGTTAACAGTCAGCGACTTAGAATAGTTACTTACAAAATCAACTCCAATGGTGCTTATGTAACTGTCCAAGTAGGAATCGTCCTATAAAAGCAATAAAAATCTGTCAGTAGCATGCAGTAGAAATATATGCATAAAGAACTCGTGTTGCCATCCGACGCATCAACAAGTTCTAAGCTTATGATGAATAGAAAGTGAGATGAAGAATAAAGTTGGATTAGGGTTACAGTACAAGTTCCTGTGACCTCTCTGATTACACTATATTAATGAAGTAAACGATACTTAATGTTTTGAACCTTGTTTGCAATTCTAAGTCTTTAGTACAAGGGATGATCTGAATTTACATGGAACTTTCATAGTGATAAATCCCTATCATAAATAAATCCATTTCAAGCTGTGTATTAGAATATACTAATTCCATTTACCATGAAGAAAATGTTGTATAAAAGCAAATTATAGATGATAGTGATTGTTAATTGTTCCGCTCTTGGTTTCTCATGCAGTCATGATATATCATGAAATAGAAAACAAGCAATGACATTATGACACCAATTACCACACCCTGTTATATTTTTTAAGAAAGTCAACTTATCCAAACATGTTACAATTAGGGTTAGTAAACTGGATCGTTTAAAACCTTAGTGAATTCCCATCAAAATTTGAGAATACATAATCTAAACATAGCTTATTTCAAATGGTCTGGACCTTGGATTTCATGCAATAACTATTTGGATCAGCGTACAGACATTTTTAACGCGAAGTTAGGTTAGTAGAAAACACAATCTAATATTGGCCCTTCCTTTCACTCAGATATAAAGTTAGATACACAGCATTAAAACTTTTTGACTTCACACTTTTAATAAATAGAAAGGAACACCTAGAGATGATTCACGTGAGGTAACTCTATCTTATAAACTCACACGAATATTTAATACAGAACAAAGGGGAAAGGTATATGCGTACAAATATTACAGAACAGAAAATATATACTCTGTACAAAGCTTAATTTTGTAGGATCCAAGGTACTTACAGCAAACCTCAGAAGCAAACATGACTTTCCTACTCCAGAATCTCCAATAAGCAAAAGCTTGAATAGGTAATCACTGCAAAAGATGACCATGTTGGTAACTAACATTAGTACTCTAAACTTACAGCGCTAGTAAAACAGTGAACTACATATCCATCGAAAACGTTTATTCAATAATGAAATCAAACAAGCAGACCTAAAAAAATCTAATAATGACGTTGCGCGTGAATATAAAAAGTATTATGCCATAAACAATCCAATTTCGTCACTTGCCAAAAATAAGTCCAAAGAATCAACATTCGTAAGATAAAGTGCAAACTAGTTCTTCGATTTCTTAAGCTCATTGTATCCCTTGGAGAGCAGTCGTGCATGTACATGTTTTCTCAGGTCTTATCCCAATCTCTCACATAATCCAAGCCTTTCTTAGGTCTTATACACACAAATCCACATACACACACGCGTGTGATCATGCATACATACACACACAGATACATGTAGGAGTAAGTAAATATGATTTAGCGTATAGTAGCCGGATAAAGTAGTACGCTTTCTAAGTTCTACATACACATTAGTACATTACAGTCTCGATGGCCTATACTGACTTTCCTCAAAATCTACCCATTAACTCAACAAAGTATATTCTTCTAATACTTCAATGCAAATCACTAACACACCATCTTAGTTTGTTCGATAATGATGGAACATATCTAGTCAAATAATTCAACACAAACAAAAGAAATCCAATTGCATGCCTCACAGAGATTAGAGTCCAACAAAAGTTGTGATATATTATTTCAAACAGATCTCTAATGTCAACAACATGATATGATTTTTCGCCATCCAAAAATATAGAACCTTGAAAACTTCAGTACTGTTAAAAATTTACATCAAATTGCAACACATGATAAGTGTTTATAGTAAAGATACATTCTAATAAATGCTTTTTCAGATATAAAAATACTTCGACCACTTGGGTAAAAATTGACACCCGATCACGCGTACCCATTGCTAGATTAACTACTATACAATACCAAGATCATATAAAGAAAATTTACCCTAAAGTCTCGAACCATTAAAGCTTCCAACTTTTTTACATTCCCACATCCTAACGTAAATACCAATTACAAAAAAACAAACCACTAAGCCTAAACCTTAACCTTAAACTATGAAAAGTAGAAATTAATGTTTATTGACATAAATAAAAACCTAAATCAAGAATCATATTCTTAAACGATCTATCATCTCCAATCACAATCTAATAAAAATCAAACATCTTTATTAAATTATATTAAAAAAACACAAAATTCAGAAATCAAATCAATTAAATCATGATCCAATAAAACAAATATAAGATCCGATCGGATTAAAACTTACTATTCGGGAGTCATGTTGATGATGATGATTGGATTAAATTAAATATATGAAAAGAAGATGGTTTATAAAATTTGGGGGAAAAATAAGAAGGACCGAATGATGTGGATCAAAAGAGAGAATAAGATGGGGGGGACACGTAAAGGGGGGGTTCAATCAAGACAACATTTGGTTTACAACATGGTCTTTGCATTTTATACTTCCTTCCACACGTGAATAGCAATTTTGGGCAACTAAAGGGGTGTTTGTTTCGGTTTAAATTGGCCGGTTTACGGCTTATTTGGTTTTGGGCTAATGTTTTGTAATTTATTTGAAACTTTTGTTTATTAGTATTACCTAATAAACTTATATAAGCAGAAAAGTTTCAAAATAAGCCACAAGAAGTAAGCTTATGAAGCATAAGCTCAAAACCAAATAAGCCGTAAGCTGGCTAATAAGCCGAAACAAACACCCCCTAAAAGTCAAGTTCGAATTGGCGATTAATAATTCCATAATCCACACACGATCGAGTATATGAAGAGGGCAAAATTTTAACTTGCATGTACGCAGTCTAACAAAAATGTGTATTTATGACCATTTCTGAACCTTATATGCGGCCGCCTCAACTAGTGAATTTTTAACCTGAGATATCTTGTGAGGACATAACCACTAGGCCGCTTTTATAGTGGTATCCAGTAGAGAGTGTTTACTTTATGGTGATAACGAGGGTTTTTTTTTTACCCGCGCTCCGCTGCATGGGGATGAGGCACGGTGTTTAAATTTAACCCGGAGACTATTAAAATAATCTCAAGTAATGGAAAGGATGTTTTTTTATAATTTTTCGGAGACTACTCTTGCAACATAAGTAAATTAAAGGACACTCGTATAATTTTTTCTTACACAAAAGTCCCTAGATTCAACAAAGGGAATGTTTTCATCATCGGGAACTTTTTTTTGCAATTTTTCAAGGATTTTTTTCCGCAAAGCATTCAAAACGCTGAGACCATTTCCACCAAAAGAACACAAGGACCATTTTTACTTTTTTTTAGGAATGAAGAGGGCCTTTTTGCAATTTTCTAAGGATTGTTTTTGCAAAGGAAATGAGGCATAGGGGCCGTTTTGTCAAACATCAAACATCAGTGACCATTTTTGCCATTTCTCAAGATTATTCACTGTTCATTGAACAATAACATTTCCTGAGACTTGTTAATATTCAAAATTATAACTCATGTTTAATACATGAAATAAGTTAGCTAGTAAATGGCTATAAACAAGTTGTAAATGGGTTGAACCGATATCTTCATTAGCTCTAATGTTAAACAGTTTGTCCGTGTCAAGTTGTTGACTTTGCGGTTAATGAAAAGGTTGGATGGTTCGACTGAGTACATGATCACTCGAACGTGACCCATTCTAAAAGAAATGGCTTCTGGACACATCAGTTCAGGACCCGTGCTTTAAAGAAAGGAAAGTGCCTAATCAAAAATTTTAAGCACTTATCCTAAAAACATGATGGCTTATGCACACATAACAATGCATAACCCGTTTTTCAAAGAGAGTACCCTGTTGTACGTTTTATTACAACAATCCTAACAAGAAAAGAAGTTTTCATGAAATGTTTTTCCAAACTTCTTAATCTTAAGCAAAATTTTATTCAAAATTTATCAAAAGGTTTTTCAAAACTTTTCAAAATTTTTGCTTAAGATTTTCAAATCTTTACTCCCCATTTGCTCCAAAGTTTAAAAATATCAAAACCTATGCAAGGTTTGAGGGGGAGTAAATCAAACCTCAAAGTTGTTCCATAAAGTTCATGCAAATCCATTTCTCCCGATTAGCTTTCCAACAAACAAAGATTTTAATCCAAAGGTATCAAAAATACCATTGAAATGCTATTTTTGAGGGGGAGAAATGTGATTAAAATGTGATCATGATTGAATCTCAAAAGAGCTCGACTCAGTTTAAACCCTCGAATTGACGGAAAATTAAATGTCAGTAATCAAAAAGACTTGTCCGGGACGGGTAATAATTTCAAGATGGTTATCCATTGATGTAAACGTGTCTCGCGAAGGACTTGCTTGAGTAGAATGTACCAATTCGAGAGATGATCATTGAATATGACCGGGACGGGTAATAATTTCAAGCTAGTCTAACTAGTGATGTAAGCGTGTCTCGCAAAGGTCATATTCTTTGAAAGTCGATCAATTCAAATGTGCGAACTCTACCCAACATGTGCATTTTTTGTTTAAAATGCATGAGCACATGTGAAGGGGGAGTATTTCAAAAATTGTAAAACTCTCGAAGTGTTAACTAAAATGTGTTTGATTCATAAACACTTTGAGAGATTTTCATAAAAAGGTTTTATGGCAAATCTAGGATAGTCAAGAAGTTATAAGGTGACTAAGGTTAGGAAAATCCGTCTTATGATCCGCCAGAGCCGGAGGGATCTACCCAAGGACAATTCCAATAGATTAGAATTAGAAGTCCTTAGGTATGATTGAAAAAAGGAGTAAATGAGAAAGGGAAAGAAGGGGTTGAAGAATGAAAAAGAAAAGTTGATTGAAAGGGTGAAAAGAATTAGCCCTCCATGAAAACTTAGGGCAGAAACCGGGTCAATACATCTGCTATCGGTATTCACTAAGGTGATACTGATATTGAAGACAAGACGTCATGGACCCAGTGACGCGCTGCACCACCCCTCCTAGCCACTCAGATATCTCTTAAAAGATATTTGTTTCATTTCTCACGGAGAACACTGCATAATCTATCGGCCTCTCATTCCGAGATGTGTTGATATTGAAAAGGTGGCACTCTGCTCCATGCCTCCGACGACTAAAAACCAAAACGCACAATAGAGTCTAGAGCCATGAGATTCATCAAAAGATCTCTTAGGAACACTTCCACTTAATACACTTGTGTTCGCCAAAAAGAGCACAAGTTGTAAGTGTCTTAATGAGATCTTCAGATCTTGCCATTTATGTCATGATGGTTACGTGCTTCAAACGGTCTACAGTCGTGGGGTGATCTCCAACGACTCACTGAATCGTGGGTGCACTTCGGTGTGTCCGTGTAAGCCCTCTCGGGGGTATCCGGTTCAGAACGGCCTGGGGAAGGATTAGAGAAAGTCTTCACACTATGTTGTTGACAATCTCAAAGTCCCAACCTGTAAGCGCTGGATGATTATTACTAACGGTTTTATGCAGCTACCTATAAACATCCATTAACCATCACCACATACATCAATCATCTTCACCTCATCATACTCATACTTATGAAGAACATCCTCATCAAAGCTCAAATGTAAATGTTCAAGACAAAAGAATCAAGTTAAAGACAATGACAAAGTCAAGAAGCTAATCATGATGTCGAGAACAAGATGAAAGATTATGGGGAGATTGTTTGCATAAGTATAAGGTCGAAGATGTATGAGTATGTTGGAGGACACGACGCATAACCACATGAAGATGTTGTTCAAGGTAAGATCCGTGCTAAATAGATATATATATAAATATTATGCAACGACGGATACGTGTGAATAAATACAGATCACCCCTTTTGTGAAAAAGGATACTTGCAAAAACTCACGTTCGTGTGTAGTGTGAAACCAGGTAAGTGTTTACCCGGATCGTTTCCCAACGAGGTGTGAATGGGCAAACTGTGGAAAGCTTTGGATTAGAGTGACTGATGATATGATATGAGATTTTGCTTTTTTATATCTAATTAACAAATGAAAAACAAATATACACAAGAAAATTAAACGCGAATTAATAAACTAAAAACGCGTAATGGGAAATCTAAAATGGGACAAAAACTGAAATATTATGAAATCTAATCTTACAAGTGTAAAATTATTTAAAACTTATTTTAAAACTAAAATTATATATTTTTTTACACTTTTTATCTAATTATTATTTATTATTTATTATTTAATTACTTTTTAAACTATTTAAATTTATAATAAATACTAAATGAACAAAGAAAAATCTAAAACTTTTTCTATAAATATTATTAAGTAAAAAGAAGCTAAGAAAATTATAAAAATGAAATATGCTTAATTAAAAATTTAAAAAGATAAAATCTATTAAATAGAAGCTATCACTTATTTTCTATTTTATTTTTATTAAGGTCTAAAAAGATTATTATATTTTTCCTAGATTCTACTTAATAAAAGAAAATTATGAAAATTAAAATTATATTTTTCTGATTATTATTCTATTTATTATGATTTAATTACTATTTTAAACTAATTAAAAAGATTAAAAATATCAAATGACTTAGGAAAAATATGAAAAATTCAGGATAAGTCTAAAATAATATTTAAAAGCCAGGAAAATTAAAATCAAAAGTCTGCTAAACCCTGATAAGCAATTGGGCAGATAAGCAGTTGGGCAAATAAGCTAAAAATAAGCTAATAAGCTCAAAACTTTACCAAAGGCTCAGAACAAGTTTAATACACTACTAGAAGCTTAAAACAACTTAAAAATACAAATGAGCACAAGTAATAAGCAAGTTAAGCACAAGGGCAGTTGTGAAATTAAGACAGAAAAAGCAGCTGAACTATGCTACTTGCAGACCTGGTTTAAGCACTCAATAAGCTATTGAAAGGCAACCTAATGGGGGTAAAAGCTACCCTATACTACTGGCTACATAAAAATATGAAAAGCCCCAATTCAGGCACACCAATTGAACCCCAATTAGAGGCTAGATCAGGTAGCCAAGAAACTCAAAACTGAGCAGGCTGCTATGGGTATTTTGCTGTGTAGACTTGTGCAGAGAAACTAGGCAAATGGGACTTTACTAAATAGACTATAATGGACTCAGAGAAGCCAAAGTTGAAGGCCAAAAGAGCTTATGGCTATAGATGGCTTGTTTGAGCTTTTTGAGGGCTAAAATTACCATAGGTTATGTAAAACTGCCATATCTATCTATATAACTTAGAAAATCTAAGAAATAGCTTATAAGGACTGAATTAAGCTAGAACAAAGTTGGTCAAGTGGTAATTGTACAGTAACTATGGGTTTTGACCCGTTTGACTTCCTGTGCCAAACACCCCTTTAATAGGGTCTGTTTGGTTTTTAAACTAACACAGGCTTAATTTACTTATAATTTATGATAAAAATAGATTATATAACTTATAATGACTATAATTAACAACTTTTAAAATAGAAATAAGCAGTTAAATTAGTTATACTATGTTTAGCTATTTTTGGACTTTTTATAGGTTTATAAGGAAAATAAAGACAAATGGCTATGTAATTACTGATTAACTGATGAAATATGTTTATAAACTATAAATAAGCAATAAATACTGAAAATAAGCTAATTATAAGCTGTAGAACAGTAAAATGAAAAATTAAGTAAAAATACTTGAAATTAGCTTACAACTATGAGGATTAAAGAACATGAACCAAGGATCAGAAACCACTCCTAGCTTGTTGTCAACAAGCTAGAAACCAGAAAAGCCATCCAGATTAGCTTCTACCCCCCAGAACTGCTTATTGGACCACAGGTTGACTTTCATTGACTTTTTCTTGATTTTGAATTTTAGAACTGAGTTAAACTAAAATAAGCTCACAATAAGCTATATAAGCTTATATGAGATTATAGAAACAGAGAATAAGCTTTATGATTAACATATAACTTAATTCGAATTTAACAGCAACACTTGAACTTTTATTTAAACTTAAGATTGAGTACAAAGCTTGAAAACATAAAGATTACTGAGCTAAATCAAACTAGAATTACAACTGAAACTACTTTTGAAACTGAAATGAACATTAACTAATTTTCTACACTACTTGTGGTCTTAATCTACTGACAACTAATTCCTTTGGTCTTCTCTTCCTTTTATAGTACTCTCAGAAGCTTCCCTCATCCATTCCGAGCTAATCCCACCATTAAAATAAGCTTAATTCAATCTTGGCCATTGGTCCAATAGGATTTTTTGGCGGGAAACGTGGCAAGTGGGAATTTGGATTCTTCTGAGCACATGGGATTAGAGGGTGGAGTGTTATCATTGGAGGAGGGGGAAAATGGCAGGGATAAGGGTGGATGGTGGAGTGGTTTGGCAGAGAAATACTGTGGGTGTGGTGGTATTGGCGGGCAAGTTGGGGAAGAAGACGGGTCAAACTTGTAGTTTGACCCTGATATTTAGCTAAGGGGTGTGGGCCGGGTTTGGATTTGGGTTTTATTATTTTGGGCTTGGGGTTGGGTTTAGTAATGGGTTGGATAGTGGGTTAGGTTATTTAAAAGGGTTGGGTTTTATTTTTAGTTAGGATCCGGTTTGGATTTATTAAACACAAGGACCAATCTTGTAATTTCTGAATTCTTGAAGGGTTGGACTTGTAATTTCCCAAAAGTTATCAAAAGGGTCTATTTTGCCAATTCTGAATAGTACAAGGGTTATATTTGATAAATTCCAATTTTTAAATACCCGAGGACTAGTTTTGCCAATTTTGAAACTTGAGGGGTAAAAGTTGCCATTTTTAGAAAACTTTCATCCAGGGACTAAAAGTGAACATGTTTGATATCCCAAGGACTAAAGTTGACTTTTCTTTCATTTTAAACCTTCAGGGACTAATTCTGCCAATTTGTGAAACTTCAGGGACTGAAAATGACAATTTTGTGAACTTTGCATGTTTTTCACTTGTTTTCAATCTTTTTGTTCCTGAATCACATAAAAACACATTTCAATGATATTTATAGTATTATGTGACATTTCAAAGTGTTTTTGGCTATTTTTGTAGTTTAAATAGGAACAAAATGATGAGTATTTAGACACTCATCAATCCCCCACACTAAACTATTGCTAGTCCCTAGCAATCTTTTATGAAAATTTAATGGATTTTATGTCTCTTTACCAAAAGCCATTACTTCTGGAGTAGCCAATGTTTTAGTATGTGATACTTTGGTACAATGATAACCAAATGATTTTGAGCAAATCATCAGCTGTCAACGGGTTTGATTTGTCTTTACCAGAAGCCGTTTGCTTCTGGACTAGCCAACTCTTCACTTATAAAAGATATGGGGAGTTGAATACCATACAATTTTAGGCAAATTGTAAGCCATAAACGGATTTGAGTTATCTTTACCAAGAGCCGTTTGCTCTCGGATTAGCCAATCCTTATGTGGGTTAGACATGGCGGACTGATAACCATTTATTGCGTTCTAAGTGAGAAAAAAATTTTAAAATTTTGGCCAAAATGGGGGTACTAGATGGTACATATGATCAAATTCGCTAGAATTCCCTCCCACACTTAGAACTGAATATTGCCCTCAATATTCAAAGTACCGGTTGTTAAACCAACACTTAGAACGTAAAAAGGAAATACTAATAGCCTTTTTTTTTTTTTTTTTTTTTTTTTTTTTTTTTTTTTTACCAAACATATATACAACATGTGGGGCATCTCCCCCACACTTGGGTGAGACATGGGTGAAAACCCATGTTTTACTACTGTTTTTATTAACCGAGTCGCTAGCTTGACTCGACCCCGAATTCATTGGTTCATGGGGAAGCAAGTGGAAGAAACCATCTCCATCGGACTTTCATTCAATGTGTTTGGATAAACATTGAAGTTCTTGAAAGATCCACTCCGATGAGATACATCCGGCTTAAAAGAGATGCCGGGATCAAAAACTTTGTCCTCATTCCCAAACGAGTGAGGGAAAGGACAAGCTACCTTATAAGGACAGAAAGGTAGAAAAACTCGAACGACATATGTGAAGTCAATATAATGGCGATCCTCAGAAGGAATTGTCACATATGTCGGAGAAAGATCGGGATTAAGAGTTGAGGTCACATCATCAAGTTTATGAATAATAGAGTCCTCGACCTCATCGTTTTCTAACTCTTTATCAAACATATTTGATAAGTCTTTTGAGATTTATTATGTTACGTATATTTCTGATGTGTACTTTGTGCAGGATGATGATGTTGCGTGGTGGGTTGACTCTGGAGCAACAATCCATGTGTGTAAAGATAGAAGCTGGTTCAGGACCTACGAGTCAATGAATGATGGTTCTATTCTTCATATGGGAAATGAGTCAACAGCCTTGGTGCATGGAAGAGGATGTGTTGATTTGAAGTTTAGTTCTGGAAAGATTGTTTCTTTGTTTAATGTTTTACATGTTCCTGATATTAGGAAGAACTTGGTTTCTAGTAGTATTTTGAATAATTATGGTTACAAACAAGTTATTGAATCTGATAAATTTGTGTTATCTAAACATGGTGTGTTTATTGGTTTTGGTTATTTATGTAATCAAATGTTTAGACTTAATATTGTTCATGATATGGTTGATTCTGCTTTTATGTCGACATCTAAGTTATATGATTCAACCCTTTTGGCATGCTAGACTTGGCCATGTAAACATTAAAAGGATGCAAGATATGTCTAAGGATGGGTTAATCCCAGCATTTGACATGGACACTGAAAAGTGTAAAACTTGTATGATGAACAAGATAACTAAGAAACCATTTCAAAGTGTAAAATGTGAAACTAAAATATTGGAACTGGTTCGTAGTGACTTATGTGATTTACATGCTACTCCCTCTTTGGGGAATAAGAAATACTTCGTGACTTTTATTGATGATGCTTCTAGGTTTTGTTATGTTTATTTATTGCATACTAAGGATGAAGCATTAGATAAATTTAAAGTACTTAAAACTGAGGTTGAATTGCAACAAGAGTCCCTGATCAAGAGATTAAGGACTGATAGGGGAGGTGAGTACATGGATACTCTGTATTTTCAGTCTGTTGGTATAATCCATGAAACGACTGCTCCCTATACTCCTCATCAAAATGGTATTTCTGAAAGGAAAAACCGATTGCTGAAGGAGATGGTTAATTCCATGTTGTCCTATTCTGGGCTGAGTCAAGGGTTCTGGGGTGAAGCTATGTTAATAGCTTGCTATCTTAACTATCTATAATGGAGGAATGGTCAAATTGAAAAAAAGTGAAAAAGTGAAATGTTGAATTTTGGGTCAATCCTCGTAATACCCTTCACTAATTTAGGGAACACTTTGAAAAAATCACACGGTTTGAAACTTATCAACACAACTGGCAACATATTACCCTCTCCTAAAAAACACACACATTTTTTATCCTAAAAAACTCTCTCATACACCAACACAACTCTCTCCACCACCGGGAATCCCTCCTCCACCGAACCCCACCACCACCAAAAGCCCGCCACAGACGAAACCCCGTCACTACCGAAGCCCCATCACCACAGCATCCCTCTACCGCCGTCACCCTGCACCGGACGTCACCATCAAGGAAACCCCACGAACACAGAACCACCGCGACGAGGCACCAAGACCCACGACCACCATTTTGAGTTTTTTTTTTTTTTTTTTTTTTTTTTAGATCTATATATTTTATTTGAGATCTATAAGTTGTTTTTTTTTTTTTTTTTTTTTTTTTTTTTTTTTTTTTATTTTTATTTATTTTTATTTTTATAAATATTAACATTTTTTTTTTGTTACAGCCGCCTCTGTCACCGGAAACACTGCCACCGACGCCGAAACAAACTGCCCCCGCCGGAAAAAGTTGCTAGCGCCGGAACAGTATGTTTTGAGGTTTTTTTGTGTTTTTTCTATTAGATCCATACATATTAAGAAAGATTTGAAACATTTCTTTTAAAGATATGGAGATATTTTTCTCATATCTAAGTTTTCACAAGATTTTTGTCATTTTTTTATTGCAGCCAACGCCACCCATCGGAAACCTCTGCCGCCGCCACCTGATCTCCTGCTGTCTCCGAAAAATGTATAGTTCTTTTTTAAAGATTGATGTAATATTGGTGTTTGTTATAAGGCTCAATTAAAAGTTTGTTATAATATTTGTATGAATTTTGTTATAAAGTTTATGGTGTAAGTTTTGATTTAAAGTTTATAGTCTAAGCTGCTTATTCTGGGTACTTATTTACCGGGTAAACACTTGTATCCAAATGCGCCTAAAGAAAACTGAATAAGCAATATCAAATACCCTCTAATAAGTGTATTGATATTAATCAAGAGGGCGTGTTTGATTTGATCTGATATTTTTTCAGATTTGTGTTTATAAGTTAAAGGGGGTGTTTGGAATTGCTTATTGTGAATATCTACATAGGAAAAAGTAGTACTGACATGTTTTTTTAATGTGTTTATTTACTTGGTACTCTACAATATGCACATAAACAGTCATATCCAAACACACTAAGAACTGCTTATCTACTTGGAGAATATGCGTAGAAGCACTTAAATATGCAATTTTTAACACCCCTAAGTATTGGTTGTGTATTCGAGTCCGAATTTGATAATGGGGGTACTAAACAGTTTTGTGAGCTGTTTATTGAATGTGATATGGAACAAGGGTTATGCGGAATAGTGTTTGGGTGTGCTTGTGCTGTACTGATGTTTATAGGTATGATAATTACATGTCAACTTTAGATAATATATGAGATGTTGAGAATTAGAAGTTATGATTTTTATAGTTTCTTTGAATGTTGATCTGATATGTATAGTCTATTTGTTATGAATAAGAATTAGAAGTTAATAATGGGGTATTCAAGTTTATGGTTTTTAGAAATACGTGGATTTGATATGTTTTTTTTTACTTATGTGTATAGAAAGTGTTACTTGTTATAATATGTTTCAATTTGGTTCAGTCGTTAAAAGTTGGTACTGAGTTACGGTGTTTGGCTTTGCGTTTAAAAGAAGTGAAATAGAAATCGGGTTGTTGGAGATAAAATATTTATACCACATGATGTCAATATTAAAATTTCAATGGTTGTACATGTAAAATGACCTCCAGGCAGGTATTTGGGATTACTAATTTAAGTTTTTGTAAAGGAGATAAAAGTTTTGAGTGTTTGAATGAACCTTCTTATCTGCGCACATTAAAATAAACAGCTTGATATTTGCTCATTTTTAAAGCAGACAAGTAGTTCAATATGAGCAATATTTGAAACACCCTTAAACAATGAGCTAATCATAATCAGTTACGTTGCGGTAACACTAGCTGTGTGTTTGGGAATGCTTGTTAACACTGTGAACAAGCCCCAAATATTGAGAAAATCAGATTCAAAATTTCTTTGCTGCTGCAAGACTCACTTTGCCTGAAGGAATACGTACTAATACTGTTTTTAATTGAATTTTGTTTTTTAAATAGCTGATAGTCAGTTTGAGTCTTTGGATGAAGACAAGGTTTTAATTATTTGAAATAATCAGTTTTGAGATGTTGCCATATTGGTTTTTCTAAGAAACAACTCACACAAGCAAACGACTGTTAAGTCAAAACCACATTCAATAAAAAAAACCTGCAAAAATCGACACACATCGAACTTTGTCAAAATTTATACATTGTCGCTGTTATGCGCGGATATCCAATCCTAAATAGAGTTCTTAAGAAAAACATTATTCGAAAAACGGTTCTTAGAAAAACATTGCAACTTAAAACAATGCTAGCTAAGAAAATAATAACCTAACGCTACAAATACTATTTATTGAATAAAAGTTATTCGCCAATGAAAATTGATCGAAACTAAATACCGCTGCCGCTAGGCGCGGGTACTTGGCTTAGTTGTCTAACAAATACTATTTATTGAATAAAAGTTATTCGCTTTAGCTTTGCGATGACTATTAATAAAGCTCAAGGCCAAACAATTCCAAATGTGGGTGTCTATTTACCAGACTCTGTTTTCTCGCATGACAAGCTTTATGTGGCATTGTCTAGAGGGATATCCCGTAGAACAACAAAGGTATTGGTTAAACCAGTTAAAGAGTTCCGTCAAGCAGGAATCTACACCTAAAATGTCGTTTATCAAGAAGTTTTACGCGAAGAGTAACGTGTGTTGTTAGTTTTTATCTCATAACTAATGTAATGTTTTACTTTCAGTTTCATTAAATATTTTTATATGTTGTTTGATAGATGTTAAGAATTTTTTCTAGACTTTAGTTATTGTGTAGTACAACCGTTTGCAATTACATTCTGATCGGTTCACGTTCTATTTTGAACGCTACACAAAACACTCACCACAATATCACAAATCGTTAATTATTTGCCGCTATGAATTCCGTTGCTATGCACGGGTACTCGTCTAGTTTGTTAAATAAGGTTCCCAACAAAAGAAATAAGACAACCCCTTTATGAACTTTGGATTAAAAAGAAACCCAACCTGAATTATCTCAGGGTTTAGGGTTGTAGGGCTGTTGTGAAACTCCCTGATCCAAAATTAAAAACTTTGGGTGAAAGAGGCATTGAATGCATCTTTGTTGGATATGCTGAGCATTCCAAAGCATATAGGTTCTATGTTATTGAACCTAATGAAGCTGTTTCAATTAATTCAATAATTTAATCAATGGATGATATCTTTGATGAGAATAGATTCTCATCAGTCCCTAGACCAAGTCAGAGGATTCCTAATGGAACTAATGATGTTGGTGTATCAGAAATATCTGATGAGGTTCCTGGTGAGGTTGTGGTTCAACAACCTGAACCTGTACTCAGAAGGAGCAATAGGGTCAGGACTCCAAAGTCATTTGGACCTGAGTTTCAATTATACTTAATTGAAGGAACAAGGGATGAGGTCTCTGACCAACACTCCTATTGCTTTAATGTTGAGGATGATCCCAAAACATTTGATAAAGCAATGAAGTCCCAGGATGTTGTTTTCTGGAAAGAAGCAATAAATGATGAAATGGACTCCATCATGGGCAACAACACTTGGGTGTTGGCTAATCTGCCACCTGGTTGCAAACCTTTAGGTTGCAAATGGATTTTCAAAAATAAAATGAAGGTAGATGGAACTATTGAAAAGTTCAAGGCTAGACTAGTCATTCAAGGCTTTAAACAAAAGTCAGGGATTGACTATTTTGATACGTATGCCCCTGTGGCTCGTATCAGTACCATAAGATTGTTGTTTGCTTTGGCACCAATTCACAATCTGATTATTCATCAGATGGATGTGAAGACAGCTTTCTTGAATGGTGAATTGGATGAGGAGGTTTATATGAACCAACCTCAAGGCTTCATCATGCATGGTGATGAGTGTCTAAATACTCATCATTTTATTCCCATTTAAACTACAAAAACAGCCAAAAACACTTTGAAAAGTCAAATAATACAGAAAATATCATAAAATGTGTTTTTTATATGATTCAGGAACAAAAAGATTGAAAACAAGTGAAAAACGAACAAAGTTTGCATAATTGTCATTTTCAGTCCCTGAAGTTTCATAAATTGGCAGAATTAGTCCCTGAAGGTTTATTTTGAAAGAAAAAGTCAACAAAGGTCCTTGGAGTTCACAAGTTGTCACAATTGGTCCTTGGGTGAAAAGATTGAAGAAATTACAATATTGGTCCCTCAAGTTTGACAAATGGCAAAAATAATCCCTGGGCATTCAAAAATTGGAAAATTACATCTATGGCCCTTTTACTATTCACACTTTACAAATTATACCCCTTGGATAACTTTTGGAAACTTACAAATTCAGCCCTTCATCTTTCATGAAATTACAAAAATGGTCCTTGTGCTAAAACTAACCAACCGGACCCATGTTTTATTATAAAACCCAACCCATTTTCTAATCCTAAACCCAGCTGCTACAACTACCCAACCCAACCCAATCCTTAAAAAACCCAGCCCAACTACATTACCCACAAGCCCAATCCTTAAATAAACCAAACCCGACCCAACCTTCTTATTTAAACCCAGAGTTTGACTTCGGTCAAACTCATCCCTTCCAATACCGCCCCGCCAAAACCAATACCACCACCTCCACCGCCTCTCTGACACACCCACCACCTTCCACCTTCCCAACACCTTACCTAACAAACCAAAATGCATTCAATGCGTCTTCCCCATCACCTCAGACCCATGTGCTAAGTTTTCCACTATAATCATTTTTGGCGCCAAAATCCAAAAGAAGGGCTGAGATCACTTGAAGTTAATCCAAGGGTGCAGAAAGACTCAGAAAGAGATAAGAAGACAATCCCACTTTATTTTTGTATATATAGAAGCTTATGTAAGCCTTTTATGGCAAATAGCTAATTAGTAGAATCGTTTTTTAATATTCAGTAGTCATAGCTTGTAATTTCTAATTCTCAGTTGTAATTCAAGTTAAATTCAATCAAAGCAATCTTAGTTAAAGCAATCTTGTTCTAAATTTCAGTTATAACAGAATTTCAAGTTGTTATTAATTCGAATAAGCTCATAATCTGTTAAGATATAATTACAACTAATCCACACCCTTTCTATAAGCTTATATAAGCTAATAATAGCTTTTTGTAAGCTTATATAGTGATCAGTAGTTATAAAATTCAAATGATGAAGAAAGTCAACAAAAGTCAACCTGGAAGCCAATAAGCTGTTCTGGAGTGTATAAGCTGTTCAGGAAGCTTGTTTGGGTTTTCTAGCTTGTGTTAACAAGCTAGGGATTGTTCTGTTCTAGTTCTTGCTATCCCAATAGCCTCTTTTCAGTTGTAAGAAATTTCCAAGTTCACTTAAATTTCCAAGTTACTGTTGCATAGCTTATTGTCAGCTTATTATTGTAGTTTTATGCTTATTAGTAGTTTGTAGTCATATTTCATTAATCTTATCAGTCTTAAAAAGCTTTTGTCTTCATTTTACTTAAAATCACTTAAAAGTCCAAAAATAGCTAATAGTAGCATAGCTTAATCTATTGCTTATTTCTGTGTTCAAAGTTGCTTATTAGTACTTAAATAAGTTAGTCAATCAGTAAAATCAAGGTTTCTAGTTTAAAATATTGTGTTTCATTAGCAAAATCACCACAGACACCTTACAAAGGGGTGTTTGGTTTATGCAGTCAACAAGGTCAACTGAGCTTGTACTGTTCATTGACCACTTTCCAAACTTGGACCTAGCTTAAATAAGTCATATTAAGCTGTTTTTAAGTTCACATTAGCAGATTAGAAGGATTTCATAGATTTGAGTGCTCTGTGCAATTTTTAGAACCTCAAAAGCTCAAATAAGCCATATTAAGCTATGAGCTTATTCTGACCTCAACTTTGGCATTTTCTGAGTGCTTTTGGTCCATATAGTGATATCAGTAGAGTTGGTTTGGACTTGTGCACATCTGTGCAAGTCTGCACAACACAAGCTCAGTATACACTGAGCAGACATAGCTGATTTTCTCAGCTTGTTATTGGCTTATCCAATTAAGCTGAGGGTTTGATTTTTGGTTTACAAGTAGCTCACCTAGTAGGCTTTTAGTTTTTGTGCTTGGATTCCATTTCCTAGCTTATCAGATAGCTTAAAAATAGGCCTACACTTTTACCCATTTCATTGATTCTGCTGATTCAGTTATTGCTTTCCTGAACCACCTGTACTAGTGCTTAATTGGACTTCAATTAAGCTGATTGAGATAGGGCTTTTTGGTTTTTAAGATACCCAATAGTACTAGCTAGCTTTTGCCCCCATTAGTTTGCATCTCAATAGCTTATTGGACTGCTTAATCTGCCTTGCTAATTGGCCATTTTCCTGAGTTTTCTGTCTTAAATTCACAACTGCCAATCTGCTTATCAGCTTATTTCATTGTGCTTATTTGTGTTTTTAAGTTGTTTCAAGCTTCTAATAGTATATTAAACCTGTCCTGAGCTTTTGGTACCTTTTCTAGCTTTTTAGCTTATTTTTTGCTTATTTGCCAAACTGCTTATCTGCCCAACTGCTTATTAGGGTTTAGTAGACTTTTGATTTTAATTTTCCTAGCTTTTAAATATTAATTTAGACTTATCCTGAATTTTTCAGATTTTTTCTAAGTCATTTGATATTTTTAATCTTTTTAATTAGTTTATAATAGTAATTAAATCAAAATAAATAGAATATTAATCAGAAAAATATAATTTTAATTTTCATAATTTTCTTTTATTAATTATAATCTAGGAAAAATATAATAATATTTGTAGACCTTAAGAAAAACAAAATAGAAAATAAGTGATAGTTTCTATTTAATAGATTTTATCTTTTTAAATTTTTAATTAAGTAATTTTCATTTTTATAATTTTCTCAGCTTCTTTTCACTTAATAATATTTATAGAAAAAGTTTTAGATTTTTCTTTGTTTATTTAGTATTTATTATAAATTAAATTAGTTTTAAATAATTATTAAATAATAAATAATTAATAATAATTAGATAAAAAGTAAAATAAATATATAATTTCAATTTTAAAATAAGTTTTAAAGTATTTTAGAATAATTAGCTTTATTTCATAAACTTTTAGATATTTCACTTTCTAGTCCCATTTTAGAATTCCCGTTACGCATTTTCAGTATAATTGTGTTAATTTTAATTATCCGTTGAGAATTTGTTTCTCATTTTGATATAAAAAAGTAAAATCCAAAATATCTAATTCATCTGTCACTCTAATCCAAAGCTTTCCACAGTTTGCCCATTCATACCTCGTTGGGAAACGATCCGGGTAATCACTTACCTGGTTTCACACTACACACGAACGTGAGTTTTTGCAAGTATCCTTTTTCACAAAGGGGTGATTTGTATTTATTCACGTGTATCCGCTGTCTGCATTTATTTATAAGTGTATTCAGCACGGATCACATGGCAATGAAAACAAGGTGTGCAAACTGATTAAGTCCTTATATGGACTGAAGCAGTGTAAAACCCCAAAATTACCACAATCTGAAATGACCAAAATACCCTCTGATTTTGAAATTTTAAGAAACTATAAGATACGCTATAAATTAAAATTTGAGTTATATAACGTGTTATGACTCGGGATCACACAATGTGAACCTTAACCTAAAGTAACTAAAATCCCGAGTTACCTAATACTCCCTCCATCCCATATTAAGTGTCCACTTTTCAAATACACAAAGTTTTAGGAAATTCCACTAACTACACTCTCCACCAATCAAATATCACTATTACCCACTAAAGTCTCTTCTCATTGGTTGAAATATTCCCTGGACACTTAATTTGGGACATCCCAAGATTTCATTATGGACACTTAATGTGGGACGGAGGGAGCTAATAATTTAAGTTAATTAAACTTTGTATTATAATTTTAAAAATCACAAAACATTGTTCTCTAATCTTAGTCCATTTAGGCGACATGTATATGTCATTAAAAGAAAGTTTTCGGCCCAAAAATTAAGAGAGGATAATACTACATTAATATGATTGATAACAATCCCATAATAATTGTCCCATTCCTTGTTTAACCCATAATCAAAAGACACGGTTTCCATTCCTATAATACCGAGAATATTTTCACTTTGCCAAACCCTAAAACACAAAACCATCGGCTGTTCTTTTCCTCTCTTTCTGTTCGATCAAAAACCCAGCAGCAAGGAAGTATCTTGTGGCTTCAAAGTGGTGTGTAGGCATGTGTTGTTCCTAGTTCATAGTGTTCTTTCTCGTGGGGTTTAAGGGCTGTACGAAGGGAGGCTCTAGCTAAGGATTTCGGCTGCTGCTTCTTAGTGTTCGATCTTGTGTTCTTTCTCTTCCTTTGATCACGCTACAAGGGTAAATTTGTATCATCCTTGCTTGTTTAATTCTTGCCATGTTCGATCCATTCTTTGTTATTCTTGAACGAATTGAATACACATAAAATCCTAGAAGAAAACTACATAAAATGATAACTTGAACACATAAAATGAAGATTATGAAAACCCTAATATGTATCGACCTATGTAAATTATTGTGGATTCAATTGTTGAGTACGTGTATATGATATGTAAGAATCGACCTATATATGTTTTTTATGTCATACATGAATGCCTTGTGTCAACATATAAGTTATGGGAATGAAGAACCTAAAAGATCACATAAAATAATGAACTCAGTTTCTGTCCAGAAATTTAGATCAACTTAATTCGATTGGATCTTGATGATGGTAAAGTGTTTTTGGGTGTTTCTGGAGTCTAAAACTAAATTTAAGAAAAGAGATTTTTGGGAAAATAAGCCTTGTAATTTTTAGAGGTCGGGAAGGCAACTTTTTGATTTTTAGAAATTCAAGTGTAAAACTGGATTTGTATGTCTGAAAAAACAGTCCATGTTTTTGATTTTTAATTTTCAAACCATGTATAATTAGAAGATACCTTTTTAACTGAGTCATATTTCATATGTCTAGTAATTAATGGAATTCTTTTAGATTTTTCTAAATTTTCTAGATGGGGAAAAGAAATACAAACTTTTCGGGTGTTTCATCAGATCCGATTCGGGAACATGTTGTGGAAATTGATTTTTCATTCGTACTTATACTACTTAATAAAATCTGGAAAAATTACATAAAATACTTAAGACATTGAAGTATCTCTGGGGAATTTTGGGGATTTTATTTCTGAGTTCTTATGTGATTCATAAATTCGTATTTACATAACAATTTCGTATATAAAAACTGTTAAAGGTTTAAAAAGGATTAAAAAGGTGTTATGTGTATACTTCTTAAACTAAGGGTTTGAATTGTCATTTTTCTAAACTAAAGGGCTTAACTTGTGAAAATATGTAACTTTAGAATATTTATATTTCATAGCCTAATCTTACCATAATGACACTATAATCCCTAAACTTGTATATTTACACTATGAACCCTAAACTTATGTAAATGGCATTATGAACCTTAAGCTACTAAATATGGAAAGTTACTAAATATGGAAAGCCTACTAAAATAAGTAATCTGATTTAAAATAAGTTATTAATCAGACGATCATAAATTCGTGTAGATTCGTTGAAGATGGAGTTTACTCCCGATCTTTTCGTTTCTGGTTGTGTTTTCACTTGCGGTCTAAGGTACAGATATTCTACCATTTTTCAGTAAGGGTGCTTTCGTTCTCATGACTTTCTTGATCTTGATTCATTAGGATTCCCTAAGATATTGCTATGTTCCCTTATACTTTGATTCGTTCTTCATAATCCATTTGACGTTCGTTCATTATGATCCTTGGGATATAATACTTGCTAGAATTCGTTCGTTACCCTGTGATATTAGTATTTGAATCACTTTACAATTAGAAGGTTCATTTAATTTTGGTAACCAGATGTGAAAACCTTTCTTAATTATATTATGGAAATGTTTTGAGAAAAACTATTTTAAAATGATGTTTACGAACGATGCGATACCACTTTTATATGGAATTTTGCTATCTTTTATGAAAACTAATTTTAAAGACTACTTTTATGAAAACCGTTATTAAAGATCATTTTATGAAAATCATTTGATTAAGATTTCTTTAAATGAACCATTTGATTATGAACCTTCGATTATGAACCTTTGACGATGAACCTTTGATACTTTAATGACTTGACATTTGACCCTGATATGATTCCCTTATTTGACTCATGACTTTCATTGTATGATTGTCATTCTATTTCATTCTGACATTTATTTAAATGTCTCTGCTATGTTATGATTATGCTTTGCCATGCTTATTAGAGTTACTATCTCGTTTCTCTTGCCATGCTAGATTATGATTTGTTGTATGATATGATAGATCCGTGCCTGAGCTTACCTAGTTCTGGAGGTACTAGGACCATGTCTTTGATGGCACCTTATACATGACACTCCCGTAGAAGTGTGATAGATCTACGGCGTTCCCCCTTATGATATGATATGATTTTGTGTACACTATTGGCCAACTTTATATATGCGTGACCTGTCCAGTACTGGCATTCATATTTTGTTAGGGAGCGTATGGATGCATCCTAGGTTTTATGTGTATGTATGTATGGTGACCAGGTGGTGTGTGCCTTACACTCCTTCTCACACTTTTATTTACTTAGAGGTCTCCCCTCTTCGTATACTTATTATGCTTTAGTATGATTTGACGGATTATGTATGGAGTTCTTATGGCACATCCTTATATGAACTTTTCATTATTTCATTATTCTTTCGATTCGTTATTATTCAGTTCTTATGCATTCTTGATTCTTAGCTCTCTCTTAAATTCGTATGACTTTCATGATTATGCTTTCATTTTGTATTCTTATCCATTCGTTGCTTATGCTTATTTACCGTTATCTTATGTTATATATCTGTTCACTGGGCTTTTTAAGCTCAGCCGCATTTCTTTTCCTGCGGCAGGTTTTTAGTTGGAAGCTGGGTTATGAGTGGAGAGTACTTTGGGCTTAGAAGACCTTACTAGCTATTCTGGATTAGAGATGACTAGAAGTGGCTATATTTCTAGACTTAGTAGTTATTGAAATTCTTATTTGTAACCTTGTAGTTTCAGATTTTCTCTTTGTAACCTTTGAAGTTCATTTATATTAATTAAGTCTTATGCTTGTGTTTGCTTTGATATGTCACCATTACGTAATACTTCTACCTTTATCGGGTTGGGGTGTTACAAGCAGGCACCTAAGCAATGGCATCAAAATTTTGATGAAGTGGTTTTGTCTAGTGGTTATTCACTTAACCGGTTTGACAAATGTGTATATAGCAAATTTGATGAATCTGGTAAAGGAGTCATCATTTGTCTATATGTTGATGACATGTTGATCTTTGGCACTGACCAAAATCAAGTGGACCTAACAAAGGAATTTTTGTCATCAAGGTTCTCCATGAAGGATATGGGGGAGGCTGATGTTATCCTTGGTATAAGGATTAAACACGAAAGTAACAAAATTTCTATCTCTCAGTCTCATTACATTGAGAAGGTGTTGAGGAAATTTAATTACTTTGATTGTACTCCAGTGAGTACTCCTATGGATACTAGTGAGAAGCTCATGCCTAATACTGGTAAGGCTGTATCTCAACTTGAGTATTCTAGGGTGATTGGCTGCTTAATGTATGCCATGACTTGTACAAGACCTGATATTGCATTTGCTGTGGGAAAATTGAGCCGGTATACTAGTAATCCTAGTGCTCATCATTGGCAAGCAATTCAGAGGGTACTGAAGTATTTGAAGAGAACTATGGATTATAGTCTCTCATATACTGGTTATCCTTCAGTAGTAGAAGGATACACTGATGCAAGTTGGATCAGTAACACTGAAGACAATTCGTCTACTAGTGGCTGGGTATTCCTACTTGGTGGAGGTGCAATTTCTTGGGCATCCAAGAAGCAAACATGCATCACCAGTTCAACCATGGAATCTGAATTTATGGCCTTAGCTGCTGCTGGTAAAGAAGCTGAATGGTTGAAAAACTTGCTTCTTGAGATTCCATTGTGGCCTAAACCTATAGCACCTATTTCTATCCGTTGTGATAGTGCTGCTACATTGGCAAAGGCTTATAGTTAAATGTACAATGGGAAGTCTAGACACTTAGGTGTCAGGCATAGCATGATTTGTGAGCTTATCATAAATGGGGTGATATCTATAGAGTTTGTTAGATCTCAACATAACTTAGCTGATCACTTGACGAAGGGTTTGGCTAGAGACTTGGTTTTAAAGTCTGCTAAAGGGATGGGTTTAAGTCCAACTTAGTCACTGAATGCTAAGACACCCAACTCCCTCCTGAGGAAACTTGGGAGCTGAGTTCAATGTGGAAAGCTGAACATTTAGTGTACTGGAGCACATGTTTTATTTTACATCCCTAGGTTATACTCAGAACCTGCTGAAAGGGAGGATGAAGTCTTTACTTCTCAATGGTTATTTTCTTTGAAAAAGTACTAAGCAGGAGCATGAATAAAGAGGAACCACCTGTGTAAATGTTGAAGTTTTGCCGCTTCAGGAAGCTTTTGGACTTTTAGCTTTTACAACATTTATGAATTGGATATGGACACATGGCTTGTATAGTGTCAGGTGCTTTTAAGTGTTTGAAAACTTTTGTGTATTTTATCTTCAAGTATTCAAATGGGTTGAAGGGTTCAATTCTTAGAACACTCTGATTCTCGAATATTTGAACGTGTAATGTACTAAGATGAGAATTCAATCTTCAAGATATTTTCATTTATGCACATGTTTGTTTTATGTTTATTTTCATGCAAAGGAAGTGAACTAAATTTGGGGAGGATTGTTGGAAAATTTAGTGCACTTGTGAGATTAATTCACACCTGGTAATGGGCTTGGAGGTACAGAGTGTACACCCATCAGGTCAATGTTTACCCTGACTCAAATTAAGTGGTTTGTGGTTCTGCTGCTAGTAGGAATAATAATACTGCTGATGCAGATCATTCTGCTGCTAGTATTATTTGATTCTGCTGCTAGCTTCATTTCTGCTGCTAGCTTTATTGTTCCTGCTGCTAGTACATTGTTATTGCTGCTAGTTCAATATTGATGCTGCTGGTCTGCTAGGCGACAGATTCTGCTGCTAGCACAATTTATTGTGCTGCTAGGCAGAGATTCTGCTGCTGGTACGCATGATAGAATTTGTAACTAACTTTAACCTATTTTGGGTAAGTTCAAATTCGTAATTAAGACCATGATCTTCTGGTCTTGTAACCACTTTGGCCAAGAATTAAGGAAAGTATATGGAAAATATTTGGCCAATATTTTCTCCTATTTCCTTGGACTAGGGTTTTGAGTATATCTCTATTATATATAGAGATCATCACAGCCGCATGAAGAAGATACAAAAAACCCTAAACACTTGAATACGATTTGGTTCTTGATTTGTGCCTAAAACAAGAACATCACTTGGTCTTATCCCATAGAGATATTCGTGTAACCCAGACATAGGGTCGAATAGTTTCTATTGGAAAGTGATAACACGATTTCAAGTGAATATCCGGTACATTGATTATCTTTACCCTTATCTGGGAAACACAAGCAAAAAGAAACCAACAAAATATGATCCTTGCTTCCGCTATATACGTGCTTTGATGTTTATTTATTTATTTAAATGTCAAGTTATTTAAATCCAACAGTGGCATCACGAGCCGTTTAACATGTAACTGTAATTATCGAAACACATAATAAAAATCAAATCTTGTTTGGATTTACATGTTTGTTAGTCGAATTTTTTTAGGGTTTTATTACTAGATCTAAAAATTAATTCGAACCATAATTTGGTGGGGGGTTCGACCCTCTTTTATTAAAAAGTTAGTTTTGTAACCCTAAATTAGGAACATGTGTTTATATGATTATTTGAATAAAGGGTTACGTTCCTGTTTGATCCATGATTTTTTCATGCAAAGAAATCATGGATTAGGGTTTGTTTTATTTGCTACATGTTTTAGATAAATCTAAAATTAGGGAAGACCTAATATATTAAATTAATGAATCGGTTATGTGCACTGTGATATTTAATTAATTAAAACTTACGCGGTCAATTGTTGGCGTCTGTGGTCCATTGGGTACAATGCGCTCGAAAACCAATGGGAGTTTTATTAATTACGTACAGAATAAATTATTCACATAGAGATTATTAATAGGATTTATCAAAAGGTTTGCATGTGGCTATATGATTTAATAGTTAAGATTATATGAGTTATTTAGTGTTTATTTATTTTTGTTAAAATTACATGTTCTTTATTGTTTAAATTGTTCTTGAATTGTAAGCAAAAAGAGGGTAATTTTTGTATAAAAAATAAATGGACCTAATAACTATGAAACCTTGATGTGGTAAATTATTTATTGCCAAGTCTTATGTGCCGATAGTGGTTCGCTTCGCACGGTAATTTGCTCCCAAGCGAGACTAGCAATTTAATAATTTACAACATAATTTATATGACTTAGAATTATAAAATTTTAATTGATTGATGCAACTGTACAAATGGTCGAAGTGGCGGACCTAATTAGACAAACTATAAAATGGGTATAAGGTTGGTTTCGCATTAAATTGTGAGCTTAAAAAGACTACATTCAAGTCTCTCCGCTCGCCTGTGCGTCAAATTAGACTTACCAAGTACACCATTACATGTACGAAGCATCTTAAGGCAAAGTTGTAAGTTACTCAACGCCTCAATTAAAACTTTGTTGATTTAACTCTTAGCAAATTGGTAATTAAAAATGGTTTTGAAAATTTATGATACAAAGATGAGTGCATGCATCTTTGTACATTTTTTGATTATAACATCAAAAATAAATACCCTATAAAATTAAGTCAATGCTATCTAGTTATAAGAGACACTTGAAATTAATATTTGGTGTAAGTGAGACCTTGACACAGATATTGATGACAAGGTAACTTACATACTTTTATTGCCAGCAGATCAACTGAGTGTAATAAAATTATGTGAATTTACATGTTTCTAAATTAGACGACTTAATTAAGTTATAAGTGAGACCTTGAGACTTAAAGCATGAGATGGGAAGAAACATGCTTACATTGCAAATTGTTTGGAAAATGTAATTCCCATAAAATTAGGAGTCGGAAAATTGTTTCGCGATTATTGTACGACAAGTTACCATCTTTTGTACTTCCACTACTAGCAGATCAACTGATGTGGTGGAACTATGGAAAGTTGGATCCTATTTTTCAAGTAAATTAAATGGTTATTTTAATATTTACTGGGTAGTTTTCTTTTCTTGAAAAGTGTATTATTGAAAATACTAATGTTTGAACTTTTTCTGTAGAAATGGCTCAACCCGACACACAATCTGCAAGTTCCGCTTTCAAAGCTCACTTTGAGAGGGAAAAACTGACTGGGCCTAATTTCAATGACTGGCATCGATCCTTGAGGATTGTCCTGCGAGTGACCAAGAAGCTTGAATATTTGACAAAGCCTTGCCCAACGCAGCCTGCTGAGACTGAATCTGATGAAGTCAAAACAGACTGGCAAAAGGAGTATGATATGCATAACGAGGTAGCATGCTTAATGCTAAACAGTATGATTCCCAAATTACAAAAGAAATTTGAGAACTACTTTCCTAAGGATATGCTTGAGGAACTCCAGAAAACCTATGAAACACCTCCAGCTGTTGAACTTTATGATTTGATCGATAAAGTTCATAGCTGTAGGCAAGGGAAAGGTAAACCCGTGCGAGATCATGTGTTGGAGATGAAAGATTACATCGATCATCTCCAAACAATGGAGTATGTCTTAGCCGACAATGTTTATGTGAACTTAATCAATAGGTCCCTTAACAAGGATTTTAAGGGTTTTGTTCAAAATTACAACATGCATTGCTCGGGGAAGACAGTGACTGAATTACTCGCAATGCTCGTTGATTTTGAGAAAGGTTTATCGGGCAAGGATAAGGCTCCTACTCCACAAGTACTAGCAATACAAAGGGGTAGGGTTCAGAAACCAAAACCGCAAGGGAATAAGGGGAAGGCGAAAGCTGATAAGGGTAAGGCAGTTATGGCCTATCAGTCTGAACCTAAGAAGGCCCCTCAGAAGAACAAGCCAAATCCTAAAAAGAAGGATCAAGGTTTTCATCACTGCCACGAGATGGGACATTGGAAGAGGAATTGTCCTCTTTATCTCGAGGAGTTGCGATTGAAAAAGCTAAAGGGTGAGACTGGGCACGCCAGTACTTCAGGTAATGTTTTCATGATTGAATTATTTTCACTAACTAGTAAATTAAATTCCTGGGTATATGATACTGGATGCGGTATTCACATTTGTAATACGCTGCAGGGATTTAGAGTGGGAAGGAGACATGCCTATGGGGAGCAATTTCTGCAAGTGGGCAATGGAGCACAAGCAGTAGTTGAAGCCATAGGAATTTTTGAATTAGTTTTGCCTTCGGGCTTGATACTGAATTTGAATAATTGTCATTACACACCATCTATTGTTACAGGTGTCATTTCCTTTTCTTTTTTGTTGGATATGGGATTTCATCATACTATTATTGGCAATAAAATTTCTGTTTCATTAAATGATGTTTTTTATTTTAATGCGATTGCTGTTAATGGTGTTTTTGAGATTGATATGAATGAACATAGTGATTATAATTCGATGTATAGCATCAACAATAAGAGAGTCAAGAATGTCTTGGATTCTTCTTATCTTTGGCATTGTCGACTTGCCCACATAGGCAAGACTCGCATGCAAAAGCTGCAACGTGATGGGCTTTTGCAAGATATCAATGATGAATCATTTGATAAGTGCGAATCTTGTATATCTGGGAAGATGACCAAGAAACCTTTTAATAACCGTATTGAAAAGGCCGATGATCTACTTGGTTTAATACATACTTATGTTTATTTTCTTAAACATAAACATGAGGTGTTTGAAACATTTAAGATTTTTAAAGCTGAAGTAGAATTGCAACTCGGAAAGAAGATTAAAGCTCTTCGATCCGATAGAGGTGGTGAATACCTTAGTCAGGAGTTTAAAGATTATCTAAGTGAGAATGGAATTGTTCAGCATCTCACATCTCCATATACTCCACAGCAAAATGGTGTATCTGAGAGAAGGAATCGTACATTATTGGATATGGTACGATCTATGTTTAATCTTACTACTCTGCCGTTATCCTTTTGGGATTATGCCTTGGAATCTGCGATTCGCATATTAAATATGGTTCCAACTAAGAAGATAGATAAGACACCTTATGAGTTATGGTTTAAGAAAACGCCTAACTTGTCTTATCTTAAGGTCTAGGGTTGCGAGGCATTTGTTAAATGTGACTCAGCAGATAAACTCCAACAAAGATCTGTGAAATGTATCTTTGTAGGATACCCAAAGGAAACAATGGGTTACTACTTTTACTTTCCACCTGAAAAAAAGGTAATTGTTGCCAAATATGCAGACTTTCTTGAAAAGGATCTCATATCTCAAGAATTCAGTGGGAGGCTCTATGATCTGGAAGATGATCAAGAGGATACAATACCTTCTTAAAATACTATCCAACTTCCTGTGGAACCGGATAGTCTGGGTCCTCCACCTAAAGTTGAAGTGATTCCCATTCGCAGATCCGTGAGGAATGTGAAAGCACCTGAATGTCTATGTCTAAACGTAGAGGTTGAGGAAACTGTATTAGGGGACCTCGAAGAGCCTGCTAATTATAGAGCTGCCATGAATGATCCTGAGAAGGATAAATGGCAGATTGCTATGAATGGGGAAATGCAATCCATGAGAGACAATGAAGTCTGGATTGAAGTAGACCTTCCTCCCAATGCCAAAGTAATTGGGAGTAAGTGGATATTTAAGAAAAAGACTAACATGGATGGCAATGTACACACCTATAAGGCCCGTTTGGTAGCTAAAGGCTTTACCGAAACATATGGCGTTGACTACGAGGAGACCTTTTCTCCTGTAGCTGACATTAGGGCTATTAGGATTCTCATAGCCATAGCTGCTCACTATGATTATGAGATTTGGCAAATGGATGTAAAAACCGCCTTCTTGAACGGTCGTCTAGATGAAGACATCTATATGGCGCAGCCTGAGGGGTTTGTGAATCCAAAATTTCCAAACCGTGTATGCAAACTTCAAAGATCCATTTATGGATTGAAGCAAGCATCACGTCAATGGAATAAAAGATTTGATGAGGAAATCAAAAGGTTTGGATTTACTCAAAATCTTGATGAGCCATGTGTATATCACAAAGCTAGTGGGAGTGATGTTATTTTCCTAGTTATATATGTAGATGACATATTGATCATGGGTAAAGATATTCCAAGTTTGAATAAGGTGAAAGCCTATCTTGGGAAATGCTTTTCCATGAAAGATCTAGGAGAAGCAGCATACATTCTGGGAATCAAGATCTATAGAGATAGATCAAGGCGGTTGATTGGTTTAAGCCAAAGTGCTTACATTGACAAGATACTAAAGAGATTTAATATGCAAAATTCCAAGAAGGGATTTTTGCCAATGCAAGTAGAACATGGCTTGAGTAGCAAAGCTTGTGCTTCAACACCTGAAGAGGTGGCACGCATGAAAAGAATCCCTTTTGCTTCGGCTGTGGGATCTATTATGTATGCAGTGCGATGTACAAGGCCCGATGTGACATTTGCTCAGAACACTACCAGTCGATATCAGCAGAATCCAGGTGAACTCCACTGGACGGCTGTGAAACATATTCTCAAGTATCTGAGATCAACGAGGGATATGTTTTTAGTGTATGGGGGAAATCCAGAAGCAGAGCTGTGTGTTACAGGTTACTGCGACGCATCCTGGAAGTGTGATAAAGATGATACAAAGTCTCAGACGGGTTACGTCTTTGTCATCAATGGAGGAGCGGTGGATTGGAAGAGCAAGAAGCAGGGCACTATTGCTATGTCTACTTCAGAAAGCGAGTATATTGCTGCCTCAGAAGCTGCAATGGAAGCAGTCTGGATTAGGAAATTCGTTTCAGGGCTTGGAGTTATGCCCTCAATCGAAAGACCTATAAAAATGTATTGTGACAATTCAGCCGCAATTACATTTGCCAATGAACCTGGAATCATGAAGGGCACTAGACATTTCCCGATTCGATATCAATATGTTAGGGAACAAGTGGATATTGGCGAGATAGAATTACTCAAAGTTCACACAGATAACAACTTAGCAGATCCATTAACGAAGGCTCTACCTGGTGGAAAGCTTAAACAACTTTCTGAAGGCATAGGACTTCATTTAGCTAGTAGTTTCATGCATATCTGTGATTAGTGTTTGGATAAGGGATGTTGTAAAACAGTTATTAGTTTTAATGGAATAAAAGTAATGGTTATGTTTGTTCATCATTTTCTTAATAATATATCCTATATTTGCATGTTTATATCCTTGAATATATTTATATATTCTAAACTGTCTGTTGTCGGTTAATGATATGAGAATATCATTAAATTAAGGTAAATCTGAGTATTCGTATAATATACTTAAAGTATATTGATGCGTTGTCATACCGATTTCACATGATATTCAAATTGTTTGAATATAGGACTTAATCCCGCCACATGAGTTTACTTTATGGATCTTGTCATCAAGTAAATCATGAGTATATAGTTATCCTCAGAATTGAGATGCCAGATAACTGTCATGCATGTAGTGCATTTCTTTGATTCAATTTAACGTTATACGTAACTGGTAGTTATACGGATTGTTTTGGGAAGCGTTGCGAAGTGCATGTGTTATGCTCGTAGTCAAGATAGAATTTGTTCCTTCAAACTGTTTGGAGTTTAATACTGCTGGGCCCCTCGTAGGATTGGTAAGATGTATGTGTGGCCACACCCAAGATCTCCCCTGAATGGTTCAGAAGATTTGGTAATCTTATTTAATCGTAAACAACGAGAAACAGAATTATTAATAAAGAATGACTTAGATCCATATCTTTATTAATGTGGTATTAGAAACAAAAGGATGCCTATGATGATTTATCATCGAATGATTTTTTCCAGGAGAACCACCACCCGAGTCGTTCTGGGGGCATTGGCGTGTTGCTAGGCGCTAACCAATGTCATTACATTTTTAATAGATTTCCAAGTGGGAGCTGTTAGAGTTTTAATGGAAAAATATTATCGTGTATGACTAGATTCGAACTCGGGAGCGAGGGATTGCACACTTTACGTATGAATGACTAACGTAAATAATTAATATATATAATAGTTATGTATTTTAATTATTTGGACATGAAATGATACATAACGGACGTTAAGTAATTAACCGAATTGACTAACGGTCGTTAAGTAAATAGTGGAAGGACTATTAGTGAAATTAGGGGATTAGAAGGATCTAGAACCCCTAAACCTTAGCTTAGGCTGATTGGCCCTTAGGGGAATAAAACCCTAATCGACCAACTTGGTGAACAAGCTACCAATTCACTATAAATACAATGCCACAGGTCTTTGGTTTTGAGCTAGTGCATTGTAACAAAAACCCTAAAATTCTCTTCCTTCCCTCTTAGCAAAACCGATCGGTTATAACCTTAAGGTTGGACCGATTTTTAGCTTTCAAGTAAACAAAGTTAGTTTGGTTTTCTTGTGTCCAATTGCTTGCACCATTCGTTAGCCGAGTTATAGTACGTGTGTTCGAGAGCTCGTTAATATCTTACTTTAGATATTAATCTTGGATTGTGGAACAAAAGGTAAGGGGTTCCACGTTAATCCGTTTGATTGTTCAAGTGAAGAAAAGAGAAGATTTGATATTTGTTTAGCTAAGATCAAGGTACGTTTCCTTTATGTTTTGGTATTACTTTATACATGTTAAATATGATCCTTGCTTCCGCTATGTACGTGCTTTGATGTTTATTTATTTATTTGAATGTCAAGTTATTTAAATCCAACACTTTAGGCATAATGTAAGACCAAAAAACCAACAAGAACAAATTCGAATAGGCCCTCAAACGAGAGTACTTAAATAGTTAAACAAGATCCAAATACCCCCTTAAATAATAGCTAAAGTAGGAAGCAAGAAATAACATAAATAAGTTTCAAACTGAAGGGACATCATCACCCACCAGTAACACAATCTGAATAAGATTTATTCAGATTCGTCTACTCCCATCACAGCTTTTAGATAAAACAATCTGTCGTCAATAGGACAACAAAATAGTCCACGTGTTTTGTCCGGATGTTCGAGCAAAAACACATATATAGGGTGTATGGCTTCACGTTCAAGACCCAAGCACTTCAGTTCTTGGTAAATTTCCCCTTCAGTATGCACATGTGGACGAGAGTTTTCAATTACCTTATAACAATCAGATAACGACAAGATCAATATAGTATACATAAACAATAAACTACAACTAATATATATTCTTAATAAACCGAGTACCTTAGAATTCCCGTCTAAAGCACCAACTATATTGATTTTGCGGTCTGTTCAGCATATAAGCAACTTAGAAAATCAAACTTACTATTTATATTATTATAACATAACAGTAACACCAATTTGTTATCTACTTAATTCAGCATATAAGCAACTTAGAAAATCAATCTCAAACACCCTAAAAGTTACTGACTCCAAATATATACATAATAAGTTAACCAAATCAAGAACATATATGAAAATCATGCTGAGCTAACATGGTCAGCACCTGTGAAAAGCTCATGTCAGCCAGTTGAGGTCTGGTGTTGGGGAAATTTTATATGGCAACCACATGAGAGTACTAGACATGTGTGATCAAAGTTCACAATTAGGACACAAAGATACCTGATCACAAAAGTAGACTTTAAAAAAAAAATCAAAGTGACATGAGTAGATATCATGCTTATTCCAAGCTGCTAATTAAACATATTAAAAATCAGAAACTAATAAAGGTAAATTATAAGTTCAATTAATGTGTATTAAATATATTTTTTAATTAAAAAAATCGAGATGAATTAATACACTTTAATCGATGCCCTGATATGTAAACCTGTTAAAACAATCCCTCAAAAACAATGGATGATCATATATTCATATTACTTCCAAACTAACGAATTGACTATATGAAAAGTGCTCAAATGAAAGGGTTTTTAGATGCATACATTAAATGCACAGTATATACGATATGTAGAAACTTCAAAAGCACTTCAACGTACACAAGAAAAAGTTACTAATAATAATGTAATACCAGTAATAAATATCAATTTCATAGCTAATAACAAATAATACCCATGAACAAAACTGCAACCTACCTATGCAGACCTTACATTTGTGAAAGAACCTCTACAAATTTGGACTTTTCAAGGATGTTTTTAAGCACTTTATCAGCTTCGGTTACAATGGTCTCACCATGCATTGTGTCTTTTCCACATTGTGTTGATAGAAACTCAATGGCCTTGTCGCGGACAAGGGATTGATGCATGCTTTTAAGTTTAGTGATTAGCATGTTCCTAGAATCAATCTCCTTTTTTACTTGCTCCCACATATTCAACAGTTGATTCCCAACCTTTACATCGTTCTCCATTTCAAGACGGATAGCCTCAATTATGTTTCCCCTCAAGTCATCAGTGTTGGAGTGGGACTCTAATACCTTGAGGTCGAGGCTGATCTTCTCCAAGAGATCCCATCGAAGGGAAGATTTGGCATCTCGATATTCACTCTTTAACTTTGAAAACATGAGCATAGTTCCTGTTATCAATAGTTATAGCTATGTTATATAAAGATGGTAGATTGTGTTGTAAGTGAGATTACATAAGATCCTCTCAAGTTATATTTAACATAACCAGGCCTTTAAAAAAAAATTAACATAACCGGTCATGTTTCCTCACAAACAAAACAATTGGACTATTGACAAAAAAAAATCAGGTCCTTTGTAGACCCCTACATTTTAAGTTGGAAAGAAACATGATCTTATGTTAACTCGAAAGAATCACCATCCCTTTTAATCACTTCAGGTGTGTGTCAAATCCTTTTGGAGAGCCCAATTATGACACTTTAAGGCAAGTGGTAGCAGAGGATGTTAGAATTTAAATACCGTAACAATTATATAAATAAATGTTACATCATCAAAGCACATAGCGGAAACATAAGATCATATTTTAACATATAAAGAATTAACCGAATATTAAAGTGAACGTACCTTTTGATTCTAGCCAAACAAGAATCAAACTTCAAATCTTCTTCAATCTTTATCAAGAATAGATTAACGAGATACCCCTTACCATTTTGTATCTCAATCCAAGATATTAACTATAGTCAGTTAATACCACGATCTTGTACACACGTACTATTAGCGATTCGATGTGAATGCTAGTTCTTAAATCACAAATAAAAGAACGGAACACAAAGTCCTTGTTTAGGGTTTACGAATCACAAGATCAAATCAAAGTGATAAAGTAAATATGTTCATGCAATTACATATCACATGCAAGTACACGTTAGCATGCATGTATTTGCATTCATAACATATGCATGAATATAATATCTTAGGCTACCCCCAGTAATAAGGGTCAATCCCTCTCATTTTCTCTGCCACATCAGCTTTCTCTCTCCAGCGATCTTCAGGCGATTGAGTGCCCCAGTAAGGGCGACCTTCATCACAAGTAATAAAGTATTAAATGGCTACTTTAAATATTAAATGCACAAGTAATAAAGTATCGATCGTGAGGACGACCTTGATAAAAAAAAGTGGGATGCGATCGAGTACCCACAGTAGGACGATCGACTATGAATCGATCTCCTTAATCGATCGAGACCCCTTACTGCATCCAGCCTTATATTCATACTGATTCGTCAATAAGGTGCAGTGCATATAAAGGGTTATTATAGTCGATCGGTATTAGCTGGTCTATTCTCAACCGAATGAGACCAAGGGGTATATATATGTAGCATTTAACCTTGTCCAACAAGTTATTGCTAGCACCTACTTAAGCTTCATAAAACGACACTCAGACCCTTCCTTTTTTCCTTGTTCGACCGGTCGCAACCAACACCCCAAGGGTTTGGTTATCGTACTAATAAGTCCCTCATGTATTATTTACTTTATTTGTGATTTAATAATTAAATATAACTATTTATATATTAATTATTTAACATCGATTCTCATACGTAAAGTGTGCAATCCCGTAGTCTCGAGTTCTATTCTAGACATACACATATTAATATTTGTCCACAAAACTAACATCTCCCACTTGGACATCTATTAATAGTGTAATGACATTGGTTAGCGTCTAGCAACACGCCAATACCCCTAGTACAACTCGAGGATGGTCTCCTGGAAAAACCATTTGATGATTCATCATCATACTTATCATTTTGTTACTAATACTACGTTAATAAAGATATGGATCTTAGTCATTCTTTAATTAACTATTATGTTTCTCGTTGTTTATGATTGGAAAAGATTACCAAATCGTCATATAGATCTTGGGCGTGGCCATGCAAACATCTTGTCAAACCTACGAGGGGCCCAATAGTATTAAACTTCAAACAAATTTGAAGGAACAAATTATCTCTTGACTACGAGCATAACCCATGAACTTTGCAACACTCCTGAAAACAATCCTTATAGCTACCAGTTACGTATAGCGGTAAATTGCTTCACAGAAATGGACTACATCCATGATAGTTATCTGGTATCTCAAGTCTGAGGATAACTATAAATACATGATTTACTTGATGACAAGATCCATAAAGTAAACTTATGAAGTTGGGATAAGTCCTATACTCAATTCATTTAATATTATGTGAAATTGGCATGTCAACGCATCAATATTCTTTCAAGTATATTCTACTAATACTCATATTTGTTTTGATTTAATGATATTCCCATATCATTAAGTGACAACGGACAATTTAGAATAACATAAGTTATTCACGGATTTAAACATGCAAATATAGGATACAATCTATTATTAATGAAAACAAACGTACCAAGTACTTTAATTCATTGTAAATAATAATTGCTTAACATCCCTTATCCAAATACCAAATAGATCAATGCATGATAATTCTAGTTAATGAATTATGCCTCAAGTCATGTCGATCATACTTGTTGAAAAGACATAAATCAACTAATTTTGATCTATCGTAATTTTAAGAATACTTATTTCAAGAATTCAATTAGTTAAATTCTTGTAGGTGTGCATTCAACTATCTTGATATTGCCACATAATATTTCATAAAATGTGTGACATCCTTAACCACCAATTTATGACAATTAAACTATCAAACCTTTTATAGTTTAAAGTATTATAATTTTTAATGTATAATGCAACTATGCTTACAGTTAAGCATAACTAGTACACATGGCAATTAACATGGGTGAAATCCTACCATGACTAGTATTGAGTGTCATCTCAATTTTATTAGCATCATTGTATGCAAACAACAATATGCTTTTAAAAATTCCGTAAACTTTAATATCCATTGTGCAATGTTTGATACCTTCCAATCTTTCAAGATTTTTTAGCTATAACGATTACGCAACAATTTGCCATATGGTTCATACTTAGAATTTAGGAGCAATTCCAGGCTGAGGATGTAATTCTATATCCAACCATATTCATTACACTTAGGCATCTAATAACTTTCAAATAGATATTAATATTGTCAAATCATCTTTCATCCAAGCATGATACAACAAATAACTTGATGTACATGAAAAATCCTTGTGTCAAACTTAGATTTTATTCATGTTATATCTTTTCAAAGATATGTTTCTATTTAGACTTTCTAATAGTATATCATGTTCTATTAGAATCAATTATTTTACCGCTTATGTTTATAACAATAAACATATATTCAAAGGTTGTATGTTTATTTCTTAAATTTTCAAGTGAAGTTTCATTCCAAACCAAGACTTAACATTTAACGTGTATGGAATGTTACTTCCTATATGTTATACAACATATATGAAATAAGAAAATAAATATAACACTCCCACTAGCTTTCAGGAATACTAAGGAATTATCTTATTTTAATTATAAATCAAAACTTGGATTTAATAATCAAACATAAGTATATCTCCTAGATGCATGCATTAATCCATTCATGAATTATTGCACTTTGTATACTTCCAAATATTATTTGAATTCAAATACTCCTTTTGATTACTTATCGTCCTCGCACAAATAATTACTCAAGAAAGAGTTTTGTTAGGAATTATTAGAATAATGTTTATTTCATTTTTGCTGTTAGTAGTAATGGTTCCTGCTGGCAGGTATGTAGTTCCTGCTGGTATGGTTCCTGCTGGTAGTAGTGTTTAGTTCCTGCTGCTAGTTTGGTTTCTGCGGGTATTAGTAATAGTTAACCTGTATGTTTAGAAAGTTTGTTAGAGTTATATTAGGAAGAGATAATGTATATCTTCTTCACACGTTTTCTAGTATGGGCTGTATTAGGGTTTCTTGTGTATAAAAAAAACTCATGGCCATTGATATTGTAACACCTTAACACCAAAAACGATTATTAGTTAATAAAAGATCCATAGAGGATCAAAGTATTATTAGTTTTTGTCTTCTTAACTCTTGTGTTTAGTTTCCACATAAACATAAGTTTATAATCAGAGATTCTCTTAGTCTGTTTGTGATTACATAAACATTCTACCAAGCTCAAAGATCTATCAAGTAGGAACGATCCAACAAGTGGTATCAGAGCCTGGTGAGAGTCTCTGTCAAAGAAGAAAAACTTGTCAAACAACTCTCTAAAACCCTCATACAATGAGTGCATCCGGTGCAGAGGACAATGCAAAATTTTCTTATCTCAAGAAAGATGATTATGAAATGTGGGCCATGAAGATTAAAGCCTTGCTATCTTTTGATTCCATGATGGATTGGACAGAACATGATGGTGCCGATGAGGAAGGGAGTATCAATCAGACAATTCAGTATGATTAATGAAGCTCAGGATGATGTGGAAGAATTTGCTTTGATGGGTATCACATCTCAGGTACAAAACTGTCCTTTTGGCTGTCATGAAATGTATGCTGAACTTAAGAAAGAGTTTGATGATATAGAGTCTCAGTATAAAGACTACTATGTTCAGGTTCAAGCTTATAGTAGTTCACTTAAAACATTAGAAAAACAAAAGGTGTGGTACCAAAATAATCAGCTGGCATATGAAGAACAGATTAGGGTGTTAGAAAGAGATTTGATAAATACTACTAATCTATTAAAACATTCTGAAAGAGAACATGATAAGGTGATTTTAGAGAAACAGGATTTACAGGCTAAGTTAGATAGAGAGGTAGCTAGGTGTAATTCATGGCAACAATCAGCTAAAAACCTAGTCAAGTTGAACAATAGCACTCAGTCTGTAAGGTGTAAGAGAGGGTTGAGGTATGATGTTGGTCCAGATGATATATTTGACCCTTATGACCTAAGCATATTTGACCCTACCCCTAAGGAGGTTAATTACCAAATTCCTGTCAAGTATGTCAAAGAAGGAGGAATGAATGCTGTTCCTCCACCTATAAGAGGAATATTTAAGCCTACCTCTACCCACACTGACATAGACTTGGATGAATCACAAATGACATATGGCAAAAAGTCAAATGACTTACCTGGTTCTGATTTTAATACTAATGACTTTGTCTCTTGTTCTAACAGTGACAAGTCCTCTGAATCTAAGTCCACAGACTATACCTCATGTAATTCAAGTGAAAAGTCTGCAACACCCAAGTCCCATGACTTCTACTTAAGAGTAGCTGTTGATGAACGTATTTCAAAGACAACTTCTTTTGAAGACAACTCTTTGTGTTCTGTTCAAAACAATTTTGTTTCTGATTTTGGATCTAATAATTTTGTTTGTAATAAAAGAGGTCATGTGAAGAATAAGTCTTTTAGGAAGAAATCTTGTTTTGTATGTGGTAGTTATTCTCACCTCATTAAGGACTGTGATTTCTATGAGAATAAAATGGGTGTTTGTGCTAGACAAAAGCAGACTAGACCTATATGGAATGATGTTGATAAGATACCACCCTTTGTCCCTAAAGCAGCACAAAAGTGCTCTGGCAGAACTACCTTTCCTGCTGGTAAACCAGTTCCTGATAGTAAACCAGTTTTTGATGGTAAACCAGTTCCAGCTAGTAGACATGTTTCTGCTGGTTGGAAAAGCAGTGCTGCTAGGCCTTTCTACAGACCTATAAGCTCTTTCTTTAAGAATGAAAATAGGCCTGTTTATATTGAGTCAATGCATAAAAAGGGAAAAAGATAGGGTACTACTGGTTGTTCTTGGAGAAATCATGACCAATACTTGAGAATGGGGTCCAAGAACAACGATGGATATTATAAATCTACTTGTAATCCCTCATCTTGTGATTGAGGGGAGGCTTATTGTTGTATCTTTTGTTCTCTATTCTTTAATTGTTTTAGTTTGTGTATGGTACCTAACTTTGTTTTGCAGATGTTACCTAGTTTGTATACTAACTTTGCTTTGCAATCTTTGATTTCAAATTTTTGGTCCAACATAAAAATAGAAGCTTTTATTCATCATCATTCTAAAGGAAAGTTGCAATATCAGTTGCAACTTACAAAGATTACAAACTTCTAATCATCAACAAGAACAAGACCTTCACAACTACTCTATCTTCCTCTTTCCCTTTCCAGAGCAGTCAGGCATAGTTCTGTGGACTCCTCTGCCATCAATGGCGTCACACACCTTCCGGCAATGGAGTCCCAGCACTTGTGTACTTGGCTTTGGACGAGATCGCTTCTTCTCAGGCACAGGGATCATTGATCGGTTAAAATCAATACGTTATTTTTCCAAGGAAACACAAGTGAAGTATGTGTGACCCGGTTCGTTATCCCCGATGAAGGATGAATGGAATTTGTGAGATCGGGTTTGTAAATCGTGTTTGAAATATGAAAATGGAGAGATTTTGGATTTTGATTAAATTTACAACTACGGGAAGCATAAATAGGCTATGGGAAACTTAAAAAGCATAAGATACAAGTCTACAAATAATTAGCAAAATATAACAAATAACGAAATTAAAAACGGGAAAACGGGAAAACGCGAGACTAAAACGTGAAATCTAAAAATATTAACCCTAAGAATTCCAAATTAATTTTCCTACGTTCTAAATTATAAAAGAAATTTTTGAAAAAAAGAATTATATTTTTTGACTTTTTAATTATTTTTTATGAATTAAAACTAATAGAAACTAATTAAATGATTTAAAAATAGCAAATGACTTTGGAAAAATCTGAAATTTTGCAGAAAAACCTAAAATGTTATTCTAAAGCTAGGAAAAATAAATTCAGAACTTTATTCAACCATAATAAGCAGTTTATGCAAATAAGCAGTTTCAAATAAGCTCAAAATTAAGCTAAACAGTACCAAAATTTATCCCATGCTCAAATTCAGACAAACACACTATTTGAAACTCAAATCAACTTAAAAAATCCAGATAAGCACTCTTGGTTAAGCTAAAAAGCAGTTTGCACAGTTGCAATTTTAGACAGAAATAATGAGTGATCAGCCAACTTTAAACCAATTTATAAGCTAGGGATAAGCTAATTGGGGGAAACAAAAAGCAGATTCTAAAAGTTCATACCACAGACTACTTATATCCCAAGAATGCCCAAATTCTACAATTAATTGCTTATCTAAATAAGCCCTAGATCAGGTGGCCATGAACACAAAATACTGATGCAGGTTAGAAAACAGTCTAATGGGGCTATTTACAGACACAATATCAGCTGTGAAATAAGCTACAATTTGTAATCCAAGCTCATAATCTAAAAACTAGTACTACAAGCTACTAACAAACTAAAAATTAAGCAATAAGGACATAAGGACAAGCAGATTTGAAGCAAGCCAAAAGCTGAGACCAGTACAAAAATGTGCAGGTCTGCTAAGTGTGTACTGATGCAGAAGTATGAGATTTTTTGCCTTAACTTTGCAAGAACAAACTGAAACAATACCAACTATTGGGAATTTACTTAACACACTAAGTTATACCAAAAAGAAGCACCAAAGAAGCTCAGCTTATACAGAGCTTATTATCGCAGTTCTAGCTTCTAGACTTTCACTACCAACCAAAAAACTTCAAAAGGCCTTCAATTCACTTAAATTCTAACACATTCAACTTAAGTAGCTTCAACTAAGATCAATCAAAACTAAAAATGTGGCAAGTGAATAGTGACAACTCTAACACAGACTCAATTCCAAACACGACCTATGCCATGGCTGTTTTAAGAAATTCCAAAGCAAATCTGAGAACTTAGCAAATTTAATCACCTAACTGATATCAACTAACACCATGAGGCTCAAATTAACAGAGAAAAGAACAGATAAGCTAAATTAAGCATATGAATAGTAGAATTTGACTAACATTGACCAAAGAAGTAAACTAAACTTTCATTAACTGAGTTTAAAATTACAATGCTAAAAGAAAAAAAATACAATACCTTAAACTAATTTAAGCTAAATTAATCCTGCCTTGAAGGCTTACAAATGACTGCTATATATACTATTTTCTAAAACCTAGGGGTCTTCAACACTTGTGCTTGTTTTGTGAGACAAAACAGCTTCAACTTGCTTCTGTGCTTCTTGGGATAAAATCCCAGTCGTTGGATTAAAGTAAAACCATCACAACCCTTCAATTGGTTTTTGGCGCCCAAATGTGAGGTGTGGATTGCCAGCATGGCATTTGACTTTGGAGGGGGGGGGGAAAGGTACTAACACATGGGTTTTGAGGGGTAGGGTGGCTGGTAGGTTATAGGGAGTGAGAGAGGGGAGAGATAGTTGTTGGAGAAGGACAGGCATGGGGATGGGTGATGTTTTGGTGGGATTTTGTGGGAAAGGGGAAGAGGTTGACCGAGTCAATCTGGGTAGTTAGCTAAACATAAAGACCAGGTTGGGTATTTAGTTTTATTTTGGGCTTTTGGGAATTTTGGGCCGGATGTGGTTGGGTTAATGGGATGGGTTAGATTATTGTTTGGATTTGGTTATAGGTTTAGTGTTATTTTAGGATAGGATGGGATTTGAAATTCGTTTAAACTTTAAGGGACCATTGATGTAAATACTAAAAATCCCAGGGACCAAGGCTGCCAACTTTGAAAATTATTCCAAGGACCATTTGTGTTGTTTTGGTATTTTTGGGGTAGACTTTGACTTTTCTTGATCAAATGCACCATCGTTGTCGATTCGATCCAAAAATGCTCGTTTTAACTCCATTTTCAATCCTTTGTACCTGAAACACATAAAAACACAAAACCAAGGATATCTGCAATATATTTGGGTGTTTTTGGTCATTTTTGTGTCTTAAATGGGTGTAAAATGATGAGTATTTACACACTCATCAATCATACTCATTGATGACACATCCTTTTCAATCTCACTTGATAGTAAGACTGATAGCACCTGGATATCATCATCAGATGAGTCAGAAGAGGAGGATGAATTGTTCACATAGGATAGGGGAGTTGGAAGTTCATCAGAGGATACTGGTTTAGCTTTTCCTTTCTGGTTTCCTCTGGTCTGAGTAGAGTAGTTTGGTGGAAAGTAATTGTTCCACCCTTCACTTGATGCGTGAGATGAATCAGAAGAAATTTCTACGACGTTTGTTTTAGAGGAGCTCATGCTTGTGGTCGGATTCTTGTTTTGTGATTTGAAGTATGTGAGGTTTTGGTGTTGAATACTCAAGTTCTTTTATAGATTTAATGAAGGGTTAAGGAACTTTAATGTTGGGTTGGTATTGGGAATAAATACTTTGCAGGAATAAGTTTAATTGTGGTGATTTTTGAGGATTTGACCAAATCCGAGGCATAATTAAGAGTTTTGGTCAAAAGCAGTTTACTCCTGCTGGTTGACTGGGTATTTCTGCTGGTTGACCTATGGTTACTGCTGGTATTGATGAATTTGGGTATTTAATTTGGGACTGACTCAATTTCAAATTGGTTAAAGATTTCGTGAGATTTTTGCAATTTGAGTTGTTATTTTGGGTAACCGTATAAGTGACCTAATTTATACATTCTACTTCCAAAAGTAACCATAAACCCATTTCTTCATTCCTCATTTCTTTCACCAATACTTCTTAATGGCACTTCAATACAATGACGATCATAACAAGGTCGCTTATCTGGAAACCTCAAACCGGAGTACAGGGTATGATGAAGTACTAACCTTTTTGCATGGGTCCCGAATTATGTATGCTTTGACCTATTGTCCATCTGTGGTGTATGATTCTTTAGTTAAGCAATTTTGGGCTACCTCCACTACCCGATCTCCTGAGGGTGGACCCCAGGAGATTGTGGCTACAATAGATGGGACTGAGTATGTACTCTCTGAGTCCTCAATTAGGGCTCAACTTTTATTGAATGATCAGGGTGGTTTATATAATTTTTTTGAACAAGACATTTTGGCTGGTATGGGCACAATTGGTTATCCAGTTGATGGCACCTTTACCTTTTATAAGAATAGGCTATCTCCTCAATGGAGATTTCTTGTTCACACCCTGTTACAATGCCTTAGTCCTAAGATAGGTGGTTGGGATCAATTCTCAAGCCTTCTTGCTTCCGGCCTTATTTGCTTGTCTGATGGAAGGATTTATAATTGGTCTAAGTTTATTTTTGATGGGATGCTTGGGAATCTAGGAAATGCTAAGCATAAATTTCTGATGTACCCTAGGTTTTTGCAAATCATATTAGGTGTTCAAACTGCTGACCACACACCTAGGATCATGAGGAGGCTAACTGCTAAACTTTTTGCCACCATGAGGATGAATTTTGCAGGGGCACATCTGCCTCTTTTACCAGCTATGTTGCCCAATGGCAATGATGCTGCTGGTGTAGATGCTGCTGGTGCAGATGCTGGTGGTGGTGGTAATATCAGGCCTACACCTAATGCTGCTGGTGCAAGTGCATCAGTTGCTGCTGGTGATGGGGCTTCTGATGCTGCTGGTGCAAGTGCATCAGTTGCTGCTGATGCCTAACCTCCACCATCTCCTAGACCTACCACATCTCCAACCAATATCCCTGTTGAGCCTATTGACCAAACAACAACTGTTGACCCACCTGTTAATCAACCATCAACTGCAGTCGAGCCTTCTATTGATATGCCCACATCTTCAAGGCTATCCACTCCTAGTCCAACTAGGCAGCCTTTTGGTTTTGACACCAATATTGGGGGAGATTTTCCTGTCTCTCCACCAAGATCCAATGAGGCTTTTCACACCACAGGTATTCCTGCTGGTAGAGCTGAGGATTCTGATGCTCTCACTCTTATGTCCACTTTGCTTGACAGGTATATGTAGAAAGTTGAAGCATTAGAGTCTGAACTAAAGGAAACTAAAAGGAATTTTGGTGCAAAGGTAGATGCCTTGGAAACAGAGCTCAAAGATTCCAAAGAGACTCTTGATAGGGCTATCTATACATTGGTTGGTCGAGTTGAGCATCTGGAAGCTCAATTAAAGAGCAGGAAATGAAAGGTTGTGGTATCTAACTCAGAGGATGATGAGATTGATTTGGATGCACTCCATGTCTTGGCTAGTGCTTCAATGGCAAGTGTCCACGCAGAGCAGGATACTTTTTCTGAATCTAAGCATCAAACATCTGCCAGGTTTCAAGCTTTTAGTAGGAGAAGGAACAAGCAGTCTTCAGCTTTTGAGAAGTTCAAATCAAATGTTGCAGCTGGTAGTGAAGCTATTGCCATTGATACTCCTCCTACTATTACTGCTGCTACTCCTTCTGGTACTCAAGATATTCCTGCAGATATTGCATTTGATTCTGCTGGTAATGATGAGGTTTCTGCTGGTCCTAAGCCTGCTAGTGTTGCTGTTGGTAGCTCTTTTGTTGCTGCTGTTAGTGATAACACTACTGGTCAAGTTATTCCTGCTGTTCTTGATCCAGCTGATATGTCTACTGATGGTGACATTCCTTCTGGTGGTACTACTGGTCCCCTTCCTGCTAAACTTGGTGTTTCTTCTGGTCCTTCTATTGCTGCTGTTTCAGATTCAGCTGGTAAGGCCCCAATGGTGGATGAAATTGAGGGTCTTATATCTGCACATGAAAGGGAAACAGCTCAGACTTTTGAAGCAGTTCCAACTGCTGAGACAGAGCATGATGCAGAGATAGAAAAAAGGATTTATGAAAAGGAGTTAGCTTATTAACAAGCTCAGATAGCTCAAGATGAGGAGTTAGCAAGGAAGATGGCTGCTGATGATGAAAGGGACATAGCTGGATTCATGAATAGAACAAGATCTGCAGATTTTAATCAAGAAGAGTTCAATGAGCAACTACAATACTTATTGGATTCTGACATGATTATAAAAGCACATGGTGTAATGATTCTTAAAAATCAGGAGTTAGATGAAGAAGAAAAGTTTGAGCAGCTCTAGGAATTTATCTTGAAGACAAACAGAGAAGCTACTTGGAATGACTTGATGCATAGAATCAGAGAAAGGCAAAAGTCAGGTTACAAGACAAAGTTGCCTACCAGAAAAGACAATGTCAATTTCATGAAGCACTATTTGAAGAATCAAGCAAGTTACCAGATGAGTGACTTCAAAGGATGGACAGATGCTGAAATTGAAAAGAAGTTCTTTGAAACTTATGCAAGGCTGCATACTCCAATTAGAAAAGACATCAAAAACAAAAAGAAAAGAGAATCAGAGGATTTAGAGTCTGATGTTACAAAGAAATTGAAGTCGGGAGAAGAATTGACTGATGAGCAGATCAAGAACATGATGGTGATAGTCCCAGAGTCTGTACATATCAAACCTTTAGAAGTTAGGTATCCTATCATTGGCTGGGAAGTTTTCACAGATGGCAGGATGAAGGGATGGAAGATCATAAGGCTTGGTGATATTTCTGAGAGATACATTTTGTTTGAAGATCTACTTAAAGGTTTTGACAGAGAAGATCTTCATCAGCTATGGATTTTAGCGAAAGAAAAGTTCAGGGTTCAAGACCCTGCTAAAGATAAAGATAAAGAGTTATGGGTGCAGCTGAAGAGGATTTATGATCCAGATGGAGGGGAACCTATGTGGAGATTTAAATCCTAGATTAGTGATGTCTCATGGAAACTCTTTGATTCATGTGGAGTACATAGAGTGTCTACAAAGGATGGTATAGAGATCTATATGCTGGTGGAAAAGGATTATCCACTTAGGCCTGCTATTTTGTTGACATTGGTGGCTACACAGATGGAGATTGAAAGTGAATCAGAAATGGCCAATACATTGTATAGAAGAATTTTTGATTTGGCACAAAAAGTGCAAGCCCAATCTAAGAGACTCATATAGTGAGTGTTTGAACCAACTTGTTGCTGCTCAGGGTTCTGCTACTCATTGATGGTATCTCTTGCTTATTGTTGTATATTCTTTTCTTTTCTTTTAGTAGTTAAAAAAAATAAAAAATTGTATATTCTGTTTACTAACTTGTTTGTTTAAGGACACCATTTGCAGGTACAATGTTGGTTTTTAACCACACAACAAATGATACTCAACTCACCATGTCTCACAGACAAAAAAGAGTTGACTCACCATGAGGGTACGGCTCTGGTGTGATTATCAAATTCGTTGACAGCTGTAATAGTTTGCTCAAAACTATTGGGTATTCAACTCACCCATGTTTCATTACTGAGAGTTGAATGGTTCTCAATTCACCATGGATTTTACTCTTTGAGTTTCCAAAGAATTGGCTAGCCCACGTGTATATGGCTTGTCGTAAAGGCAGTGGAAAACCATATTTGGTATTCAATTCACCAAGGTTATGTAATGACCAAGAATTGGCTAGTCCTGAGTAAACGGCTACAAGTAAAGATATTTCAAATCCGTTTATGGCTGTGATGATTTGCCAAAAATCATTAGGGTTTTTCAACACACCATTGATTCATGTTCTAAGTGTTGGATTGGTTACTAGTTCACCAGGGTGATGTCATAATTCCACCAAAGGACTAGCTAGCTTAAGAGTGAGTAGCTACTTGGTAAAGGCTCATCAAATCTACTCATGTTGCTGCTGATGGTTCCTGCTGCTCATTCTTAGGAGTTGTTGTTGGAAACTTATTCTTAAAGATGAAGGTTACTTGTTGCTGTTGGTTCTAGTCTAGTTGCTGCTGGTTACCTTATTACTGCTGCTAAAGTTCAATCCTCAAGTTTTGGAAGTCAAAGATCTATCAAGAAACTTGAAGTTAACCGAGTTAAATTCAAGTTTAGGGGATGATTGTTAGGAATTATTAGAATAATGTTTATTTCATTTCTGATGTTAGTAGTAATGGTTCCTGCTGGCAGGTATATAGTTTCTGCTGGTATGGTTCCTGCTGGTAGTAGTGTTTAGTTCCTGCTGCTAGTTTGGTTTCTGCGGGTATTAGTAATAGTTAACCCGTATGTTTAGAAAGTTTTTTAGAGTTATATTAGGAAGAGATAATGTATATCTTCTTCACACGTTTTCTAGTATGGGCTGTATTAGGGTTTCTTGTGTATAAAAGAAACTCACGGCTATTGATATTGTAACACCTTAACACCAAAAATGATTATTAGTTAATAAAAGATCCATAGAGGATCAAAGTATTATTAGTTTTTGTCTTCTTAACTCTTGTGTTTAGTTTCTACATAAACATAAGTTTATAATAAGAGATTCTCTTAGTCTGTTTGTGATTACATAAACATTCTACCAAGCTCAAAGATCTATCAAGTAGGCACGATCCAACAAGTTTTGATATTCCATTGTCAATTTCATATTAATGAAACTAAGAATGACAATCATAATCTTTATACATTTAATGTGCCTAGAAAGAATATTCAATCACAGTTAATTGCTTAAGTGTGATTAATAATCTTGTCATATACATTAAATATGTTTACAAAATTGTCCATATGATTTCTACACAAAGATTTAAATCTCTGGGATTTTCATTTCCTTTGAAGAAATTCATCTTCATTCTATTGTCTAACTATAGAGTTCAAGATAAACTAAGTTTTCAAAACTATTTATCTTTATTGACTGCATCTAAACATTCATAGTATGAGTAATTTGCCAAATTCAATATTTGCAAGTCATCTTAATGATCTACAGGTTTACCATAATCCTGTAACTCATAATCCTCAACATATTATTCAAATATTTGAGATATCCTTGCGGATCTATGAATGAGAATTCCATTGATGAAGCGAAAAGTGTACCATTTTTAGGGGGTCATTTAAGCCCTAATCCGCGATTATATGATCAAATATTGCCCTAAATCGTTTCTTTTCTCATTTTAGGTACTTGGGACGTGATTTCTGGAATATGAAGCATTTTGGAGCTTTTTGGACGTTTTTATGCTCAAGAATGAAGAAAACAAAAAGACCAAGGAAAATCAGGATTTTACACCTGACGGCGTCAGGCTTTGGATGCTGACGCCGTCACTTGAAGATGAAAGTGGTGGAATTATACACGTGACGCGCCAGAAAGTTTTACATAGGAAGTCTGACGGCGTCACGTGTTAATGGATGTAGGCCGTCAAGTGTTAAGTTAAAGAGAGACGGGCCAGAGGATTTTTGAAGGTGACGGCGTCAGGATCATAGACCTGACGACGTCAGATGATATAGAGTGACGGCGTCAAAGTATTCTTACAAGAGAAGGAACCTTAGTGAAACCGCCACAAGTTAATCAAGACAATCACAACTCGCGCGCGGAGTAGCTGTCACTGTTTTGGCCATAAAATCTTCATACGAACTCGGATTTAGGTGATTCAAGAGGCCACGGAATCGGGACGAAAAGATCTACAATTTGGTGAAAAAGGGGAGATGACGCCGTCACTTGTGAAGGCTGACGCCGTCAGATCGATGCGGACAGAAAATCAGCTATAAATACAACATCACAACTTCATTTTTTGTAAGCCCTAAACCCTAAGTCCGATTCTAGGGTTTAGGTAGGTGTTTTTCCAGCAACTTAGAGGGTTTCAATCACTTCATAAACATCAAATATTGGTTTGTTGATTTTAACTTAATTATGTCTTTCATTATTGTGGTTGTTTGCCCTTCATTGATCATGCTTTGCTAATTCACCTTGTGTCTACTTATGATTGTGTGAAACTTGTATATAATTAATTAGATCTTATTGATTCCTTGTTGATGTATGTGTCTATCGTCATCAATAAAGGTGTGACACTTCAATAGATCTAATTGGTTTAGCTTATAATTCTTGTTTCCTATTGTCTCTTGTTTGATTGGGTGATATCGATGTTAGGCTTAAGAAAACTGGCTAACCTCCTATACGGTAACTTGCTTGAACGTCTTAAGAAACATGAACCAATGCGTACTAGGTTTATTTGGTTGTATTTAATGCATGAGCGAATTCTAGTGATCCCATGTTAGGAGCTTCTTAGCCGGCTCGACATAGGAGTGAAGTAGGAGCTTATAGAGTTGGGGAAGTACGTACGCCACCCCACGAATGGTATTAAGGAATACAACCCGTCAATTAAAACAAGGTGTGACAATTCAATAGGTAGAATTGGATAGCTAGCAAGGAGTAACATATCATAGGTAGACATGCTTCATTTCCCTTGTAGAACCCTAGTTTACTTTCTTGCACATTAGTTTAATTAGTAGCTTTTGGTTTAGTTGATTAGCAACTAATTCCGCCCACTCCTTCAAACCAGAGATTTTACTTGCTTTTCATAAAATATAAAAATACAAAAAGAATCATCCCTCACCCTTAGACCTATTAGAGTAGTTTTTCAATCCTAACGAACACTATTCTTTGAGTTGAACGATCAATCCCCCGGTACTTGCCACTTCACTATACTACATCGGTCAGGTACACTGCCTGGTGGGGATTGCAAACTTCTCAAGATCCCTTGAGAGGTAAAACCTGTTGTAAGGTCGCAAAACCACGCATCATCCATCATCTTGAGATTTGACATTAACAAGTTTAATCCTCATCATGACATTTACTAGTGTATTTTAAGAAGATTATGTAGCTTGTAACTTTATCTTTTCAAGATAAAACTCCCACTTGCGTTTTGCAATTTATAGACTATCTATAAATACTTAGCAGGTAGAGCAACACAAATTTGTTCTCTTTTGGGACATTACAAATACATATTGACAGTTCCTTACATTAAGTTTGTTAATAACCTATTCATAAGTAGTTTAGCAAATTCAGAACTTCAATTTTAAGACTTAATGTGATTCATCACATTCCATAATAAAAGGTGTCTTATTAATCTTCTAGGTTGGAGTCTTATTGAGTATATACAACCCATACTCAATTTTCTAACCTTGATGACTTTTGGAAGAAAGGAAATTATAGTTATCTTTAATCAAACAATACCAATAGAGTTTGATTCTCCTAACTGAACCCACCACAAACTTGAGGTATTTCATTAGAACTAATATTGTGAGACGATCTAACAATATGTAAGATAAACTTAAACTCCTTTTGGCTTACCTATTTACCAACTAAGTCAACTTAATGGTGAAATAGATTTTCAAGCCAATTGCATGCTTTATAACACAAGTACTTTTTAACTAAGTCACTTATCGTCCATGTCTCAATCAAGAAGACATAGACTGTTATAATCCCACTATACGTTATAAATCATTGATCAACTCAATGACTTCTTGTATATGTCTTAATAGAGAAGACATAGCAAGTTAATGTCTTACTTTATATTATAATAAGTCTTGTAACAATTTAAAAGACTTCATATTTATAGCTTTACAATAAAGTATAAACATGTATAACTAAAGTAATCATGAACACCACAATTTGGTTTCAATAGTAATTTCAAGTTAATTTATTACTTTATATATTTATGACATTCCAAGAATACGCAAATATTCAAATTTGAAGTAGTATTAGATTACTTCATTTATTTATGTCATTTCAATAATACATAAATATTTAGATTGAAATAGTCTCATTATCCTTATTGACACTTGCTCTAATAGGTAACAGTAATTATCCATGTACGGTCTCACGTAGTCATGGAATTTCACCTTGTTGTTGTAATCTAGTCAACTTCTCACTTAAGCTAAATTTTAACAACAAGTGTTTCTAGATTTAGAGGTGTATTAGTTATATTTAGAACTTTAGTTTATTATCTTGCGGTCAAGACAGTTCTTTAAATCATATTCCTATATGTTGTACCTTGCACACAATATAAGATTTCTCACACTTGTGCATGGAACAACATCATGTATCAGATAAACAACACGTCACTCATTTGTTTATGTGATCAATATGATTGTGTCATAGATATTAGTAGATATAGAACCACCTTGTCTAGTAACAAAACGTACATGACTATCCTTAAAACCACAAGTGTCTATAATTGGAAAGTAATTATCTCAAGACATTCTAGAGATAATTTGGGTTACTACCAAGATGACCAATCTTGTAGCTCCCACTGAAATACAGGTCATTACAATAATTCACTATTCAGTAATTACAACACAATGCTCCTACTGGATTTGACAACTGTCACACCCCAAAAATGGCGCAGCGGAAAGACATTTACGGGGTATGACCTCATTGTCAAGAACGCAAGGCGTCACAATAGAGAAATACTAAATGTAATACATTGATCTAATAATAGTTACAAACACCCACAACGGGTTAAGTACAAAATACAAAACAACATGAGTCTCACAGTTACACAACATTACTAAGTCATATCCAAATGCAGCTTTACGAGTTATAACCCGGAAGGGGTCTTGTCTTAAGTCTTGCTAAGTCAAGTCACTACTCGGCCTTCTATGGTACCTTCATTCTTTACACTTGAAAATGGATACTCGAAAACGTCAACATAAAGTTGGTGAGCTCGTAGGTTTAGATGTTAAACCAACAAGTTGTAAATAATAGCGTAGGACAATAGTGAGCAAGATATACAAATGTGAGCACATAACAAAGATCACAAACTAGCAACAACTGAACCTCATACTACAAACACGCATAATTGATCCACACATAGACTGGGTGCCATATTCCCAAAATGATATACTGGGTGCCATATTCCAAAAAATGATCTACTGGGTGCCATATTCCCAAAATGATATACTGGGTGCCATATTCCCAAAATGATCTACTGGGTGTCATATTCCCAAAATGATATTCTCACAATGCATCACAAAACAGTTCGCACGTTCAAGCTAAGTCACGCAGTCTGAATTCACACAGTAAGGCACATAATGCAATCAAAACACACATATTGTCCAAAAACATGAAAACAGTTTAATCACAGCATGAAAACAATTAAATTATCATTTGAGTACCATTTTCCCCCAAGGTAAAACACGTTAAAAGTGGGGCTACGAGAACTCACCTTAGCAAAAGCAAATTCCGATGGATAAATTGGCAAACGGTAATTTAAGCCCGAAAACTCTAATCGCGACCTAAATAATACATATGTCTTAGGTTTGAAAACAAGGCCATCCACGCAAGTTCATACTCTACGTTATAACTTATACATGTTATTGTATCATTTGTCGTCAAAATATAGTTGTGTCAACTTGATCCTTTATTTAGAAAATTACCACTTTAGGAAATGTAACTTGTTTATCTTGCGACCAAATTTTAGTCGTCATGTTAATGACTATCTCAAAAATCTCTAGCGCGCCTAATATATATATATATGTAATGTTCTACCATTTTGGTTTACCTCATTTTAAGCCAAAACGTACACTAGAATGTCCAAAAATCCATTTCTGCAAAATCTAACAGCTTTCCATTAGCAAAATAGAAGCTGTCAAAAGTATATGTTGCCGCAAATCTTTATTAAGCCATAACTTTTGCGTCGTAACTTCGTTTTTTAAGTTTGACCTATCCCCGCGAAGGTATTTAAGTATACTTTCAGCTTTTCAAGGTCTCGGCTAGTCTAGATACCATTTAGCATCAGTTTTTATTACTCAAATTTTTGGACAGACTCATACTTTTTCTGAAAATGTAGTTTTCGTCGTAATTATTGAAATTAGCGTATCTTTTTCGTTACGAGCTCGTTTTAACTCAATCAAGCGGCTACGGTTTTTTTTTTGTATCTATTTTCTGAATCTCTACCCTAAAATTACTCAAAACTCATTGATTTTTCCAGTTTTTACAAATTTGGACAGATTGTTTATCAAAAGTGTCAAAACTATATTTTCCAATCTTCTAGCCATTTTAACCATTTAACCACAACTTCAATATAATCCTAGTTCCTCCATAAACTTCTCATCATGATGATAATGATCGAACCATAAACTTAACAAGATGCTAAGGTCCATATAATAATCATCAAGAATGTCTAAATATACAAGTTTACTAATACACATGTTTATAAGGTTTATTACCACCTTTTATGAAGAGTTTTTCTAACTAGTTTTCTTGTAACCCAAAGTTTGTTAAAAACATAATCTTTGTTAAAGGATCATTGTAAATTTTTATCAACATGTACCAAGTGATAACTAAGTATACACTTAACTAGCAAGATGACATAGAGAAAACATGAACTTTTGTAGGATTACTTACAAAAGTAACTAGTGAGATGAGAGTTGTAAAACACTTGGTTAACCTCAAGATCAATGCTCCAAATCCTTGTTAGAAAGCCCTAAGTATACTTGATCTTAACCACAACAAAGCTTCTCCTTCCCTTGCTCCAAGAGTGTGTCGATCTATATGTATAGATGGGAGGTGATTCTATTTTTTCTTTACTTGGACTAATAGAGCAAAAATGAAGCTAGTTACAAGTATTTATAATTGAACTTTCAAAGTTTCAATAGTATGGTCAAATTTCATCGTTTGGTTAGCTAGGAAGGGGGGCTGTTGGTATTAGGGGGGGGACATTGGCTTAGTCAAGCCACCCTTGTGTCTTTAGACTCCATGTTTTGTGGATTCTTGGTGGCTAATTAATGCCATGTGCAATATTGTTTAACCATTAATTATGAGACAAGGAGGGGGGGCACATGTGGTGTTTTTTTGAGTAGATGACTTGTGTTGATACTAGAGTGTATATTTTGTTTGTATTGGGTATTAAAAATAGGTATTGGTTGTTAGTTTGGTGATTAACGAAAGTTGTACGTAATTAAACGTAAGATATAAAGAAATTACTTTGGGCGTCAGAAAATATTTTTGAAACTTTGGTAATAATTTTGGAAGTATAAAAATATTTTAGAAACAATCGTTGGGAGAATTGGGTATATTGAGTGTTAAATCTTAAATAACGAAAAGCGTTTGTTGAATTGACAACCGTAACTATTTAAAGAATAGGAAATTGTTTTATGGTTTAAAATTGTGAACCGGAGTAGGAGCAAAGTACTGGAGCATTGTGGACTAAATATAGCCTAAGTCCTAGTGATAAAATATTTATTCTCAGTTTCACGTTGGTTCCGGTAAAAAGTATATGTAAAATGGTTCTCAAATAAATGTCAAGAAAATAAATTCGAGTTTGCTGAATAGTATTGACCTGTAAATTAGCGGATTGTTATATTCTACCCCCGTTAATTTGAATTTTGTCCTCAAAATTCGGTTGACTAAAGGTCTGAGCTTGATCGGACAGTATTCACCCTTCGGTTTGGTTGCATACAGAAGGTAATGGTGTAGGTGTCAATCCAAATATTACCGGGTGCTACTCCCCAATTGGTATTATCAATACTTCCTAACCTCTAGAGATCACACAAATGAAACCACATAATAATCACACAGCAAGGCAAGCTTTCCCGTCCTCGAGTAAAGCCGTCAAAAATCTTAGGCATCTTTTCGGTAGTTTAAGTTGAGCCTCAACTGAAATCTAGCTTAACCCCACAACTCATCAAACAAGAACTGTCATGAGATTAAGCTAAACCATAAGTTTAAGCCCAGTAACAACTTGTTTTCAGCTTAATCTCACAACTCATCAAGCAAGAACTGTTATGAGATTAGGCTAAGCAACAAGTTGAACTTATCCTTAAACTACGTAACAAATTGAATCTAACTTAACTTTACAACTCATCAAACAAGAATTGTCATGAAATCAAGTTAAATGTCAATTTGTAAGAAAAGAACTCAACATTTTTGAAGGATTGGCTCAATTTTTGGATCGCTTTCAAATAAAAAACTAGTAGATATCCAAAGAGAAGATTCAACTAAGAGTGATGTGTATTCCTGATTCCTCCAAAAATCAATAGTGCGTGCCCTAAGTATATCTCCTAGCGTCGGATAGTATGCTCACCTTGCCCATCGGCCTAGAAATGGTAGGTCGTACTCCAATCTAACTGTGTTCCTAATGCGTCCTATAGTGTCTACCAAAATCGCAATGTGGATTTTCTGTCACGATTCGATATAATAGGTAAGGCGCTCCTCATATATGCCGCTCTAAATGGATTTCTTATCTTTGAATACTACAGAGGCATTGATGAAACCAAAGGACTTATCCTGAAAACTCGAATTGCCTGCATATCTTTCTTAATGTGGTTTTAGGGTTGTCAGTCTTGTGTACTCTCAACTAATGATATTTGGGTTCGGAATCTTTCTTCAAGAAGTATTGTGTATTATGAAATTTGTGTCGCTCCAAGAGTTAAGTCGGTAAGAATCTCAATTCTTCAAGGAGGGGTAAATCCTGTTAGGTATTTACGAAGTACTCCAGGGAAGTCTTAAGCACGCAAAGTATCTTTGGGTTTCTATTCCTCCAACTAAGCGCACTAAAATCAGTGGTTTTATAGTAACTACTGAGTGATTAGGCCTCGTTAAATGCCTCGTCCATTCTTGAGCAAAATCATTTTAAAATTTTTAAGCTAAGTAGCATCTTTAAACTTAATCTTACATATCATCAAACAAGAACTGACATGAAATTAAGTTAAAAGTTTTTAAAAAGCTTACTGTTTTTTTTTTTTTTTTTGAAAAAGAAATTTTTAGTTAAAGTTTGGGGTTGCTAAAAAATGAACGGGTGGCATTTCAGCACTCCAAGATCTTACTAATAGGTGATGAAGATTTGAACCATCTTATCGGTTTCTACCGTTTTGGTCATACACTATATCAACCTCATAATTTAGAGCTAGGATACTAGCTTTCGCCTTTAACAGAGGCATAGACTAAGTGGAAACAAATCTATAATCGACGTCGGAATCAAGCAGTATGATAGTCTAATATCCGTTTAAGGAGAACATACCTGTCACGAGGTTCGGGTTCTGGCGTCCTTCTTCAGCGTTCATCACGAATACCCGCCCACGAGCTGGTTGCCATTGTCTCCAGTGTTTCCATTAGTCACTAAGGTCAAATTCTGGTTATTCTACACTTGCCCCTGTGCCCTATTCAGCTTAGGACACGTGTTTCAAAAATGATCCAGGCTCCCGCACTCATAACATGTCCTTGGGTAAATGACATTAATCGGAGTTGCCTGCATGGCTACTTCTCAACAATCCCTTTCAATGTGACCAATCTATTGCAGTTGAAACACACTAGGCAGGGTTTAGTCTCCAGGCGGTGGTAGTTACATTTGGCACACTTAGGGTGAGGACCTTCATATCCCTTACGGCCCGAGCTAGTTGCCACAAATCCTTTTCTCTATTTCGTCTTCTTATTGTCACCATTCGCATCTCCTTGTTTACTTGGCTCACTTACGGTCTTCCTCTTATCACCACTCTTGGATAATGTCCTATTCCTATCCATTTCATCCGTTAAGGTTGTAGATTTCAGTATCGCGCTTTGAAGGGTAGGGGGCTCAGTTGCTTTTACCATCCCGCGAATCTCCGGGACCAAACCATAGATGTACCTCTCAATTCTCTTGGATTCAGGGGTGACCATGTGGGGTACCAGTCTACCAAGCTCATGGAATCAATCCGTATAATTCGTATGATCAACTCCTACCATGGTGTGGTGGTAGAACTCATGTTCCAGTTTCTGCATCTCATTGTCTTGATAACACTCTTCTTTTAACAAAGCCTTAAATTCATCCCAACTCATCCCTATGGTAGCTTCTCTGCCCCTAGCCTGAATTTGCGTGTTCCACCAAGTCAAAACTTTTCCAATCAATGAACATGCAGCATACTTTACCTTCTGTTAGCTCGTACACTCACTTATGTCAATCGCTGACTCCATCTTCTTGACCTATCGAGTATAAGCTATCACACCTCCATTTCCATCAAAGTCTAACGGTTTGTACGTGGTAAATTCCTTGTAAGTACATCCCTTGTTACTGTTGTTATGGTTCAAATCAATGATGTGATCACTTCCACCGTCGTTGTTCGCTTGATTATTCCCACTCACATTGTTCCCTTGGTTGCTGATATGGTCTCCAACTTGTGTGACGATAGTGGGTAACAGTTCCCGTAGTTGTTGGGCGATAATAGTAGCAACATTAGGAGACTCATTGCCGGCATCGTCGCTTCTCGTGCCGCGACCCCCTGCCCTACCTCCTCGTCCACCAGTCCTTCCACCCTTCGGTGGTGGAATGCCTCGGTTAACGCAAATCAACCTTTTTGGAGGCATGTTTCTACAAAGCAGGACATTGGTAAACGTTATATAGGAGATATGTAGGATAGGTCGGCATACGTGTCGTACCACTATACTCAACTTCCTATCTAACAATCCATGAATTTGATAAGTGTTGGTCCCTTTACACGATTAGAGTTAACTAGAAAGTTAATCTATTTGTGTTTATGACTAATACAATGTTTAAGATTAATTCTAACAGTTATAAAACGTGAATATAAAAACAACAATATTTTTCAATGTTTAAATTCTTATTAGAAATAATTCCAAGAATCTATACCCAAGTGTTTTGCGGAACAAACACTTGGGATTGAATAGACAAGGGTATGGGGTGTCTCCTATCGAAACTCAAGTTTTGCTTGAGTGGTAACAATATACCCACTGAGCTATCTCAGTGAGTTGTATACTCTTTGTAGGAGAGAAATTCCTTTGTAAAAGTTCAAGACTTTTAATATACAAAGCACACTTTAACTTCTCTCCCATCTGATCTATTTATACACAAGTAATCTAAGTATAAGTGATTAAATATAATACAAGTTGTTGAGGTTGCGTGTCTGACAATTACAAATAGTAATTGTCATTTCCAAGAACCAATAGGAAAGGGCTAATAAGACTTTGGGAGTTGTTGGCTGACACTCCATGACTTTTAGCCGCAATAGGGAAGGTTGGATCTGACAAGAGAAGAGTGTTGGGCTGTGATTCGTGCGATGTGTCGTTGCGGTTTAGCAGTATTAATGCCTACTCAAGTTTTAAATTTATATTTAGCCGACTTATCAATAACACACACACTTAACGAGCAGTGTACCCGGTCAGTATGAATATAATGGTAAGTAGAGTGTCGATCACTAAGAGTGGAACGTATTATCTCGTTATTCTAATCAGTATTTTAATATATTAAGTTAGCTATACAACCTAATCTAACGCAAGGGGGGTTTCAGCCTGAGAGACTGGCATGATTGGTTGCAATTAAATAATAAACTAAACTAATAGGCACGAATCAGCAAGTAGCACACACGTACACCGATAAATACTCGAGACAATAAGAAGACCTGTCCTGATAGATAAGTAGCTTGTCACTTGTTTTATTGCTAGTTTTAGATGAAGTGTATAGTTCGATGCAACGCACCGAGATTAAGTCCTTTCTCGTTGGTTCTAATCTTATCGGCGAGTAAACCCTTAATGATTACTTATGACTATCCTATTTATCTTTCTTCCTACTTTTCTACAGACGATAGAATGCATAGGCGATCTAATAAATAGGCGAGGGCAGAGGCATGGCGACCCGATCAACGCTCAGCTAGACACAGAGGTTATCAATGCACTAATAAAAGTCACCAAAGACATCAACATATAAACTTTAATTAATGGGAAAACAGTTTTAAGGGAGTGCAATCTTTCCGTTGTCACATTACACAAGCCACCAATCCTGATGAATTAAAGTTTACTAACACAATAAAACAAAACTACTTAATGAATTAAATACATGCAGGACCTTCTTATAGCTCTTGTATCTTCTTTCAAGGTGTGTCTTGTGCTGCTGCCTTGACTGAATTCGTCCTAGGGTTTCTGTACTTCGGTCTTCTGTCGAACTTCGGAACTCTTAATTCGTCTAGTCTTTGGGGTATTTATAGTTTCTGTTTGAGGGTAAGATGCGGCGCATCTAGTAAGTAGATGCGGCGCATTGACTTAACTTCGCGTGGGGTCCAAGATTAATATATTCAGGAATATTCGTACACCGCCAGAAGATGCGGCGTAACTCCATAAATAGATGCGGCGTAACTCCATAAATAGATGCGGCGCATGTCCTCTTGTATCTTGGATCGTATCTGGTGAAATCTTGATAGTGATGCGCCGTATGTAATAAGTGAGATGCGGCGCATCTGGAGCAGATTTGTCTTGATCTTGTACATTTCGGTAGACTCTTAACTTCTTGCTTGTTTTGCTCCATAATTAGTCCAAAATCGCCAAGTTTCACCAAATGCTTGTTTTTACCTGAGAATTACAAAAGTAAACGATTAAGTATCAATCCTCATACATAGTATAATAAAACAAGTCAAATAAATAGGATAAATGATAGTAATAAAATGTACTTATTTGAGTTCATCAAATATCCCCCCACTTGAACTTTACTTGTCCCCAAGTAAACCTTAGATTAAATCTTATGAAAATGTATCCTAAAAGATATTAGGATTTATTTTTATATTTAAGCATGTATTCATTTTTGTCATAATCACACAACCAAACACTTAACGAATTAGAAGTAAAATAAAATATTTTGATAAAAGCAAATCTAATCGTTTAACTGTCCAGTCGCAATGAATATTCTATCATAAGCTTGGCAAGTATACACATCTCCCCCACTAAAGCCAAGGAATAACAAGTCTAAAGCGGTAAAAAAAGGTTTTGAGGTTTAAGGGCTAATCATTCTCCTTAATCTCTATCGATCTCAAATTCCAGAAAAGGCGACAAAATCACAAATACATGATCGAATCCACGAACACGATACTTGCAATTGCTCAAATCCTTAACTCGAATAGGCTAAAGATAGGTCCAAACTTTACCAATAATATTATATCAAAAAGGGCGACAAAATCATAAATACATAGCCGAATCCACGACTACGATACTTAAGATTGCTCAAATCCCTAATCTCAATAAATCAAAGGTTTGGTTGGATAAAGAATAATACAGGGTATGGATAATATTTGGGATATAAATTGGTGTAAAATGAAAAATAAACAAAACAAATAAATTAAAATCCTAAGTGTGGTTAATCACTATCCCAACCATCCCATGAATAAGACACATATCATAGAATAACTCACGCTTTAACACTTGAAACACACGCTTTAGGTAGACACGAATTATACTCAACAAGATCTCAATCAAAGAATAAACCTTAGTTGGTGTTCCCATAACTGCCAACTCACATTCAATCCATAGATATAATATACAACAATTAGTGCTGATATCGACCACTTAATACAAAACTTTACATAAGTTGGTTAAAACAAACATCCAACTCTTCTTCTTTTTTTTCTTTTCTATTTTTTCGATTTTTTATTATTATTTTTTTTATAAAGAGTTAATTACATAAATGGTCACTGTGGTTTGCTCTTTTTTGCACTTTCAGTCACTAAACTTTTTTTTGACTGGTTCAGTCACTGTGGTTTGCATTTATTTACCGGTCCAGTCCAATTTCGAATAAAATGACTAAAAAGCCCCTGTCCCTTCTTTTGCAAACGAGTAAATTACATAAATGGTCACTATGGTTTGTCTATTTTGTCACATTGAGTCCTTTAGACTAACGGTCGTTAGTCCTTTTTACGTTTTCGTCCGTATTTACACGTTTTCATCCGTATTTACACGTTTTCGTTCGTTTTTTACACGTTTTCGTCCGTATTCACACATTTTCGTCCGTTTTTACACGTTTTCGTCTGTTTTTTACACGTTTTTGTCAGTATTTACACGTTTTTGTCAGTATTTACACGTTTTCATCAGTTTTAACACGTTTTCGTCCGTTTTTACAATGTTTTCGTCCGTTTTTACACGTTTTCGTCCGTTTTTACACCCTTTTCGTCCGTATTTACACGTTTTTGTCCCTTTTTTGCACGTTTTCGTCAGTTTTTGCATGCTTTCGTCCGTATTTACACGCTTTTGTCAGTATTTACACGTTTTCGTCCGCTTTTTACACGTTTTCGTCCGTATTTACACGTTTTCGTCCCTTTTTGCACGTTTTCGTCAGTTTTTACATGCTTTCGTCCGTATTTACACGTTTTTGTCAGTATTTACACGTTTTCGTCCGTTTTTACACGTTTTCGTCCGTATTTACACGTTTTCGTCCCTTTTTGCACGTTTTCGTCAGTTTTTACATGCTTTCGTCCGTATTTACACGTTTTTGTCAGTATTTACACGTTTTCGTCCGTTTTTACACGTTTTCGTCCATTTTTACACGTTTTTGTCAGTATATACACATTTTCATTCATTTTTACACGTTTTTGTCAGTATTTACACGTTTTCGTCCGTATTTACACGTTTTTCGTCCGTTTTTACACGTTTTCGTCTGTTTTTTACACGTTTCATCCATTTTTAGACGTTTTCCTCCGTTTTTACACGTTTTCGTCCGTTTTTACACATTTTCGTCTTTTTTACACGTTTTTGTCAGTATTTACATGTTTTCATCAGTTTTTACACGTTTTCATTCATTTTTACACGTTTTTGTCAGTATTTACATATTTTCATCCGTTTGTACACGTTTTTGTCAGTATTTACACGTTTTCGTCAGTATTTACACGTTTTCATCCGTTTTTACACGTTTTTGTCCATTTTTACACGTTTTTGTCAGTATTTACACATTTTCATCCGTTTTTACACGTTTTTGTCAGTATTTACACGTTTTAGTTCGTATTTACACATTTTCATCCATTTTTACACATTTTTGTCAGTATTTACACGTTTTTGTCCGTTTTTACACGTGTAAAAATGGACAAAAACGTGTAAAAATGGATAAAAAACGTGTAAAAATGGACTAAAACGTGTAAATACTGACAAAAACGTGTAAAAATGGATGAAAACGTGTAAATACGGACGAAAAACGTGTAAATACTGACAAAAACGTGTATAAAAACGGATGAAAATTGTGTAAATACTGACAAAAACGTGTAAAAATGGACGAAAACGTGTAAAAACGGATGAAAACGTGTAAATACTGACAAAAACGTGTAAATACTGACAAAAACGTGTACAAACGGATGAAAATATGTAAATACTGACAAAAACGTGTAAAAATGGACGAAAACGTGTAAAAACTGATGAAAACATGTAAATACTGACAAAAACGTGTAAAAACGGACGAAAATGTGTAAAAACGGACGAAAACGTGTAATAACGGAGGAAAACGTCTAAAAACGGATGAAACGTGTAAAAACGTGTAAAAACTGACGAAAACGTGTAAATACGGACGAAAACGTGTAAATACTGACAAAAACGTGTAAAAACGGATGAAAATGTGTAATACTGACAAAAACGTGTAAAAATAGACGAAAACGTGTAAAAACGGATGAAAACGTGTAAATACTGACAAAAACGTGTAAATGCGACGAAAGCATGTAAAAACTGAGGAAAACGTGCAAAAAGGGACGAAAACGTGTAAAATACGGACGAAAACGTGTAAAAACGGACGAAAACGTGTAAATACCTGACAAAAACGTGTAAATACGGACGAAAGCATGTAAAAACTGACGAAAACGTGCAAAAAGGGACAAAAACGTGTAAATACGGACAAAAACGTGTAAAAACAGACGAAAACGTGTAAAAACGGACGAAAACGTGTAAATACGGACGAAAACGTGTAAAAACGGACGAAAACGTGTAAAAACTGATGAAAACGTGTAAATACTGACAAAAACGTGTAAATACTGACAAAAACGTGTAAAAACAGACGAAAACGTGTAAAAACGGACGAAAACGTGTAAAAACGGACGAAAATGTGTGAATACGGACGAAAACGTGTAAAAACGAATGAAAACGTGTAAATACGGATGAAAACGTGTAAATACGGACGAAAACGTAAAAAGGACTAACGGCCGTTAGTCTAAAGGACTCAATGTGACAAAATAGACAAACCATAGTGACCATTTATGTAATTTACTCGTTTGCAAAAGAAGGGACAGGGGCTTTTTAGTCATTTTATTCGAAATTGGACTGGACCGGTAAATAAATGCAAACCACAGTGACTGAACCAGTAAAAAAAAAATTCGGTGACTGAAAGTACAAAAAAGAGCAAACCACAGTGACCATTCATGTAATTAACTCTTTTATAAACAAAGATGTGTAAAATTTCACCACATCACTATAATGATAATTCTGGATAATTTTCCATACTTTTCATGACTTCAGAAATAACGGTAATAGTGAAAGTAGTAAACATACGAAAAATAAACTCAAAGATATACAATTTTTACTTTCACTCCAATTGCATTGTGCAATTTCCCGACCTAACCAAAGATAATGAATTACGCACTCGAACACAGGTAATGTAAGGAAACACACTTTGCCTAAAGCAATTAACCAACCACGGATTTTAATCTACAGGGTAGGCTAAGGTGTAAGGGTGTAACGAAACATTTTTAAAAAGGTGTAAGAAACGAAAGGAATGACTCTGAGTGTTTTTCTAGGGGCATCTTACTCTAAAAGTGAGAGTAACAAAAGGGTTTATACGGGGGTTAACTAACCAGTGTAGTTAGCTAATAACACATAACATATAAAGGCTATTTGGGTGTAATCCTAGAATTTTACCAATTTAGACAAGTCATTCCAATTATATAAAATAATACTTATTATGGTGGTCTCGAATAGTATACAAGCCAAGTTCTAAAGTTTACAAGTCACCGGCACACTCATAGATTTGTGAATTTTGAAAAATCACAATTTTTGAAAATAACGTCATGTGTGCAGCTATGCAACTTAGATCTTAAACAAAAACATGCTAAAAAAATTTTAAATTTTGATATATTAAGCACATTTTAAGCATATTTTGAAAAAGTTTAGGAAAAGTAAGTGTTAAGTGTTCTAATTCTCCAATCCCCCCACTTAAGTTAAACAACGTCCTCCTTGTTTGTATAAAAGGTTAAAAACTGGAAAATAAAAGAATTAGAACAGAAAAACTCCCCTGAGATTTGCTCGGTATGATCCTCCATTTTTATAAGAGCAAAAATCATCTTCTTGTGGATTAGAACGTTTAAGCTTCATAATAGATGTATCCACAGGAAATGCAGGAATCTAAAATACCACCAAGGCTTTAAACACACCTAAGTTAAGAAAGGTCAAACTTGCATAATACATTAGTAGTTAGGAAAAATAAAACATAAAAATAAAAATGAAAATCATCAGGTCAGTCGATGCGCCGTATCTTATGGAAGAAGATACGCCGTATCGAGCCTGGAATAAATACGGATCAGAATAGAAGATGCGCCGCATCCTTAACCAGGGATGCGCCGCATTAAAATAAACTGATAAAAAGTTTTAAAGTCGAAAATAAAAAATGCAGAAAAATAAAGTAAGATATGACCATTGCAGGAGATGCGTCGCATCTCAGGATTGAGATGCGCCGTATCCTCTGCGGCCTGAAACAAAAATAAAATAAAACGAAATAAAGGATAGGATGCGTCGCATCTGTTCACCAGCCAGACTGCTAACAGTCTGTTGTAATATGGCTCATTCCATGGTTCATCTCTCACGTCCTCTCGTACTCTCATGCTGAACTTAATGCCAGTCTTTGTCAAGCATATTAAGAAATATAAACTGAAACATCAAATGCATAAATGATAATATCGATTAGTACAATCCAAAAAGAATAATAATAATGTGCATGGAACAATGTCAATAAACACGTGGAATCAAGAGATCAAGGGTCAGTGTGGTCGTGTGGGTGGGTCCCCGAAGTGCTGGCATCATCAGTCCTAGCCCGGACTCTGCGAGTGTATCCAAGTGTCACTCCTGCAACATGAGTACCATCTGGACGAGTGTGGGTAATACCCTGCTGCTCTAAAAGTCGGCTCACACTCGTAACCAGCCACTCTGAGTCCCTCCTCAAACCATCTACTACGCCTTTTAAGGCTCTCAGCTCTCCCTCGACTGCCTCAACTTTCTGACTCACCGTGCGTACAGGTACTGGTGGGGGTACTGGTGCCTGTGGCTCCTCCTGATGGGCTGGAGCAGCAGCCGGAGCTCCCTGAGGACCTCCCTGCTCCGCCTCTGGCCCTGCAGCTCTAGCGGGTCCCAATGCTACCCAAACGTAATCCCCCATAGCCAACTGACAGATCCCAAGTCTAACCAAATAATCCCTGTCAATAACCGGGAGATGGGTCACCACAACCTCCAGCCCTGCTGGAATCTCCTCTCCAATCACTCCAAAATGGCGGGCCAGCCGAGAAACAAAATGCCCGCCAGTCATATGGCTCCTCCTATCTCTCCCTGCAGCTGACCGGTGGAGGTAATGTGCCAAAAAATGGGGGATGTTCACCGACAACCCCTCATCCATGCTCCTCAAGAGGAAGAGGTCCAGAGTGGTCACCTTCTCAGGTGACTGACCCCTCCCAGCTATGGTAAGTGCTATCAGACGGTGGCACAGCCTCCTCATTGGCTCCCTGATCAAAGTGTAAGAGGGGGTAGAAGCAATGATGTCACCCCCCGAAGAAATCCTGTCCCAGTAATCACCGAATAATGCCCTGTCAGGGACCGCTCTCAAACTATCATCCCAATATCTGGCAAACCCATCAGAATCAAGCTCCTCAACCGTGTGCAAATCCATGGCCAAAATGAACTGTCTCATAGACATCTGCCTCGGCACCCCACCCAGTCTAAACACAAGGGTGTCAGCAATATCCAACCCAGTATCCGTCTCTCTGTAGTAGACCGTACTGAAAAACTCCATCATGAGCTCCCTTACCAAGGGCTCGTCAATCCTGAACAATCTCTCCCAAGCAAAGGATCTGAATACCACCTCCTCATCATCACCAGTAACTACCATCTCCATCCTACGTCGTAAACTCTCAGCAGCATGTCCTTCCCCAATCAATCCCACATCAGCAAAATCCAAAACCTGGACCCTAAATATTCTCTTAAAGTAAATCGACTCTAGTCTCCGTAAGTAATCATCCAAAGTGGCTGGAGTCAGTCCCATATTCTCGAAACGTAGCCACTGATGTCTTTGTGCAGCCTCTGGTAATGCCATCTGAAATAAATTTTCAAAGTTAGTAAACAGTCTGCAAGTAAGGTAGATACGGCGCATCTGATTTAATCAGTGCGGCGTATCTGCACAAAATATAAGAGATGCGGAGCAAGAAATGAGATACGGCGTATGGAGATGCGTCGTATCTAGATTAAGTAATACGGCGTATCTAGAATTTTATTAATTTGGAAATAGGTCGTTACGCCGCATCAATTAACCTAGATGCGCCGCATCTAAAAGCATATCAGTATAAAATAAAGGGGATCAGGCATGCTTTTCAAGAATCCGAATCCGTGACGTAAACTCCCACTTAATATCACAGTATCATTTACCCATTATAACAGTTCTAAAAGCTCATTACACCACTACTAATCCATTTTCCCACTAAAATTCAAAATCGAATTCAAAACCCAAATTTTCGTTCAAATCAAACTAGGCCAGAAATTCGATGATTTACGCAAGTTAAATACGGGGGAGATCATCTAATACAAGTCCTAATCATATCTCTATATCATTTAAGCACTAATCGTATTAATCACGTAAACCCTAATTTTCATATTAAACAAGATTAAATCGAAATAGAATAATTACCTTAATTTTATGATTAGGTGAAGGATTATAGATCGGATTAGAGGGTGGATTTCAGATAAATGCTCGGAATTAGGGTATAACTTTACTGCGTGTAAGTTCTTAACTGTGTGAGGATTTTGTGGTAAAAATTTTAGATCCGGCGCATTCCCGTCGTATTTATAGGGCAAAACGATGCGCCGTATTGAAAAATTGGAATGCGCCGTATCTATTTAATCTCGTTGACTAGTCAATGAGGCCTAGTTGGTCAGAGATACGGCGCTTGGGATATTAAGATCCGCCGTATCGCTATGTTAGTGAACGAAATTTAAATGAGGAACGTACCTTGGCCTCCGCAACACAATTCGTTATACATCAAATTGGGGTTAAACGGTCATACCATATGATATAAATGAATTCAAAATAAGAGCAATAGGCATAAACGTTTTATTAATAATTGTAATCTTATTGTTTAGTGGATAAGGATTTATTCCGAGGTTAGGAACAAATATCGTTATTAAGCATACAAAATTAAGATTACAATTTGAATCAGACGTATAATATGGATAATAAAATTGAGATTATATTGTAGAGAACTTTCCTTTGGGCTGGTTGAATTATCGAAGAGTTTACCTGGAATTATATTTCAAGAATTTAAGACGTTTAATGTTACCAGTATTGAGTTTTCCTCCACTCTCGTTGTCTTATGTTCGATCACTCCAGCTAGCGTCTCTCGGTTTGGTTCAGAATGTAATCTTTCATGGTGATGCATGAGTCATCATTTATCCTGAAAATAAACAACTTGTGCACGAGAGTAGTGGACCGATCAAAGTAAGTATCAAAAATCAACTATATTTATCAAATTATATTCATCGTATTAACAAAAGTTAATGCGCCGTATTTTCGTTACGTTTCAAAATATAAGATTTTTGATTCAGAAGATACGCCGTATCGACAGAGATCGATGCGTCGTATCTGTTTAATAATTCGAAAACTGTTTTTAATTAAAATAATAGATACGCCGTATCTGCTAAAGCAGATGCGTCGTATGGCGTTAACGTTTAGAAAAAAAAATTTTCCTTAAAAACAGATACGCCGTATCTTGGGGAAAGATGCGTCGTATCGAATTAATTAAACGCGTTGTATTTTTATAAAAATTAAACGCAATACGCCGTATCTATGAAAATAGATGCGCCGTATCGTTTGAATAAGCTCAGTACAACGATAGCAGAACACAGAAAATACGAAAAATAAAAACAAATAAAAACACAAACGAAAACAAACAAAAATAAACACACAAAAACAGAAAATATGCAAAATAATACAATGAATGCAAATTAACTAAATATACAACACAGTTAGCGGTTAGATAAAAAAAATTAAAAACCTAATTAAAATACTAATCAAATTAACAGATAATAACAATTCACTCCCCGGCAGCGGCGCCAAAAACTTGATGCGTGCGATGTGTCGTTGCAGTTTAGCAGTATTAATGCCTACTCAAGTTTTAAATTTATATTTAGCCGACTTATCAATAACACACACACTTAACGAGCAGTGTACCCGGTCAGTATGAATATAATGGTAAGTAGAGTGTCGATCACTAAGAGTGGAACGTATTATCTCGTTATTCTAATCAGTATTTTAATATATTAAGTTAGCTATACAACATAATCTAACGCAAGGGGGGTTTCAGCCTGAGAGACTGGCACGATTGGTTGCAATTAAATAATAAACTAAACTAATAGGCACGAATCAGCAAGTAGCACACACGTACACAGATAAATACTCGAGACAATAAGAAGACCTGTCCTGATAGATAAGTAGCTTGTCACTTGTTTTATTGCTAGTTTTATATGAAGTGTATAGTTCGATGCAACGCACCGAGATTAAGTCCTTTCTCGTTGGTTCTAATCTTATCGGCGAGTAAACCCTTAATGATTACTTATGACTATCCTATTTATCTTTCTTCCTACTTTTCTACAGACGATAGAATGCATAGGCGATCTAATAAATAGGCGAGGGCAGAGGCATGGCGACCCGATCAACGCTCAGCTAGACACAGAGGTTATCAATGCACTAATAAAATTCACCAAAGACATCAACATATAAACTTTAATTAATGGGAAAGCAGTTTTAAGGGAGTGCAATCTTTCCGTTGTCACATTACACAAGCCACCAATCCTGATGAATTAAAGTTTACTAACACAATAAAACAAAACTACTTAATGAATTAAATACATGCAGGACCTTCTTATAGCTCTTGTATCTTCGTTCAAGGTGTGTCTTGTGCTGCTGCCTTGACTGAATTCGTCCTAGGGTTTCTGTACTTCGGTCTTCTGTCGAACTTCGGAACTCTTAATTCGTCTGGTCTTTGGGGTATTTATAGTTTCTATCTGAGGGTGAGATGCGGCGCATCTAGTAAGTAGATGCGGCGCATTGACTTAACTTCGCGTGGGGTCCAAGATTAATATATTCAGGAATATTCGTACACCGCCAGAAGATGCGGCGTAACTCCATAAATAGATGCGGCGTAACTCCATAAATAGATGCGGCGCATGTCCTCTTGTATCTTGGATCGTATCTGGTGAAATCTTGATAGTGATGCGCCGTATGTAATAAGTGAGATGCGGCGCATCTGGAGCAGATTTGTCTTGATCTTGTACATTTCGGTAGACTCTTAACTTCTTGCTTGTTTTGCTCCATAATTAGTCCAAAATCGCCAAGTTTCACCAAATGCTTGTTTTTACCTAAGAATTACAAAAGTAAACGATTAAGTATCAATCCTCATACATAGTATAATAAAACAAGTCAAATAAATAGGATAAATGATAGTAATAAAATGTACTTATTTGAGTTCATCAGGCTGACACTATTATCTTCTCAGATCTTTTCCCTATTGTTCCCGCCTTTTCTTCAGGCGTTGGTTCCTCAGTCTTTCAATCACTTTGTTGGTTGAGGAGACTGGGGTTCAGTAAGTTCTTGTCCAACACTCACTGAACCATCATCTTCTTCTTTGGCTTAAGTCCTACTCAGGGAGTACCGCCTTCCTGAGTAGTGAATCCTTCTTCTTGAATTCGCCTTAAGCATCCTGAAGATGACTCACTGAGAGGCTGTTCTCTCAGTGACTTGAATTGTTCTCGGTTTAAGTTAACACTTAGTTAATTTGTGTCCAAATCATGTTTGAAGCATTCTTGGGTTTTTCATGACCCAACAATCTCCCCTATTTGGATATAAATTATTCCTAAGTGTTTTGATCAGTTATGAGTGAGCTAAAGACTTCTACTCATACTGAATGTACTAGAATGTAAATAAGGACACTGAAATAATAAAAACATCATCTTATTGATATCATTACAAGTCCTAACAAAACTAAGTACAAAAGGGATAGTGGTGGGTATTCAGGCAGGTCAATCAGTTCAACTTGATTCCAAGGGCTTCAAGCTTGGGCTTCTTTGACTGCAGCTCTTGTTGGTCAGGATGTTCATTGATTTTTCTTTTCAGATCTTGACAAAACTTTACATTTTCAGGACTCTTGAGTGGAGATGCCATCATTAGAAAGCCAAGCATTGCTTTAATCCCTGATAAGTCGATGTCACTCCACCTTTGGAAGGCTTTGTCATCAAACTCATCAATGAAGAACAAACCTCTTTCAGGTTGTTCAATGACCATATTGTTCCTGAAAGGAACACCTTCAGGGAGAGCCCTATTGCAGTCAAGACCAGGAATCTTGATCTCAGGCTCAACTTCTATCTTCTTTCTTTTCCTTGAAGAAGACTGAGAGGGAGCTGGTTGTGCTGATTCAGGAATAAGAGATGGAGTGCCAAGTTCCTGACATGCTGTTGCCAATCTTTCGTACCTCTGACTCAAGGACTTCAACAGGCTAGGGACCACAACATTTGATTTCTTAGCTATTAATGGACCCAACTCATCCAACTCTGTGATCCCAAAGTCAGCGAATCTGAAGGGGGTATGAACATCAAAGTTTCTCTTGTCAGCCCCTCTGTAGACAGTGACCACGGCAGGATTGGTGTTTCGTTGAATATGAACATCAGTGATTGGTTCTGGCTTCAACTTGTCAGTCATATACTACTGATATTTCCTAATTCTGTTCTGCCTGATCTCTTCAGCCCTTTTATTCCTTTCCTCTCTTTTCTTCCTGAGAGTGGTCATCTCCTCAGACTGAGCTTTCACAAAGGTCATACCACCTTCTCTTCCTGAGAGATCCTTAGCCTCAAGACCAATTTTCTCAGCCTCTTCATGAACAACCTTAATTATAGCAGGCTTGCTCGCCTTCTCTTCCTCCTTTAACTTCTTCTTTGCTTCCTCTTCCTGAAGATAAGCACTGAGTTCATCAGCTGTGAAGTGGTGAAGAACTCCATCAATTTCATATGGGATCCTGAGTGGTGATTCAGGATCCTTTGCAACCGAGATTGGTGCTGGTTGAGGCTCAGGTTCAGTGAGGATGCCATTGCCTTTATCTTGATGGAGGGAAGAAACTTCAGGAATCTCCCCCTCAGTGTGAGAAGGAGGAGAAGGAGGTTGTTGGCTTGGGACTCCAGTGTCTTTCTCCCCCTCAACTGTTGCTTGAGCCATGGTGATAGCAAGAGTTGGAGTCACTGGAGCAGCAGGACCTTTGAAAGCCTGATAGATCTCAGTCATCATTGATTTGATGTCCGAGGTGTCTTTCTGAAGAGATGAGATCTGATCAGCTAGAGATGCCTGAGAAGCTTCGATGCCTGACATCCTTGACCCAAGAGACCATGCCAAGGATGTTGAAGATTGTGCCCAAGTACCCAAATGTTTTTCCTGATGACCCAAGGAAGTCCTGATTGAGTCCAATGAAGAGGTAAGACCCTGAAGCTTAGAATCCTTCAGTAAGCTGAGAAGATCACTGATTTCAGCTGATTGCTTCTGGTAAGTCTCAGCAGCCTGAAGGACCTTCTTGGTGAGTATGGGGTCATCCTTGACAGCTGTTTGAATGGTTCCAAGGCTGTTGGTGATGCCTTTAAGAGTAAGATTGAACTTCTGGAAATGAAGATCAATAGCTGTCAGGGAGTGTTTGGTGTTAGATTGGATTTCGATCACATCATCATGAAAACTTTTAACATCTGCCTTCAGGTTGGCATAGTGAACAGCAGCTTCAGTGTGATGATCAAACATCTCATCAGTGAGACCAGTGAAAAGAGCTCTATTGGTCTTCAGTAGGAATTTGACCAATTTTCTTTCAGTGAGGGGAAGAGAGTTATCATACTTTTGGAGGATGTCCCCAGTATCAGAAGAATCAGAAGATTGAGAACCTGACTCTTCACTTTGGCTTGGAGATGACTGATGTGATTGTTCAGGTTGTACATCAGTTTCCATATCCTCACCTGCCTCAAAAATTTCCTCTTCACTCTCTTCCCTGAGCTCTTCATCAGACTCAATAAAAGCCTGAAAGTCCCCCATGGACTCAATACCCAAAAAATCAACCGGCTCCTCTTTATAAAAAGACTTGCCTTCGGTTCGGTCAGGTCCTGACCCCGTTGTCATAACAACTGAGTGGGTTTGCTCAGCCTGACTAGCCATAATAACTGGGGTAACACCAGCCTGGCTTTTGGGGGCAGTTCCTGAGAGACTGGATCCGCCTGAGGGGTTGATGGGTTCCATATCAGCGGGGTGTTTCTTTCCCTCTGAGTCTTTGTCCCCCTTAGCACCTTCAACTACTGATGGGTGCTTTCCAGTAGTATCACTAGGTACTGATTGTGAGAGTTTGTGGACCCCCTTCCCATCAGGATTGTGCTGTCCTTCAGGGGATTTAGGGTCCTTTTCTCCCTGAGATCCTGAGGGTGATTGCTCAGGAACGTTAGCGGGATGTGAATGTTTATGGGTCCCCTTCTCAGTAAGGTAGTGCTGCCTTACCGAGGATTTAGAACCCTTTCCTCCCTTGGGAACTGATTGTTTTTTGACAGTTCCTTCATCGGGATGTGAGGGGGGAATGCTTCCTGATCCCTCTGACTTGTTTATGTCAGTTGGACCATGTGGAATGGGTGTGCCCGAGGTCACTGAGGATGATTGCTCAGTGACCTCTGTTGGCCTTTGTTTTGAGGTCAAGAGGGTCTCAGAAATGGGTGTCTCAGAGGTCTCGGCCTTTTTCAACCTCCTTTTTAGGTTGAGTTGGTTTTGAGGATCAGTCTCAGTGGCGAGTGGCTTAGGTCTAACCACCTGGCTGGACTGACCCTTCTTTGTCTTCTTCACCTTTTTGGTCGGTGAAGGAACTGGAGAGATAGCGTCATTACCCTGAATGACTGATTGCATGAATTCAGTCAGGGCAATATGTGTAACCTCACTGATGCTACTAGTGAAGTTTGACTTGTGCAGGACGTCAGGCTTCGTACCTTCTGCATCAGTCCTCACATAGTCAGAACCAAGTAGGTCCTGAAGCACACAGGAAACAAATCTAGGGTAGGACATATGCCTTTGCCTATGTTTTCCTGAGAGCTTAGCAACAAGGTCTCGGAAGATTATTCCTCCGATGTCAATTTTTGTACCCTCAAGGAGACTGAACAGCATCAATTGTTGTGATGAGTTCAATTGTTCCGTAGAGGATTTATTTCCACCCAGGACCTGAATGACAAATGTCATCAGTATCCTCCAAATAGGGTGGAACCATGTTTTGACTACTGGAGCCTTCTCCAATAAGCCTCCCGCAGACGTTGTAGGACGTCTGGGGTCATGGGGTGCAAGAAAGATCAGTTCATTCTTTATGTCCTGATCAGTAGGGTTGGGTGCAAACGCTTCAGCAAAGTCAAGGCCTGTGGCTTTGATGAAGGTTGAGTAGTCAAAGGAGTGGGTTCTACTCCCATTCATCACCGTGAAGGTGATGATTGACTCTTTGGTGTCTTTGGGGCTGGTAGCCACAGCCGTACACCAGAATTCCCTCAAATAGTCATGGTAGATGACTGAGGGGGTGTGGGTGAGTCTGGGTTTGACTAAGGTTAATGGGTTTCTAAAGCTTAAGAATACACACACAATTTGTTTTTGAGAATTAAAAATGGCAGAGTTTTGCTTAAGATTCTATAAAAACATGTGTGTGTTTCTTTTGGTTGGGGTATTTATAGGAAAGTGGAGATGGGGGTGTTTTGGACATTTGAGCGATCTTAATTTATTCAAAAAGAATTATTGGAAATTGTTTTGAATAATATGTTTTGGGATCCGCATTTAATGCCAACACTCCACTTTCCTGGTTTGGCGCAACAGTCAAGGTGAACAGTTGAGCAGTTCTGCAAAAGTGTAATTTGCAGAGATGAGTCATCACATTTCTGTAATGTGATTGGAGAGGCATTTAATGCCAAGTGGACATGTGGTGGCCCAAAGGTGGAAGCCAGAAAGGCAAAAAGAACAAATATTCTGAAATTAAATATTAGTTCAGTTACCAACCTCGGACATTTACTAACTAGATACTTAGAGCATTTAAGTCAGTATTTAATGTCCTTTTCAGGGCCCTGAATGACTATTCATTCAGTGATTGTTTTCAGGGACTTGGGATTAGTCACTGATGATTCAGGAATAAGGAATGATTCCTGAGAGACAAGGATTCAGGAACTTGGGTTTAGTTCCTGAACCCTCAGGATTTCAGGAACTTGGGTTTAGTTCCCGAGGTTGAGGATTCAGTGAGATGTTTTTCACTGATTTACACATTGAGTCAGGGACCTGAGGTTTTAAGAATTTACACTTCAGTTGGAAGGATTTCAATCAGTGGACTGATTTTCTATATCCAACATTCCTAATTCAGCTTTCAACCATGTGAAAGTTGGTTCATCCAAAGGTTTGGTGAAGATATCAGCTAACTGATATTCAGTAGGGATGAAGTGTAATTCAATGTCACCATTCATGACATGGTCCCTGATGAAATGATATCTGATATCAATGTGTTTTGTTCTCTGATGAAGAACAGGGTTGTTTGAGATTGCAATTGCACTTGTGTTATCACAAAAGATGGGTACCATCTTGTACTGAATTCCATAGTCACTGAGTTGACTTTTCATCCAGAGTACATTTGCACAACAACTAACTGCTGCAACATATTCAGCCTCAGCTGAGGACAAGGCAACTGATTGTTGCTTCTTAGCACTCCAACAGACTAGTTTCCCACCAAGAATTTGGCAAGAGCCTGAGGTGCTTTTTCTGTCCATGTTGCATCCAGCATAGTCAGAGTCTGAGTATCCTTTGAGATCAAGTCCTGAGCACTTTGGATAGTATAATCCAAGGTTAGGAGTGCCCTTCAGGTACCTGAATATCCTTTTCACAGCAGTGACATGAGATTCTCTTGGGTCAGATTGATATCTGGCACATAGACATACTGAGAATTGGATATCAGGCTTTGATGCAAGTAGATACATCAGTGATCCTATCATTCCTCTAAAAAGAGTTTGATTTACTGGTTTACCAGTTAGATCAGGACCAAGGTTGTTTGGGGGAACCATGGGAGTTTTGACTGAGGCACAGTCACTGAGATCATACTTTTTCAGTAGATTCTTTACATACTTCTCTTGACTGATAGTGGTTCCTCTATCAGTCTGCTTGATCTGTAGACCAAGGAAGTATGTCAGTTCTCCCATCATGCTCATTTCAAACTTCTTTGCCATTAGTTTTTCAAATTGTTTGCAAAGTTTGAAACTTGTTGAGCCAAAGATGATGTCATCAACATACACTTGTACTAGTATGACATCATTATTTGTCTTATAGATAAACAATGTGTTGTCTATCTTGCCTCTGACAAATTTGTTTTGGATTAAGAAGGCTGAGAGAGTCTCATACCATGCCCTGGGAGCTTGCTTCAGTCCATAAAGGGCTTTGTTAAGCTTACAGACATGATCAGGAGACTCATGGCTTTCAAATCCAGGAGGTTGCTCAACATAAACTTCTTCTTTCAGTGAACCATTTAAGAATGCACTTTTAACATCCATTTGGTACACCTTGAAGTTCATGTATGTAGCAAAAGCAAGGAAGATCCTGATGGCTTCCATCCTTGCTACTGGTGCAAATGTTTCTTCATAGTCAATGCCTTCTTGTTGATTATAGCCTTTGGCTACAAGTCTGGCTTTGTTTTTAATGACTATGCCATTTTCATCAGTTTTGTTTTTGAATACCCATTTCATGCCAATGACTGAGACATTCTCAGGACATTTGACCAAGGTCATTACCTTGTTTCTGTCAAATTGTTCCAGTTCATCATGCATGGCCTGAACCCAACTTGGATGTTTAAGTGCTTCTTTAACACTTTTGGGTTCAATTGTGGAAATGAAGTCCACAAATAGGCATTCATTGGATGAGGCTGCTCTTAGACTAGCAGCCATGCTCCTGGTGAGCATGCCTTCAGTAGGCTCTCCAATAATATTGACAAGTTCAATGTCCTGAGACCTAGTCCAACTTTCTTGAGGTCCTGGATACTGATTTGAACTTGTGGAGGCCTGATTGGGTAGAGGGGTTGGTTCTGGAGTAGACACATGATCATTGATTGGATCTTGAGTGTCTACCAGCTCACTGAGATTGTTTGGTTCTTGAGTATTTTGAACAGGTTGATTGATATCATCAGTGTGTGCATGTGCCTCAACAAACACAATGATGGTTGGGTTAGGTAGGTTATGAGGGATTATGTAATAGGAGAGATTAGCATCATCTTGATACTGAGTAGAAGGATTGTTTTCAGACAGATATTCATCAGGAGGATATCTTGAAGAATTATCAATTCCTATCTCTTCTACTGAGGCAGTTGAGAACCTGATTGCATCAGTGCTCTCATCAAAGGTAACATGAAATGTTTCCTCAGTCTGCTGTCTCCTTGTGTTGAACACTCTGAAGGCTTTTGAGACAAGTGAGTATCCCAGGAAGTATCCATCATCAGCTTTTGCATCAAATTTCCCTAAGTGATCCTTGTGATTATGAATAAACACAGGACACCCAAAGACATGAAAGTAGCTGATGTCAGGGATTCTTCCTTTGAATAACTCATATGGGGTTTTCCCATGTCTCTTGACAATTATGGATCTGTTTTGTGTATAACAGGCAGTTTTGACTGCATCAGTCCAAAAATGGTTGGAAAGGACTGATCCACATAGCATTGTCCTAGCAGCTTCAATGAGTGTTCTATTTTTCCTTTCAGCAACACCATTTTGTTCAGGTGTGTATGGAGAGGAAAAGTTTTGGGAAATACCTTTCTCATCACAGAAACATTCAAGTTCATAATTTTTGAACTCAGTCCCATTGTCAGTTCTAATCTGTTTGACCTTAATGTCATTTTGATTTTCAATGTTCCTGACAAAGGACATGATTGTTTCAGCTGCCTGACTCTTTTTGATCAGGAAGAATACCCAGGTGTATCTAGAGTATTCATCCACTATGACCAGAGTATACTTCTCATGGTTAGTAGACCTTGGACTGATAGGTCCAAATAGATCCATATGGAGAAGATGTAGGCAGTTCCTGATGGAAAAGTTGGTTTTGGTTTTAAAGGATGCTCTGTGATGTTTACCTTTTTCACAAGCTGAGCATGGTTTATCCTTTGAAAACACAAGAGATGGTAAGCCAAGGACCTTGTTTTGTTTTACAAGCTTTTTAATGTTCTTAAAATTCAAGTGGGTGAGTCTCTTATGCCAAAGCCAGTTGAGTGTATCAGTGGCTTTAGCAAAGAGACAAGTTCCATCCTGAGTTAGACTGGACATGTCTAATACATAAACATCTTGTCTTCTTGGTACAATGAGGACAATTTCCTTATTTGCATTGAAGATGGTTCCTTGCTTATCATCAAACTGAACTATGTATTTTGCATCACAGAGTTGACTGACACTGATCAGATTATACTTAAGACCATTTACATATTTTATCCTAGTAAAGACAATACCATTGCAGTTTACTGAACCATAACCTTCAGTAAGACATGATGAATTATCAGCAAATGTCACTTTGGGTCCTGGTTTTTCCACATATTTGTGCAGACACTCCTTAACACCAGTCATGCTCCTTGAACATCCACTGTCTAGATGCCAAATAGGATCCCTGGCATGCTTCTGCACAAATAGTAAACTGGGTCAGTTCTTTCTAGGACTCCATTTCATGGAGGGTTTGGTATTGTAGGTCTTTATGAAAGTATTAATTGATTCATGGTCAGAGGTTGAGTGGACTGAGCTACCACATGTTTTGCATTTTGTTGCAGGGGTAGCCTCAGTAGTCTGAGAGGATTGTTTCATTCCTCTTCTAGACTGAATGACCTTCTCTTTTCCTGAGGATTTCTGAGTGGAACTTCCACTAGATTCACAGTGTTTGTCATATTTACAATCCTCAGGGTGATGGTCATTGAATCCACACAAAGGTCAGGGTGGAAAAGGCTTGGCCTTTTGCTTCTATTTCTGCTTAGAATCAGAAGGGTAGTTCAGGCACTGAGCCTTAAGTCCTGAAAAGTTTGACATGACTGAGCATTGTTTATGATCAGAGGTCCTGTGATCTTCCTTTTTGCAAATCATGCAATAAAGGACTCTATAGCAATCATCAGTGAGATGATTTGTATAGTTGCATAGCTCACATCTTTTCAGGGGTTTTGTGGGTTTGGGTTTGGTCTTTGAGGAAGCTGGTTTTTGTTCCTTCTTGGATTGAGAGTGTTTCTCAGAAGATGCAATCTTCTCTCCCAGCTTCCTGACCATTTCAGCCAACTGATCAAATTTTGAGTCAGGGCTTTGGGTTGTTACTTCAGAAGGGACTGAAGTTGATGAGTCATCAGTATTTACTGAGACATCAAGGTTTGCTTTCTTTGGGATGGTTGTTCCCATTCCTGATCTCTCCTTTGGAGAGTGTGGTGAGAAGACCATAGGTGGGAGGCCTAAGTTAGGTGCAGCACCCTGAAGGGTATTAAGTGGAGGAAGTGGAGGGTATGATTCTGATTCAGACTCATTCAAAGACTCAGTGAGTTGTTCAGTGAGTTCAAGCTTACTGAGTTGTTCAGTAAGTTCAAGCATATTTTTCAAAGCCTGACTTTCAGGAAGCAAGATCTTTCCAGTCTCAAAGTTTGGTAACTTACTGACTGGGTTGTCCCTGACAATCCAGTCATTTGACTTGGGAAGTAATTCTTGCTCAAAAGATATGCCAGCTGGAACAAAGTTTATTTCATTATGACACACAATTGGATCAACCATAAGAGGGTCAATACCAATGGTTTTCTGAGAGATTAATCCCACAGTGTCAAAAACCTTGGGGTTCTTCTTGGTCCAGCTTTGAATGATAGCCTTTTCTTTGTTAAGTTCAGTTTAAAGGGCTTGGTTTTGTTTCAAAATCTCAGTGTTCTGAATTTGTAGAGTTATTGTTTCTAGTTTGGCTTGCTTCAGTACAAGCAGTTCATCTCTACATTTGTTCAATTCTGACACAATATTGTTATATTTTGAAAACAAGTTAAGCCTTTGTTCCTCAACAAACTTTAAATCAACACAAATATAATTCATGTAAGACTGCCAATCAGAATCATCATCCATAGAAAGTAAAGTATTTACCTTCTTCATGGTGATGTTGACCCACTCTCCATTTCTAGCATGGCCTTTTCCCACAGCCACCTGATCCTCTTCAGAAAGTGCCATCAGTGCACTAACTCATATTTCCTCATCTGAGGAAACCTCTTCATCATCCCAATCATATGCTTCAGCTACTAAAACCTTGTTCTTTGTCTGAATAGGTTTAGATGTTTGAGCAGCCTGAGGCAATATAGGGTTAGTTTCAAGAAGTGCAAGTTTAGCTTTGATATTCCTATATTTTGTTTCAAAATCCTTTTGACCCTTGTTTTGGAATTGTTGGGTGGACTGAAACATTTTAGGTTGAAACTTGCTAGTTCCTGAAAATTTGTAAGAGGATTCTGAGATAGTTTTAGAATAACAGTCCCTAGCAAAATGACCCTTTTTACCACATTTAAAACATTCAGTGGTCTCATTTGCTTTAGGTTTTGTAAAGTTGGACTGATTTCTTTTGATGAAACGTCTTGAACTAGCAAGGAGTGCCCTTTCTTGGAATTCCAAGTTCAAGTCGTTCAGGTACTCCTCACCAGTCCTTTCATCAATTTCTTCTTCAGAATCCTCTTGAATATCCTGTACAACACCATTAGAATAGAAAGCAGTTGATATGGGTGTTGAGGTTAACGCCTTTTTGGACTCAAGGGCTTTTGAGTCAGGGTATCTCCTTGAGATCAGGTTGTCTTCATAGACAAACTTCCCATAAATTTCAGGGAGCTCAAGGGTCTGAATGTGGTTAGCATTCCTCAGGCCTTGTGAGAAGTTGAGCCACTTCTCAGGGAGACTGTTGACAAAGCCAACATTTGTCTCATGTTTAGACAGTACAACACCATCATTTGATAATTCATTTATCAAAGTCTTGTATCTGGTGTAGGTCTGTGAGAGACTTTCAGAGTCTTTTGCCCTGAAAGTATTATACTCAAGTTTAAGGTCCATGACCCTATTTTCCTTGGTATCTGAGGGACCCTCAAAGCTGTTTACCAAGTCATCCCAAGTTTGCTTGGCTGTTAGACAGTTGATGACTGATTCCATTATATCGTCAGGAAGACATGATATAAGGATGCTTTTCAGGCGTTGGTCTTGATTGACCACCCTCCTCTCATCAATGGTCCATTGGGCCTCAGTCTTGTTTAGCCCTGTGGCTGTCTTTGGGACAAATGGGCCATCCCTGATACAGGTGATGTAGTAGGGTTCCATACCAGTAAGATAGCAAATCATACGCTTCTTCCATTTGCTAAATTTCCCAGCTTCAAGTCTGGGTGCAACAGCAGAGTAGCTGCCACCCTTTTTGTCAACTAGCTGGGGTACATTGATATCAGCCATAGTAGGATCTTGGTTTTAAAAGACTAGAGCACTCTTGGTTAGTATAAAAGATTTTATAAACCAGAGGCTCTGATACCACCTATTGGTCCCTTTACACGATTAGAGTTAACTAGAAAGTTAATCTATTTGTGTTTATGACTAATACAATGTTTAAGATTAATTCTAACAGTTATAAAACGTGAATATAAAAACAACAATATTTTTCAACGTTTAAATTCTTATTAGAAATAATTCCAAGAATCTATACCCAAGTGTTTTGCGGAACAAACACTTGGGATTGAATAGACAAGGGTATGGGGTTTCTCCTATCGAAACTCAAGTTTTGCTTGAGTGGTAACAATATACCCACTGAGCTATCTCAGTGAGTTGTATACTCTTTGTAGGAGAGAAGTTCCTTTGTAAAAGTTCAAGACTTTTAATATACAAAGCACACTTTAACTTCTCTCCCATCTGATCTATTTATACACAAGTAATCTAAGTATAAGTGATTAAATATAATAAAAGTTGTTGAATTTGCGTGTCTGACAATTACAAAAAGTAATTGTCATTTCCAAGAACCAATAGGAAAGGGCTAATAAGACTTTGGGAGTTGTTGGCTGACACTCCATGACTTTTAGCCGCAATAGGGAAGGTTGGATCTGACAAGACAAGAGTGTTGGGCTGACACTATTATCTTCTCAGATCTTTTCCCTATTGTTCCCGCCTTTTCTTCAGGCGTTGGTTCCTCAGTCTTTCAATCACTTTGTTGGTTGAGGAGACTGGGGTTGAGTGAGTTCTTGTTCAACACTCACTGAACCATCATCTTCTTCTTTGGCTTAAGTCCTACTCAGGGAGTACCGCCTTCCTGAGTAGTGAATCCTTCTTCTTGAATTCGCCTTAAGCATCCTGAAGATGACTCACTGAGAGGTTGTTCTCTCAGTGACTTGAATTGTTCTCGGTTTAAGTTAACACTTAGTTAATTTGTGTCCAAATCATGTTTGAAGCATTCTTGGGTTTTTCATAACCTAACAATAAGTCCATGCCGCATCATGTTATCGTAAAAACGTTGGCCAAGCGTTTTTAAGATAGCATCATGTTGTATTTGCTTATCATCGTCACTTCGTGTCATATAATACGCATAATCGCACACGTAGTTCCTATATTGCAAACTATATGAGGGTTCTTAGGTTATAGTCTAGGTTAAACCACCTAATTCTCTATAACCAAGGCTCTAATACCAATCTGTCACACCCCAAAAATGGCGCAGCAAAAAGACATTTACGGGGTATGACCTCATTGTCAAGAACGCAAGGCGTCACAATAGAGAAATACTCAATGTAATACATTGATCTAATAATAGTCACAAACACCCACAATGGGTTAAGTACCAAATACAAAACAACATGAGTCTCACAGTTACACAACATTACTAAGCCATATCCAAATGCAGCTTTACGAGTTATAACCCGGAAGGGGTCTTGTCTTAAGTCATGCTAAGTCAGGTCACTACTCGACCTTCTATGGTACCTTCATTCTTAACACCTGAAAATGGATACTCGAAAACGTCAACTTAAAGTTGATGAGCTCGTAGGTTTAGATGTTAAACCATGAAGTTGTGAATAATAGCGTATGACAATAGTGAGCAAGAAATACAAATGTGAGCACATGACAAAGATCAGAAACTAGCAACAACTGAACCTCATGCTACAAACACGTATAACTGATCCACACATAGACTAGGTGCCATATTCCCAAAAGGATATACTGAGTTCCATATTCCCAAAAATGATCTACTGGGTACCATATTCCCAAAATGATATACTGGGTGCCATATTCCTAAAATGATCTATTGGGTGTCATATTCCCAAAATGATATTCTCACAATGCATCACAAAACAGTTCGCACGTTCAAGCTAAGTCACGCAGTCTGAATTCACACAGTAAGGCACATAATGCAATCAAAACACACATATTTTCCAAAAACATGAAAACAGTTTAATCACAGCATGAAAATAGTTAAAATATTATTCGAGTACCATTTTCCCCCAAGGTAAAACACGTTAAAAGTGGGGCTACGAGAACTCACCTTAGCAAAAGCAAATTCCGATGGATAAATTGGCAAACGGTAATTTAAGCCCGAAAATTCTAATCGTGACCTAAATAATACATATGTCTTAGGTTTGAAAACAAGGCCATCCACGCAAGTTCATACTCTACATTATCACTTATACATGTTGTTGTATCATTTGTCGTCAAAATATTGTTGTGTCAACTTGATCATTTATTTAGAAAATTACCACTTTAGGAAATGTAACTTGTTTATCTTGCGACCAAATTTTAGTCGTCATGTTAATGGCTATCTCAAAAATCTCTAACGCGCCTAATATATATATATATATATATATATATATATATATATATATATATATATATATATATATATATATATAATGTGCTACCATTTTTGTTTACCTCATTTTAGCCAAAACGTACACTAAAAGGTCCAAAAATCCATTTCTACAAATTCTAACAGCTTTCTATTAGCAAAATAGAAGCTGTCAAAACTATATGTTGCCGCAAATCTTTATTAAGCCATAACTTTTGCGTCGTAACTTCGTTTCTTAAGTTTGACCTATCCCCGCGAAGGTATTTAAGTATACTATCGGCTTTTCAAGGTCTCGGCTAGTCTAGATACAATTTAGCATCAGTTTTTATTACTCAAATTTCTGGACAGACTCATACTTTTTCTGAAAATGTAGTTTTCGTCGTAATTATTGAAATTAGCGTATCTTTTTTGTTACGAGCTCGTTTTAACTCATTCAAGCGGCTACGGTTTTGTTTCTGTATCTATTTTCTGAATCTCTAGCCTAAAATTACTCACAACCTACTGATTTTTCCAGTTTTTACAAAATGGGACAGATTGTTTATCAAAAGTGTCAAAACTATATTTTCTAATCTTCTAGCCATTTTAACCATTTAACCACAACTTCAATCTAATCCTAGTTTCTCCATCAACTTCTCATCATGATGATAATGATCGAACCATAAACTTAACAAGATGCTAAGGTCCATATAATAATCATCAAGAATGTCTAAATATACAAGTTTACTAATACACATGTTTATAAGGTTTATTACCACCTTTTATGAAGAGTTTTTCTAACTAGTTTTCTTGTAACCCAAAGTTTGTTAAAAACATAATCTTTGTTAAAGGATCATTGTAAATTTTTATCAACATGTACCAAGTGATAACTAAGTATACACTTAACTAGCAAGATGACATAGAGAAAACATGAACTTTTGTAGGATTACTTACAAAAGTAACTAGTGAGATGAGAGTTGTAAAACACTTGGTTAACCTCAAGATCAATGCTCCAAATCCTTGTTAGAAAGCCCTAAGTATACTTGATCTTAACCACAACAAAGCTTCTCCTTCCCTTGCTCCATGAGTGTGTCGATCTATATGTATAGATGGGAGGTGATTCTATTTTTTCTTTACTTGGACTAATAGAGCAAAAATGAAGCTAGTTACAAGTATTTATAATTGAACTTTCAAAGTTTCAATAGTATGGTCAAATTTCATCGTTTGGTTAGCTAGGAAGGGGGGGCTGTTGGTATTAGGGGGGGACATTGGCTTAGTCAAGCCACCCTTGTGTCTTTAGACTCCATGTTTTGTGGATTCTTGGTGGCTAAGTAATGCCATGTGAAATATTGTTTAACCATTAATTATGAGACAAGGAGGGGGCGGCACATGTGGTGCTTTTTTGATTAGATGACTTGTTTTGATACAAGAGTGTATATGTTTTATGTATTGGTTATTAAAAATAGGTATTGGTTGTTAGTTTGGTGATTAACGAAAGTTGAACGTAATTAAACGTAAGATATAAAGAAATTACTTTAGGTGTCAGAAAATATTTTTGAAACTTTGGTAATAATTTTGGAAGTATAAAAATATTTTAGAAACAATTGTTGGGAGAATTGGGTATATCGGGTGTTAAATCTTAAATAGCGAATAGCGTTTGTTGAATTGATAACCGTAAGTATTTAAAGAATAGGAAATTGTTTTATGGTTTAAAATTGTGAACCGTAGTAGGAGCAAATTACTAGAGAATTGTGGACTAAATATAGCCGAAGTCCTAGTGATTAAATATTTATTCTCAGTTTCACATTGGTTCAGGTAAAAAGTATATGTAAAATGGTTCTCAAATAAATGTCAAGAAAATAAATTCGAGTTTGCTGAATAGTATTGACCTGCAAATTAGCGGGTTGTTATAACAACATTGTAAGTGTTTCATAACTAGTCAAAGCAAATAGTGTGTTGTTAACTTTCCTACACCTTTGAGAAGACTCATTCGTAATAATTACTTATGTACTAAAAAGTGTATTCTACTATTTAGATAATGGACTATCCATCAATGTAATTAACTTGAAAATTGGGCATGCAATTTTCCCTTAATATATGTCTACCATCCCCACAATGGTATGTAGCATATTTAAATGGTCAAAGCACAACAACTAGATAAATTTATGCTAGTTTGCCTTTTACCAATTTTGCGGTAATTAGTCTAGCTTCTAATTTAATAACTCATAAAATGTGCAATTTTCTTAACTATTAAAGTTTGCTATGAGTTATTTCTTAGAATTTAGACAATTCTAATTTTCCTATCTTACATTTCTCATTCATGAAAAATAAAAGGATTAAGTCTCACTATTTTCTCAAAGAAATGAGACTAGGATTATTCTTTTAGTAAAGTTGACTATAACCAAAAACCCCTACGGGTGTAGATCAATTTTCCACTAAAACAATATCCCTTGTTTATGGTTTAATGTTGCATTAATACATTTAAAAAATTTACAAAATTCAATTCTAGTATTTTTGATAATACAACCTTTTCAAGAAAATAAAATACCCAATGAAATATTCATATAACCATTGAATTTTCTTGAAAACTAGGATCCAAATTTTCATAGTTTCACTACATCAGTTGATCTGCTGGTAGTGAAAGCACAAAACATGGTAATCTATCGTACAATAATCGGCAAACAATTTCCAACTCCTAGATCATTATGAGAATTACATTTGCCAAATACAATTTGCAAAGTAAGCATGTTTCTTCCCATCTCATGCCTTAAGTTTCAAGGTCTCACTTACAACTTAATTAAGTCGTCTACTTTAGAAACTGCAAATTCTCCATTACTAGTCTTACGCATAATTGAAATTTACCTTGTCATTAATATCTAGGCAAGGTCTCACTTACGCTAAATATTAACTCCAAATGTTTCTTATAATTAGATAGCATGGACTTCAATTTTAGGGTATTAATTTTGATGTGACAATCAAAATATGTACGAAGAAGCATGCACACATCTTCGTATCATAAGTTTTCAAAACAATTTTTATTTACCAATTAGGCTAAGAGTTAAACCAACAAAGTTTTAATTGAGGTATTAGGTTCACCAATCAAAGAATTGCCTACAATTATCGACCACTATATCCTACTGCTGCATGAGTCAAAAGACGCAAGTTATTCGGATAATTACCACAAAAGTGGTGCGTGGAATTGAGGTCAATTCACCCATAAGATGATTTTGCACAAAAAAAATAGCATTACTTGGTAGCTCCAATTAGACGCACAAAGGAGCGGAGAGACAAACGTCCGCCCGAAGGCTAATTAAAAACGCGTCTCTTTCGGATGACAATTTAATGTCAAGCCTCCTTATACCCCTCTTATAGTTTGTCTAAACTGGGTGAGCCGTTCACACTGTTGGTACAAAACTCATCACTCAATTAAAAGTTTATGATTCTAAGTCTTAAAAAATATGTTATAAACTATAATATTGCTAGTCTCGCCTGGGAGCAAATTACCGTGCTAAGCGAACCACTGTCGGCACATAAGACTTTGCAATATATAATTTATTACATCAAAGTTTCATAGTTATTAGGTCAATTTATTTTCTATTCGAAAAATTACCCTCTTTTTGCTTACAATTCGACATGTAATTTAAACAAAAAAACAAGTAATTTAATAAAAATAAATAACCACATAATAATACATATAATCTTAACAATTAAATCATATAGCCACATGCAAACTTTTTGATAAAATCCTATTAATAATCTATATATCTTTTAATATGCATATATTTTATTAAGACTCCCATTGGTTTTCGAGCTAATGGTACCAATGGACCACATACACCAAACAATTTGGTTGCGTAGGTCATAACAAATATATACCACGTAGCACATAAATAGATTCATTAATTTAATTAATTGAGGTCTTCCCCAATTTTAGATCTATCTTATTACATGTGACAAATAACTTAACAATTAATATAAACCCTAATCCATGATAAACATGCATATTTCATCATGGATTAATAACAAGTCACAAGATACGTAACCCTTTACACACATAAACATGTTCCTAATTTAGGGTTCCAAAACTAATTTTTAATTAAGAGGGCATCCCCCCCAACCAAATTAGGGTTTCAATTTTTTTTCATGTTCTAAACCCTAAAAAAATGGACTAACATGTAATCCTAATCAAAGATTCGATTTTTATGTGTTTCGGTAATTCAATTACATGTTAAAACGGCTCGTGATGCCACTGTCAGAATTTAAATACCATAACAATTATATAAATAAATATTACATCATCAACCCACATAGCGAAAGCATAAGATCATATTGTTAGTGCAAGCAGTCTCATTTGTTTTGATTGATGACAAACATGTAACTTGATACATAACGTAAAATGTACAAGTTACTTGTAATCTTATTTTGTCTCAACAATACATTCAACACCTCTCGAGTCCTCGTATGGTACAACACATGTTCGTATATGTTTGTTATGTGGCATTATGATCAAACCCTTAACAAATCATTTAGAATGTTTAAAATACGGCTAGGTCATTAAGTATTTTAAAGACTAACCATTCTACTTAGAACCTCATTTCACATTTTGCATATACAAGTACTTTTACTTATACATCATGTTTCTTAAGATTAATAGGATAAGTACACTTTAGATGTCAAACTAACATGATACATATTAGTAAACATATATTAGTTAAGCTAATATATACATAGGACATACATATATACATTTACATTATTTACATTTTTATTCTTAAAATAGAAATATATACATGACATCATGGCATACATCATTTAGAGATCTTTAGATATCTTGGAAGATTTGAAATATATCTTGGAAAGATCTTGAAGCAAAGGATTAGATTGTGCAAGATCTTAGTTAGATATGGAAAGATATTTGGGGATTTTTTGTCAGACACCCATAGAACCAAATGGCATAAAGGGCGGAACTAAATGCCATAAAGGGCGAAACTAAATGCCATAAAGGGCGGACCCCTGGATTTGGATCCGCCAAATCTATGGCTTGTTTTACTGTTTGCCTATAAATAGTAGCCCATTATTTACCCATTGTTTAACCAACTTGAACACACATTCTCTCTACCCTTTGCATACATTTACATCAGTAGTAAACCATGTAGAATCATACATTAATCACCCTTTTCATAATGATCATAATGTTACTAACTTTCATTATGTTGTAAGCATACACTCGTAATGATCCTGTGAAGCAAGCTCAGAGATCGTGAGTCATCATCCATCACTAGCATAGCATACTTCCTGATCCACCAAGAAGGTTAGAAGATCTTGAAGTCATCATCCATCAAAGCATTCCAACATATGAAGATTCAAGGGCACTTGACATCCTCAATGATTGAAGACTTCTTATTCAAGAAGTTCATGTAGATTCCACATGCATATATGAAGATCCATCACAACAAGTTTAGGGAGCTTGTGATCTTCATCCATTGAAGGCTTCCTTACAATGGAAGTTCATTTAGATTAGTCATTCATATCCATGATACATTTATGTCATGGATTATCATTGTAAACATCATTGCATCACAATCTAAACACCAAACTAGATTAGGTGGTTTATGTGTTTGTGCCATATAACACAAGGTTTCTATGTTGGGCCATAAAACATAGCGGGAGTGGTTGTACCCTTGTAAAAGAACTCGACATCTAGCTTAGTTTCGGAAAAAGTATAAGTGACGACGGGAGTGGTTTTACCCTTGTAAAAGAGCTCGACATTCAGCCTAGTGTCGGAAATTGTTAGGCGACGTCAGGTTGGTTCTACCTTGAACTAGAACTCGGTATTTAGCTTTGTACCAGAAAAAGTATAAGCGACGATTGTAAGGTTTTCTCCGCCGAGAAGGGAGCTTGTTGATCTAGTGAAGTAACTCTCGAGTTGGGTACTCGGGGAGTGGAGTAGGGCGGAGAGGAGCTCCGTAACCGAACCACTATAAATCATCGTGTTCGGTTTGCGCTCTCTTTTACTTAGTGCTTTACTATTATGTTAGCATTATATGATTGCTTGTGTTGTGACTTGTTGATAATACTTATGTGACAACATGTTTTAGTTTAAGCTAGTCATAAATTACAATTGATATCTTTCATATTAGAACAAACTAAATTGGAAATTTGATACAACAAGTTTTAAGTTTTTAAAACGGGAATGTATTCACCCCCCCCCCTCTACGTTTTCACAATTGGTATCAGAGCCTCGTGGTTCTTATTTTCAAAACAAATGGTTTTTAAAATGGAGTACGATCCATGTATCAAATTACCATTGAAGCGGAATATAATATGAAAAATGTTTCGCTAATTATACTTAGAAATTTTGTTGTTAAATGTTACTTTGTATTCAAGCTTTAAGATGTTCTTGGAAAATAAAAGAAAGGATTTCCCAAAAGAATTAAGTGTCAAATTATGTGCTTAAAGTAAATTTACAAAAAATACGGTTTTGAAAGGAGTGTTTGGGATAACTATTAATTTAGTTGAAAAATCACCTACATAAATTTTTAGTTAAGTCACATTAGTAGAAATAAAGTTAAATAAGTATATTGTAAGTTTACTATCTAATCCAGTAAGTCCCACACACTTTCTCTATTTCAAAATACTAGTTTTATTGAATCTGGTACAGAGACCCACGGAACCTTTCTCTTCAAAGGACGGAACCCTTAAAATGGTTCCTTGAAATTCGTCTGTATAGTATGCAATTTTTGTCCAACTTCAAAAATTCATAACTAATTAACCGTAAGTCCGTAGAAGTCGCGCCGCCTATCATTTTTAAGGGAATTAAGTCTACTTTCATTAAAAAATAATCTCATGGCCTAAATCTAAATTGAAGTAAGTAAAACAAATCAAATGCTACAACCTGTCCAAAATATTAAGTTTCATTTTGACATAGTAACTTAAACTTTTGAGTCGGGCAATGTAAGTTGGCATCATTTGAACATTGATATGATTTCTTCTGAACTAAAGAATTTGGTGATATTTATATATATAAAGGAAACAAATCAAGCTTGGCATACATCGTCAGATTTAAACGCAAAGTGATGAAAATTATCTTTCTTTTTATACTATGCTATATGACTACTTGTTTTGGTTGTTTGCATACATGTTGTTTGCTTATTGAAAGTTGTGATTGCACTTGCTTATTTGTGATTCACAAGTGTCCTGCCATGATATTCATTTGTTTGTTTATCAATTTCTTGTTTATGCACAATAGGACATTTGCTAGATTTTGTGCACTAAGTTGGAAAATTGTGTTTGTATTACTTATAGACTCAGATATCTTTCTTTGCATGTATTATGTGAAAATCTTGCATAATTCACTTTGGAATGAAAATTAAGTAATACTAATTAAGTATCTTGAAAGATGTTCAAGTGTTTAAACGTGTCACTACATTTCTAAACATGTAGTATCCTTGTAAAAGGTGTTTGGTATATTTGCTTCTTCAATGATGCTTAATGTATTTGTCTTGTCATAGGATAGAAACTTACCTCTGAATGATCATGTGAACTAACCGTGTCATGCAGGACAATAACACTTTGATGTTATCAAATTTTCTTGTTTAAGCCATTGTTTGGCTTAACTTCCATATATGGTAAGTTCAAAATCATTCGTTTGATCTTTACGTTACCCTGTGTTAGAACCTGTGTTTTTATTTTCAAACAATCACAACTAAGTAGTTACATATGTTTTAGGACAATTTTCGGGAATTGAACTGGTTTTGGGTCTTTTGAAATATCCTCTGTAAAGAAATTCCAATCGACGGATATAGCGGAACCATAATTCGGGTTCTGTCTGTTCAAACTTTTGGTGCCGCCAAAATAAGTCCCACGGAACCAAAAACTGGGCTCCGCCTTAGTCATCGGTTGGTTCCGCAAGACTAACAACTAGTTTTTCAAACTTTCATTTAAATCTCTCACTCAAGATCACTCACTTTCATCACTAGGATTCTTCTCACTAAGGTTCACTCTTATTAGGATTAAGACATCTCACTTGCACCTATGGGATAATCATCTCTTACCATACTTTCAAAATTCACAAAAAAGATCCAAGATACATCTCTCCATAAAGGAAGGAATCCGTAAATTTGTTCCTTGCAATCCGTGGACCACTAAGTATTTGTGATCATTACACACACTCACTGCATTCTTTTGTCCTTTATTCATTCATTAGCTTGATTTGTAAATTGACAACTTCCTAACTAATCCAGACTCACTGTGTGCAAAAATATCATAGATCACAAGTCCAACTTATGACTACAGAAATTTTTGTGTATCCACATATGTTGCCTTTCTTGGTTAACATGTCATCCTTCAAGACGATTAAGATTTACATCGAGTCATAACTCACACTTAGGTTATAGATGTATTATCAAAGTCTTGCTATCCTTGAATGCTATCCAATCTCATTAAAGTAGGATTGACAACTTAAGTATTTCGTCCAAAATATTCAAGTAAATCTGACTTACAATTGTAGTCATTAAAAGTCATATCCGAAAGAATCAACACCTAAGTATTTTAACAACGTATATCCTATCACTTAAGAACACTTGTTCTTTCACCATCATCCCATTGCATTCATTTCTGTGATATGTCTCAAGCCCTAAGCTTCAAATCACATCACCCACTAGTTGTACCAATTAGTCTCCATCTTTGTTGTCTTTAACATCCATGAAACCTAAGTACTCTTATAGCACAACAAACCCCTACAACACCATCATTTGAATCCATTGAGAACATTGCCCAAAAAGCCCTTTGTCCAAATACTCATACCAAATCAAATGCAAGTCAAACAAACTCAACCATACTTTACCACCAATAGGATTAGAACCTTCATCATCAAATGAGCATGATGCTCATATTCATTGTTTATCAAGTTACACTGAGTTTAAGTGTAACTCTTTCACAAGTTATCAAAGTATTAGTAATGCTTTGTCGTTAAAACTTCTGCATAAGTTTCATTAAACCTTAAATCAACACTTTAACAACATATGTTAAAATGCAATCTCAAAGCCAACCTCATGCACCCCAAAGTGACAATGACTCTTGAGGAGTATACATAAGAAACTCGAGTGAGTTCCTCTTGTCATCATCTAGTTATCATAATCTTGAAACCAAGTTTATTTAGGATAAGTCTATCCAATTCAAACACTTTGGGTTCATATCTTCATTTAGGAAAACATGATGTTTCGGAAGAACATTATGTGTTTAGTTTTCATCTTGTTAAAAGGATAATGTATATCCTATGCATCATTATCTCCTTGCAACATGAACGATTGTGTTACAAGATATTTCATTACATCTCTGGAGCATACACAAGATCTATTAATGTTGGTAACTTTACTTAGATTCTTGTTCCAAAGAGCTTTCTTAAGAACGTTCTTAACATATTCCATTATCACACACAAACACATCTCTTGGTATTAGATGATCAAATCACTTGGATAACACATACTTAAACTTAACACAAAAGATGTCACTCTTTGGATCATTCGACCTTAGATTCCAAACACAAAGATTAAAATATGTTGACACATATTTGTCAAATTCCCATGTATAACATGACATCTTCATCACCTTAGTTTTAATAGAAATAGTTGAGCCAGGTATTGGTGAACTATCATATTTTATATAATTCGATAGGCAAAAATAGGAATTCCTATCTTTCTAACATGAGAAGGTCTTGTTCCTGTACACTCTTAGAAGTAACTACAAAGTTAATCTAATTGTGTTTATGGCTGAGATTAATGTAATGATTGATTATAACTAATGAGTAAAAAGAAATATAAAAAACACAAGGTTTTTCAACGTTTAAATTCTTATTAAAAATCAATCAAAGAATTTATTACCCAACTGTTTTGTGGAACAAACACTTGGGATTGAATAGACAAAGTATGGTGTGTCTCCTATCTAAACTCAAGCTATGCTTGAGTGGTAACAATATCGACCCACTGAGCTATCTCAGGGACTCAGTTACTCTTTGTAGGAGAAAATGGGTGTTGTGTAAGTCTAAGCTTTTAGTGCACAAAACTTAACCCACTTTTCTCCTATCAGTTGCTATTTATACACAAGAGTAACAAAGATTAAAAATACAAAAAGAATACAAAGTGTGTCTGACAACTACTACAGTAATTGTCATTTCCAAGAACCAATAGGCATGGGCTAATCGTCTTCCCTTATGTCAGTTCTGACACATCTTGACTTTAAGCCTTCATCTTATCTTCGCATACACTTCCCGCCAATTCCCGCCTTTCTTTCAGGCTTCAGGTTCTTCAGTCTACGCCTTCATTCTTCAGTCTTTAGTCTCTTATTGTTGTTGAGGAGACTGGGGTTCAGTGAGTTCTTGTCCAACACTCACTGAACCCATTACCTTCTTCTTTGGCTCAAGTAACACTCAGGGAGTTCCGCCTCACCGAGTGGTGAATCTTTCTTCTCTGACTCGTCCTTGGCATCTTGAAGGTAACTCACTGAGTGACTGTTCACTCAGTGACTTAGGTGTGTTTTCGGTTGATTAACACTTAGCTTAATTTGTATTCAAATCCTGTTTTCAGGATGCTTGGGTACTGACGGACCCAACAATCTTCCCCTATTTGGATATAAATTATGCCTAAGTGTTTTGATCAGTTATGAGTGAGCTAATGACTTCTTCTCATATTGAATATACTAGAAAGCTATTAAGGACACTGAATTAACAAAACATGGGCCATCATTTTACTAATTTTATTACAAAGGTCCTAACAACTAAACAAAGTAAAGGATAGTGGTGGTGTTGCAGATTCATTAGTCAAGTTTGTAACCAAGGGCTTCAAGTTTTGGTCTCTTAGATTCCAGCTCATGTTGGTCAGGATGTTCTTGGATCTTGATTGTCAGGTCATGACAGAACCTCACATTTTCAGGACTCTGTATTGGGGAGGCCATCATGAGGAAACCAAGCATGGCTTTGATTCCATCCTGATCAATGTCGCTCCATCTTTGGAAGGCTGGGTCTCCAAACTCATCAGTGAAGAAGAGACCTCTCTCAGGTTGTTCAATGACCATGTTGTTCACAAATGTAACTCCTTTAGGGAGGGCTCTGTTGCATTCAAGGCCAGGAACTTTGATCTCAGGCTCAGATTCAATTTTCTTCCTCTTTCTTCTAGAGGACTGAGAGGGAGCAGGCTGGGAGAAGAGAGGGAATACCAAGTTCATCAAGTGTTGTTGTCAGTTTGTCATATCTTTGCTTCAGGTATTTCATCACGTCTTTGACAACCATGTTCTGCTTTTTCACTATGATTGGACCCAATTCATCTAATTCAGTGATCCCAAAGTCAGAGAATCTAAAGGGATCATGAACCTCAAAGTGTCTCTTGTCTGGACCTCTGAAGACACTAATGACAGCAGGCTTGGTATTTTGATGAATCTTGACATCAGTGATTGGTTCAGGTCGCAATCTGCTTGTCATAACCCACTGGTACCTCTCAATTTTCTTTTTCCTTAGATCTGCAGCCTTTTGCATTTTCTCATCCCTTTTCTGCATGAGAGCAATCATCTCAGCATCTTGATCTTTTATAAAGCTCTCACCACCTTTTCTTCCAGCAAGGGCTTGTAGTTGTATTCCAAGCTTTTTGGCCTCTTCACTGACCACTTGGATGAGAGCAGTCTTGTTCAGCCTTTCTTCTTCAGCTGTTTTCTTTAACAACTCTTCCCTCTCCATATGAGCCTAAATTTTAGCCTCAGTGAGATGATACAACACTCCATTAATTTCAAAAGGGACCTTGACTGGTTCATCAGGGTCAGGCCTTATGACCAAGGAAGCAGGCACCAATTTTGGTGAGGGTTCAGGCTCTGTTGTTGTGACAATGCCTTTGCCTTTATCTTGGTGAGTTGATGATGGGGTTGTTTCAGGAGCTGATGCCAGAGTTGGTGGTATCTCCCCCTTAGTGTGAGAAGGAGGTTGTTAGCTGGATGATGCTTCAGTGACTTTCTCCCCCTCAACTGTTGCTGAAGCCATGGTGAGAGCAAGAGTTGGAGTGCTCACTGAAGTTGAGGGAACATCATGACCTTTAAAAGCCTGATAGATCTCAGTCATCATGGTTTTGATTTATGAGGTGTCTTGCTGAAGAGTGGTCACTTTGGCCTCAAGAGATGCCTGAGAAGTCTCTATAGCTGTCATTCGAGGCCCAAGATTCCAGGCCAAGGATTTCGAAGACTTAGCCCAAGTAGCTAAATTTCCCTCCATAAGAACCAGTGAAGATTTGATGGAGTCCACTAAAGAGCTGAGACCCTGAAGGTTAGAAGATGTCAGCATGTTGACAAGTTTAGTGAACTGGGCTGAATGTTGCTGATAGGTCTTTGAAGCCTGAAGAATCTTCTTGGTGAGCTCAGGGTCATCTTTTACTGACTCTTGAATGGTTGCAACGCTCTTCGTAATGTTGGAAAGAGTAGCGTTGAACCTGTTAAGATGGGTATCAAGAGATTTCAAGGAGAAGGTAATCGCTGATTGTTGCTCATTAATGTCATCATGATAAGTTTCAACAAATTCCTTCAGGTTGGCATAATGAACTGCAGCTTCACAATGTTGATCAAAGAGTTCTTCAGTGAGCCCACGAAAGAGAGCATTGTTGGCTTTCTGCAAGAACTTGACCAATTGTCTTTCAGTGAGAGGAAGAATATTCTCATACTTCCTGAGATTGGCTGGGAAGGATGATTTAGAGTCCGATGAATGATCAGCCTGAGATGTTGATTCTTCAGCCTGAGATGGAGAAGACTAATGCGATTGTTCAGTGGGTTGAGCACCAGTGTCTAGATCATCACCTACCTCAAAAACTTCTTCCTCACTGTCATTGCTGAGCTAATCATAAAAAAAGAGAACAGCCTGAAAATCTGCCATAGAATGAATCTGCAATAATTGGTTAGCCAACTCCTCTTTATTAGAAGACTTGCCTTGGTTTTTGCCAGGTCCTGACCCCGCCATAATAACTAAGTGGGTTTGCTCAGCCTAGCTCTTGGAGTCAGTTCCAGAGAGAATGGATCCGCCATGGGGGGGTTGTGGTTCCATATCAGTGGGTTGTTGCATGCCCCCTGAGTCTTTGTCCCCATGTGTGCCTTCAAGGACTGGTGGGTGTTCTCTAGTACTATCGCGAGGCACAGATTGTGATGATTGATGGACCCCCTTCCCATCAGGGTTGTACTGCTATTTTGGGGATTTAGGGTCCTTTTCTCCCTGAGACTCAGAGTGTGATTTCTCAGACTCGTGAATGGGATGTGATTGGGTGTGGGGCCCCTTCTCAGTAGAGTAGTGCTGCCCTATCAAGGATTCAGGACCCTGTACTCCCTCAGGCATAGCTTGTGATTTGGCAATGCCTTCATCGGGATGTGAGAGGGTGAAGGTTCCTGACCCCACTGACTTGTGTATGTCAGTAGAGCCATGAGAAAAGGGTTTGCCCGAGGAAACTGAGAATGATTTATCAGTGCCCTCTGTTGGCATTTGTTGTATGGTCAAGGGGGTCTCACTGATGGGTGTCTCAGAGGTCTTGGCCATAGTTTGCCCTTGTTTAGGGTTGTTTGAGGCAGCAGTCTCAGTGGCGAGTGGTTTGGGTTTAACCACCTTACTGGACCCTGCCTTCTTTTTCTTCTTATCCTTCTTTGTAGGAGAAGGAACTGGTGAGACAGCGTTTGCACCCTGAATGATTATCAACATGTAGTTGGTCAGGGCGACTGGTTGTACCTTAGTAGGGTCTCTAGAATAGTTGGCCTTATGTAAGACGTCAGGGTTTGATCCATGAATGTCAGGCCTAACATAATCAGAGCCCAGTAGGTCCTGAAGCGCACAGGAAATGAACCTAGGTTAAGACATGTGTCTTTTCCTAGATTTTCCTAAGAGCTTGGCTATGAGGTCTCGGAAGATTATTCCTCCGATATCTATTTTTCTACCTTCCAGGAGACCGAACACCATCAATTGTTGTGATGCATTCAATTGCTCCGTGGAGGATTTATTGCCTTCAAGGACCAGAATGACAAAGGTCATCAGGATCCTCCAGATAGGCGAGAACCAAGTCTTAATTATTGGTGCTTTGGCCAGTAATTGTCCTGGGGCCACGTCAGGTTGTTTGGGGTCATGTGGCCCTAGAAAAAGCAATTCTGCCTTAACTTCTTGGTCAATGGGGTTGGGCTCAAATTTCTCAGTGAAATCAAGGCCAATGTCTTTGATGAAGGTTAGGTAATCAAGGGAGAGGGTCCTTCTCCCATTCATCACTAAGAAAGTGATTATTGAGTCCTTGGTGTCCTCAAGGCTTGTTGCCACAGCAGTACACCAGAATTCCCTCAGGTAGTCATGATATATGGCTGAGGGGGTTTTAGTAAACGTCGTTGCAAGAAAGCAGTTTTAAAGGTATTTAACCACATTCTTGTACGCCCAAAATTGTTCAGGGTAGGCAAAGTTTCCTACGACGTTGTTCTTGGTCATGTCTACGCCCTCAATGAGGAATTCCACATTTGGGGCGTATGCGATAGCTTTAGAGGTAGCCATTTTTCGTTTGGAAGGTCTGGGTTGAAATGATGGCATGGGTTTCTAAAGTCAAAGAACACACGCACAATTGTTTTTTTAGAGAAAAAAAAAGGCAAGAATTTGCTTAGGATTTTCAAAAAAACCGTGTGTGTGTTATTTTGTTTGGGGGTATTTATAGGGAAGTGAAGAGGAGGGTAATTTGGGCATTTAAGCGGTTTATTTTCTCAAAATATTTTTTTGATAACCGTTTTGTATAAGAACGTTTGGGATCCGCATTTAATGCTCAACCACTCCACTTCCCTGGTTTTGCGCAACTATCGAGGTAAACAGTTGTGCCGTCTGCAAAAACTGTGATTTGCAAACATTTCATCATCACATATATTGTTATGTGAGAGCAGGCATTAAATGCCAAGTGGGTAAGTGGGGGCCCAGAGGTGGATGCCAGAAAGGCAAAAGAACAAATATTCTTATATTAAATAAGAATTCAGTTACCAACCTCGGACATTTACTAACTAAATACTTAGAGCATTTAAGTTAGCATTGAATGTCATCTTGAGGGCCCTGAATGACGTTTCATTCAGTGAGGGGTTCAGGGAAGGTGGTTCAGTGATCTGTTTCACTGAGGGACACATTCAGTCAGGGACCTGGGGTTTTCAGAATTTACACTTAGATAGAAGGATTCAATCAATGGACTAATTCTCAATATCCAACATTCCTAATTCAGCTTTCAGTCTTGTGAAAGTTGGTTCATCCAATGGTTTGGTGAATATATCAGCTAGCTGATATTCAGTAGGAATGAAGTGTAATTCAATGTCACCATTCATGACTTGGTCCCTAATGAAGTGATATATAATATCAATGTGTTTTGTTCTCTGATGAAGAATAGGGTTGTTAGAGATGGCAATTGCACTTGTGTTATCACAAAAGATGGGAACCATCTTGTATTAGATTCCATCGTCACTGAGTTGACTTTTCATCCAAAGTACATTTGCACAACAACTGGCTGCTGCAACATATTCAGCTTCTGCTGAGGACATGGAAACTGATTGTTGCTTCTTAGCACTCCAACAGACTAATTTTCCATTAAGAATTTGGCAGGAGCCTGAGGTGCTTTTCCTGTTGTAACAATCCGTAATTTTCCAGACGTATTTCTATACGAGACTATATCTGTTTTTCATTTACGAACTTTTCCGAGCTCATTTGACCATAAAACGTTAAGTTATCTCGTGAAACGTGAAATTGTACACAACGCGCACTGGCACAACCGACAATTTGATTTGATTATTTTATTATTTGTGAGAAACGAGACGTATGAATAGTCGTTTTTATTAGAAAAATTATTCTGAACGCAATGGTGAAATTTCCGTGTCTTGAATCGATCGTTTGCTAGTCTAAATGAGCCTCGAGCCTCATTTCAAGAAAGATTGCTAAAATTACAAGATTGATCCCTGGACCAAAAGTTCCACCTCCAGCCCTAAACTTTCGTTAATTACAGAATTGGTCCCTAGGGTTTTATTAAACCTAAATCTAACTCTATATATACCCCATTATAAGTTTTCTAGGGTTAGATGTCTCCTCCTCCTCTTCCAAAAATCCGGCAGTCGCCACCCTTATTCCGGCCACTGTTCCGGCCCCCTCTCCGACCACCTGCAGCAACCACCATCAACACCCCCCATATGTTTTTCTTTCTCTCTCGATAACTCAGTTTTCCGGTGAGTTTTTCCGGCGACACAAGTTAAATCCATACGAGTTGTCGAGGGTTTTATCTTGTTTTTGTTTTGGTTCGAAGATGGTCACCATCACCACAGCCTCCAGCCGCCGTCTTTCTTCCTCCTCTTCTGCCACCATCGAAGCAGCGCCACCACCTCCATCTTGCTCTCCTTGTTTTCCTCGACTTGGTAAATCGTGGAACCTGTTGCCTATTTTTATTGTTTTAAACCGATTGGTGTTGTTTTTGTTTTCGTGGATTTATAACGGGTCTAAACCAGTTTATATGGATTTTTGATTATGAAATGGATTAAAACATTTATATACTTTTAAATATTTGTTCGTGTGGTATAAATCTCAAAAATGGTGATGACTAAATTTCTGTGGTCGCGGGTCAGTTTTGGATCTGGTTTTGTGGTCGCGTTTGGTCGAGCTACCCAAGAGGGTGCTTGCGTTTTTGGTCTCGGTTCCACAGCGACAACACCAAGTGGTGTTTATTTGATTGGTTATGCTGTCAAGTTTTGAGATAGACTTGCTTATTTCTTTTAAGATTGAATGTGTTAAATTTGGTTCGAAGTATGGTTGTTTTTGCTTCGGTGAGCACCGAAAGGGTGTTTGGTTAGTCACGGGTCCGGGTCAGTTTTGGATCTGATGTTGTGTCGCTAGTTTTGGTCTGTTTGGTTTGTTTCTTCTCGATATGATAAGGTTGATGTGTTTTGTTAATTGTTATCTTGTGTGGTTAAGTTTCGAGCTTATTAATAAGCTCACGAGCTTATTTTGGTCACATTGCGGCGCGTTAGAACACTTAATGGTTATGATGATTTTGTTAAGAGTTTGGAGAGTATTTTTATCAGAAGCACGTATTCTAACTAAAATGGTTCATAGAAAATTTAATTAGTAAATTTAACTACTAAAACAGTTGATTGGCATGAGTGTACGTCTATTTATATCATGTTACGAAAACAATTGTGTTAAAAATCATATTTCAAACCAACTTTTGAAATTTTACAGACCACTTTAATATATTTGATTCGTAACGGACACACAATAAGGAACTAATGTCTAATAACCAACGGATACTTTCAATTAAATTCTAATAACTGTTTTGAGGAAATTGATTTATTTAAGTCACGACGATTTGATAAAACTGATTTTATTAGTTAAACTTATTTCCATTTATAAAACGTTTATGTTTTATACAAATTATTTGGATTATCGGGGTAAATACTGAAACGTACAAACTGATTTATTTTATTTGAGGTGTTTTATTGTCGTTAACTTCTAGGTTTGTCTTCCTTGGTTTGAGTTCTAGTCAGTATTCCCTCGAGTTTGTTGATGTCTCTCCTCTTTGGCGTGAGTTGTATGTCAAGTCTATGTCTTCTTACCACACCACACGAAACGTTGAAACTAAACTTTTGATAAGTTTTGGAAACTGAGTAATCCACGAAAACTACGACACGTTGTCTTTTATAGACTTTACTATTTTGCGAGACGTGTTTTGAGATAATCGTATACGTACTAGGTTGTGCCGATCCTAGACCGTTGTGTACCGCCGTGCTTGTACCTCCGTGTACCGTCGTGCCGTATGTTTTGAGACCGTTGTGTTTGCTCCTCGATGCCAGTCGTGTCAGTTGTGACCTTGCATTTCTGTGGCTAAGGTGAGTTCATGGCCCCTACTTTTACCGGTTTTCTAACTATTTTCGAGGGAGAATACATGCTCGTTTTTTTTACTAAATTCATGACTGTTTATTTGGAATACGTGAACTGGTTGCTCTATTTTGACTAGTTGGTTGATATATTTGATCTGGTTATTTGATGGCACTACGTGATTTATCTGGTTATTTGATGGCATTACGTGATTTATCTGGTATTCATGAGTGAAAACATTTAAACTATTTTGAATGGACCTAACCGTCGATTTGGATTTGCTATGACTTGTTGACTGGCTAAGGGTTAGACTTGCGGTAGATGTTGACTTAGTCTAGGGTAGCAATCCCTTGCTATAACTGTGATGCCTAGCTAAGATTAGATATCTGCTTACCGCCTAGACCAGGGTAGCAATCTCTTGCTATAGCCATGTTGCCTGGCTAGAGTCGCTTAGGGCCCTACTTGAGATCTCGTTTTGATATTGGAATGATTGGTTTTGGAAGTATTATTGGAACTCGTGGTTTTCATCGATCTTAGTCCAGTGTAGCAAATCCCTTATCTTGGTCCACTATTATACTTTTTCTTAATCCTTGATTTAGGCAGTGTTAGCCTACGTTAGACTTGACTTGCTTGCGAACGATGACTTGAACTTGAAAACCTTTTGGTTTAACCAAACTGTTTTTAACTAAATCCTATGAACTCACAAGCGTAAGCTGACCCTTTTAGCATGTATTTTCAGGTTTAAGGTGATAGCTTATTTCTGGAGGCGCTTGGCAAGGGGCATGGTCATAGACGACTCTGATTTGTATATTTGGGACCGCTTTAATCGTTTTGGGCCTTACTTCCGCACGATATTTTAAATGATGTAAACCTAAGGTTTTGATAATGAAATTTTATTCTAAACGGTCAAGGTAAAACCGTTCTTTGTACCTTGTGTTGTGATACCAATTGAGTAGCACCCCAGTGACATGTATGCTTCTGCTAGACCCGATTTTCGGGGTGTTACAGATTGGTATCAAAGCCTAGGTTATAGAGAACTGGGTTTATTTTCTAAAACCTGGACTATAATCGCTTTTACGAAAACTTAACCCTATGACCGACACGTGCCTGCCTGCCAAGCCGATGCCTCGTGTATGACTTTGTTTGAGGATATGATTGATATGACGAGATAATTGATGATATATTAGATGAGATGTTCATGGTATATTTGACGAGTTATTTGATGAGATGCTTGGTTATATATTTGTTTGAGGCGTGTGCCTGACTCTTGGATATTTTATATCCGCTCATTTTAGCTATTCACTATAAGCATTTCCATATGCTTATACTTGCACCGAACCTGTCACAGAGTTACGCTACTTCCTTGCTTAATCCCACTATTGGACGTCGTGTTTGTATACTTGCCGTGAGTTTTGGGAATGATTCTGGATATAATGGACATACTACTAGTATAACTAGGCTTAGTATTCCAAAATTAATTGAACCTCGGGTGAATATAGACTGATCACCTATATTCAACCAGGGACAGTGGGACATAGCCTGATCACCTATGTCCGACTCAGAGGTGAATTTTGCAATACTCAGAGTAGTTATAATGGGATTATGTCCGGGTTGGTCATTGATTTTTGGGATAGTAGCGTTTCGCTTGGGTACACGGACATTGGAATCTCACTTCCACACACACAACACACTGGCATCACAACACCGCATGAACCGTAATGCCCTTGGCATCGCTATACTTCTCCATTATATGGAACCCCTGTTTGCCGCCGTCTGGCCGTATTTTGCATCGGGTTGAGTTAGATCCGATTGGCACCGTTTGAATCTGAGTTACTTATTTGTAACCTCTTCAGAGCGCTATAAGCCGCCCGAGCTTACTGGAACGTTTAGATTCGATTTCGACCATGTTTGGTTTTGAATTTTGGCTACGTTTGGAATTGATTTTGGCCACGTTTGGATTTGATTTTATCTACGCTTATGTTTGATTTTGGCTACGTCTGGATTTAATTTTTGCCTCGTTTGGATTTGATTCGGGCTACTTTTGGATTCGATTTTTGACTACGTTTGGATTCGAGATTGACTATGTTTGGATTAGTCTTGATTCTGATTTAACTCGAGTTGTTTGATTTTGGACGTCATCCTGGATTTGGATTTATTATTCGGCCTCGTTTTGTTGTGGCCTTGTTACAGTCGCCTCTACTCTAAGCCTTGTGCTCTATCGATGATGTTCATCTTTCCGATCGGGATTGTTTAATCGAAACTGTTCAATCAATGTTGTCCCTTCCGTTTTGAGTACCTTGTACATTACTGATTCAATCAACTGATTGCATGTGGCAATCAACATCTTCCCTCAGATTTGTACTCTGAACTCGCTAAACTCTCTATTTGGCAGAGATTCCACGCCCAACAGAAATCTTGAGACTCTAAGGAGTAACTGAAACCGCGATTCCTTGGGACAACTACCTGACTTTTCACTCGTCCCTCAGAAGTACCAGTGATCCTTGCTACTTTCTTACCAGATAATTAATTTTATCACAAACGAAACCTTGGAAGTAAATCCCGCACCGCTACCAGAGTAATTGTTGATAATCCTACCTAATCTACTCACCTTCCCTAATCAATGAAACGACAGTATGGGCAAACTTGCTCGTCCATACTCATGGGAAATCATCACCCGGTATAGAGTGTCGACTCTTACCATTCTTTGATCGGGAAAGTTGTTTCACATCAAATCCCTGGAAATCACTCCAAAGAGCCATGAGAACAGATTTGGAGATGAATACTGTGTATCATCTCCAGACTGATGGCCGAAGTGGAAAAATCATTCGAGTGTTAAAGGACATATTGTGTTCCTGCGTAATTTGGCAATAGTTGGACTAGAAACCTCCTGTTGGCCAAATTCTCTCATAACAATACCTACGACTCTAGTATTTCAACGACACCGTTCGGGGCACTTTATGGCTGCAAGTGCCGTTCGCTGACTTGATGGGTAGAATTTGGGGATACCCAACTTACTGACCCTGAACTTGTTCACGAGACTACCACGAAGATCGTTCAGATCAGAACCAAATTGCGTGCTGCTCACGAATCGTCAGAAAAGTTATGCGGACAAATGACGTAAATCACTTGAATTTCTGATTAAAACCTAGATTATGCTTAAAGATTCACCCTGAGACGGTGTGATACGTTTAGTAAACGCGGAAAGCTTAATTCTCGCTGCTTTGATCCTTTTGAAATCTTGCTAGAGTTGAACCGGTAGTACACAGGCTCGAGCTACCGTCAGGACTCAGCAGTGTTTGCAACGTTTTTATGCACATAGTGAAGAAATGACTTGCCGATGAGGCAACCGCTATTCCTCCAGGAGAAATCCAGATTGATGAATGTTTGAAACCTTGTTGAGAAACCTATCTAAATCATGAACCATGAATCCGAACGACTTTAGTAAAGTCGCATCCCTATCGACAAAAGTTCGTCGAAGCTCGCGAAAAAGGTCCTGAATCCACGTGAGAACGAGACGATGAATCCTCGTGTGTATATGCTCATCCCTTTTCAACCGTAACGAGTAACTTGAATTGAATCGCGAGGACGCGATTCTGTTTAAGGAGGTGAGACTGTAACAATCCGTAATTTTCCAGACGTATTTCTATACGAGATTATATCTGTTTTTCATTTACGAACTTTTCCGAGCTCATTTGACCATAAAACGTGAAGTTATCTCGCGAATCGTGAAATTGTACACAACGCGTACTGGCACAACCGACGATTTGATTTGATTATTTTATTATTTTTGAGAAACGAGACGTATGAATAGTCGTTTTTATTAGAAAAATTATTCTGAACGCAATGGTGAAATTTCCGTGTCTTGAATCGATCGTTTGCTAGTCTAAATGAGCCCCGAGCCTCATTTCAAGAAAGATTGCTAAAATTACAAGATTGATCCCTGGACCAAAAGTTCCACCTCTAGCCCTAAACTTTTGTTAATTACAGCATTGGTCCCTAGGGTTTTATTAAACCTAAACCTAACTCTATATATACCCCATTATAAGTTTTCTAGGGTTAGATGTCTCCTCCTCCTCCTCCAAAAATCCGGCAGTCGCCACCCTTATTCCGGCCACTGTTCCGGCCCCCTCTCCGACCACCTGCAGCAACCACCATCAACACCCCCCATATGTTTTTCTTTCTCTCTCGATAACTCAGTTTTCCGGTGAGTTTTTCCGGCGACACAAGTTAAATCCATACGAGTTGTCGAGGGTTTTATCTTGTTTTTGTTTTGGTTCGAAGATGGTCACCATCACCACAGCCTCCAGCCGCCGTCTTTCTTCCTCCTCTTCTGCCACCATCGAAGCAGCGCCACCACCGCCATCTTGCTCTCCTTGTTTTCCTCGACTTGGTAAATCGTGGAACCTGTTGCCTATTTTTATTGTTTTAAACCGATTGGTGTTGTTTTTGTTTTCGTGGATTTATAACGGGTCTAAACCAGTTTATATGGATTTTTGATTATGAAATGGATTAAAACATTTATATACTTTTAAATATTTGTTCGTGTGGTATAAATCTCAAAAATGGTGATGTCTAAATTTCTGTGGTCGCGGGTCAGTTTTGGATCTGGTTTTGTGGTCGCGTTTGGTCGAGCTACCCAAGAGGGTGCTTGCGTTTTTGGTCTCGGTTCCACAGCGACAACACCAAGTGGTGTTTATTTGATTGGTTATGCTGTCAAGTTTTGAGATAGACTTGCTTATTTCTTTTAAGATTGAATGTGTTAAATTTGGTTCGAAGTATGGTTGTTTTTGCTTCGGTGAGCACCGAAAGGGTGTTTGGTTAGTCACGGGTCCGGGTCAGTTTTGGATCTGATGTTGTGTCGCTAGTTTTGGTCTGTTTGGTTTGTTTCTTCTCGGTATGATAAGGTTGATGTGTTTTGTTAATTGTTATCTTGTGTGGTTAAGTTTCGAGCTTATTAATAAGCTCACGAGCTTATTTTGGTCACATTGCGGCGCGTTAGAACACTTAATGGTTATGATGATTTTGTTAAGAGTTTGGAGAGTATTTTTATCAGAAGCACGTATTCTAACTAAAATGGTTCATAGAAAATTTAATTAGTAAATTTAACTACTAAACAGTTGATTGGCATGAGTGTACGTCTATTTATATCATGTTACGAAAACAATTGTGTTAAAATCATATTTCAAACCAACTTTTGAAATTTTACAGACCACTTTAATATATTTGATTCGTAACGGACACACAATAAGGAACTAATGTCTAATAACCAACGGATACTTTCAATTAAATTCTAATAACTGTTTTGAGGAAATTGATTTATTTAAGTCACGACGATTTGATAAAACTGATTTTATTAGTTAAACTTATTTCCATTTATAAAACGTTTATGTTTTATACAAATTATTTGGATTATCGGGGTAAATACTGAAACGTACAAACTGATTTATTTTATTTGAGGTGTTTTATTGTCGTTAACTACTAGGTTTGTCTTCCTTGGTTTGAGTTCTAGTCAGTATTCCCTCGAGTTTGTTGATGTCTCTCCTCTTTGGCGTGAGTTGTATGTCGAGTCTATGTCTTCTTACCACACCACACGAAACGTTGAAACTAAACTTTTGATAAGTTTTGGAAACTGAGTAATCCACGAAAACTACGACACGTTGTCTTTTATAGACTTTATTATTTTGCGAGACGTGTTTTGAGATAATCGTATACGTACTAGGTTGTGCCGATCCTAGACCGTTGTGTACCGCCGTGCTTGTACCTCCGTGTACCGTCGTGCCGTATGTTTTGAGACCGTTGTGTTTGCTCCTCGATGCCAGTCGTGTCAGTTGTGACCTTGCATTTCTGTGGCTAAGGTGAGTTCATGGCCCTACTTTTACCGGTTTTCTAACTATTTTCGGGGGAGAATACATGCTCGTTTTTTTTACTAAATTCATGACTGTTTATTTGGAATACGTGAACTGGTTGCTCTATTTTGACTAGTTGGTTGATATATTTGATCTGGTTATTTGATGGCACTACGTGATTTATCTGGTTATTTGATGGCATTACGTGATTTATCTGGTATTCATGAGTGAAAACATTTAAACTATTTTGAATGGACCTAACCGTCGATTTGGATTTGCTATGACTTGTTGACTGGCTAAGGGTTAGACTTGCGGTAGATGTTGACTTAGTCTAGGGTAGCAATCCCTTGCTATAACTGTGATGCCTAGCTAAGATTAGATATCTGCTTACCGCCTAGACCAGGGTAGCAATCTCTTGCTATAGCCATGTTGCCTGGATAGAGTTGCTTAGGGCCCTACTTGAGATCTCGTTTTGATATTGGAATGATTGGTTTTGGAAGTATTATTGAAACTCGTGGTTTTCATCGATCTTAGTCCAGTGTAGCAAATCCCTTATCTTGGTCCACTATTATACTTTTTCTTAATCCGTGATTTAGGCAGTGTTAGCCTACGTTAGAATTAACTTGCTTGTGAAAGATGACTTGAACTTGAAAACCTTTTGGTTTAACCAAACTGTTTTTAACTAAAACCTATGAACTCACCAGCGTAAGCTAACCCTTTTAGCGTGTATTTTTAGGTTTAATTATGACGTATAGTCCGCATTCGGGTCACGAACCCGACCAATACTCAAGCCCATCACGCGTGGGCTATCACGATAAAGATTTGGGCTTGCAACGGCCCAAATCCGAAATCTATTATTGGCCTTGATATAGGATCTCTTATTTATGGGATAAGGATCAATAGACCAAATAAGGCGAGATACGCCGAAAGGTAAGGAACATGAAACCAACAAGGATTTCATGTGTATATATAGGGCATCTCGGCTCTCATTAAAGGTACGATATCATAACCCTAACTCTTCACTAAAACCCTAAGACCGATTACTTACTCTCACGCCGGAGGATAATCGTGGGAGACAATCCCACGATAAGCCTAATGGTGTTTTTTGCTCTCTTAGTGCGCAGGTCTGAAGCATCAAGATCCAATTGATACGGGAACAGGAATCCAAACAAGGAACGCCTAACTTTTGTATCAACAAGTGGCGCCATCCGTGGGACCAGACACTAAGAACTCTACGAAGAACTAGAATGACAAAGCACGGAAACCTAAATCAGCGGACTCCGCAGGCGAAGAAAACGCATGGTGACCTACAGGGGCAGAAGCAGCAAACTGATTCAGCCCCTAAGCAGGCCTCTGGAACAACCAGTGCGCTCAAAAACCTAGGATCATACTCAGATCTGGCCTTTGCTACAGTAGAACCGCTCACAAGGACTACCCATGCTACTACAACAACCACTAGCGCGGAAGATCTACAGCGCACTCCTTTCACCATGCCAGAATTAGACCTCACTGAGCTGCCAAATGCGCCTATCCGAAACAAGGGTCCTGATTTGGAAACAGACATCCTCGCGCTAGAAGGAGTCACACCTGAACTAGCGCCAAGAGATTTCGTATCTCAAAACTATGAAACCTTGGCTGCGCTTATGCGAGAGGAAGCGAAAAACAGGTCAAGCCAGAGTCTGCAAGCCCGGCTCAACTTCGACCCTGAGCATGAAGCATCCCCACCGCGCTACCGAAAGGAAAGGCGCGAGAAGGATAGCCGCCGACACCCTGTGTTTACTAGGATCGGAAGGAAAGTTGTGGATGATGAAGCAGCCGACTTACAGTATCGGGAGGAGCATGAAGACGATGGATGGCGCGCCAATGTCCACACTAGGCTCGGCAGTCGCAGGATTCACGATAGACTTGGGCGACGGTGTTCCCCAAGCGAAAGCCCTTCAAGCTCGGATTCCGAGGATAGTCGGCGCAAGCGCCGCAAAAGAGTAAGCTCATCCTCAAGTGACTCCTCGGACAACGAGGATGAAGAAACAGGACACTGGAAGTCCAGGAGAAGATACCGCGACCAGGAGGATGAAGATATGTCTCGTCCCTGGCGCCGCCAAAAGGTTGGCGCATTCACTCGGCGCATCAGTGATTTTTCAGAAGATAAGATAAGGCGCATTCCCCCTAATGTTAAAACTTATGATGGGACAGGTGATCCTGACGACCACCTAAAAATTTTCGAATCAGCAGCTACCATCGAAAATTGGCCACAACCTGTGTGGTGCCACATGTTTAATTCTACATTAGTAGGGAATGCGCGAAACTGGTTCAGTAAGCTTCCACGTAGAAGCATCGATGGGTTTGAAGAGTTGCGGAAGGCATTTCGTTTGAACTTTACTCAGAGGAAGAAGTGCGCCAAGAAACCTGTCGAACTCGCTAGGGTAAAACAGCGCCAAGGGGAATCCACAAGCGCTTATGTGGAGCGCTATAAAGACAAATGCATACATGTCAAGGCATGCCCCGAAATACTAAAGATCTCAGGGTTTATGAACGGAATCAATAACCCAGAACTTATCAAAAAGTTAAATGATAGGGTTCCCCAAACCTTTGACGAACTTATGAAGCGCACGAGGTCCTTCATCTAAGGAGAAGCCGCCGCTGTGGATAGTAAGAAAGGCTACTCAAACTATAGGTCACAAGAACAGCCAAGGAGACAATCCAATGACCAGAGTAGCAATCGTAACAAAAGTTATCGCAGTCAGGGGGGCGGACGAGAGAATGACAAGTATACCCCACTAACGAAGACTCCAAAGGAGATATTTGCGACGGAAGGCGCGAACTTTCCGAGACCCCCACCGATGCGCACCCCAGAAGATCGGCGCATAGGGAACGGATACTGCGAGTATCATGGACAGAAGGGCCCACCACCAATGAGTATGTCCAATTGCGCCAACTAATTGATAAGCTAGTAAAAGAAGGCAGATTGGACCATCTAGTTAAGAACATCAAGGATGGGAAAGACAAACAGAAGACCGGGGGCAAGAAAGAAGCACCTAAGGACAAGGCTGACACAATCTACATGATACAATCATGGCAGCGAAAGACTAGGCAAAAGGTCAGCCAGAAATTTTCTCATGGAAGCGAAATCTCTTTCCCCACCTTGGCTGTGGACAACGCAGTGGCGGAATCACTCACCATCGAGATAAATGCGGGGGGTCACGATATCCACCGCATGTATGTTGATGGAGGGGCATCAGCAGACATAATGTATGAGCATTGTTTCAAAAGATTGCGACCTGAGATAAAAAGACAGTTAAGCCCGGCCACGACGTCGTTGACAGGCTTCACGGGAGAAAAGATATGGCCCATGGGGCAACTACGACTACTAGTTGTTGTTGGTAATAAGGAACACTCCACAACAGCCTGGATGAATTTTATGGTGATCAGATCTCCTTCGCCATACAATGGCATTATCGGAAGACCGGGAATTTCGGCAATACGCGCAGTACCGTCCACAGCACATGGGATGCTCAAATTCCCGGTAGAAGGCGGCATTGTCACCATCTACAATAACGTCGCGCCACCTAGAGAGTGTAACACGATTACATGTGAAACGACGCACACCCCAGAACAGAGCGCAGCTAAAGTATCAAACCTGAAGGTCGCAATTCATCCTGATTACCCGGAGCAAGAAGTATCGATCGGGGGATCGCTGTCTGATAAAGGTAGAGCTGCCGTGTACTCGCTCTTGCAAAAGAATCTGGATATCTTCGCATGGGAACCAAAGCACATGACTGGTGTGCCACGCTCGATTGCAGAACACAAGTTGAAAATCCGACAAGGATACTCCCCAGTACGGCAGAAAAAGCGCGGCCAGGCTCCAGAGCGCGCAAAATCCATTCTAGAGGAAGTACACAAACTTGTTGACGCAGGTATCATGCGAGAGGTCTATTACCATGACTGGCTCTCCAATCCAGTGATGGTCAAGAAGAGTGATGGTAGTTGGCGGATGTGCGTGGATTTCACTGATCTCAACAAAGCATGCCCACAAGACTGCTACCCACTACCAGAGATAGACTGGAAGGTAGAATCTTTATGCGGATACCCCTTTAAATGTTTTTTAGACGCATACAAAGGGTACCACCAAATCCAAATGGCTAAAGAAGACGAGGAAAAAACAGCCTTCCACACAAGCCAAGGTGTCTACTGTTATACAAAGATGCCTTTTGGTCTAAAGAACGCGGGCGCCACCTACCAGCGGTTGGTAGATAATGCATTTGAAAAGCAAGTGGGCCGCAACCTAGAAGTCTATGTTGACGACCTTGTCATAAAAAGCCATACCGAAGGCGAATTGGTCCACGACATTGAAGAAACATTTAGAACACTACGGAAGATCAACATGAAGTTAAATCCTAAGAAATGCACTTTTGGCGCTACAGAAGGCATGTTCCTTGGGTACTTGATAGAACCTGATGGCATTAAACCATGCCCAGAAAAAACAGAGGCTGTCATCCAACTCCCTTCACCACGCACGTTGAAAGAAGTCCGGTCTCTGAATGGAAAATTAGCCGGGTTGAACAGATTCCTGTCCAAATCAGCAGATAAGTCACTCCCCCTCTTTAAAACACTCAAGAAGTGTACAAAAAAGGGAGATTTTCGTTGGACTACAGAAGCGGAAGAAGCTTTTACACAGCTTAAGCAACATATAGCAGCGCTTCCCAAGCTAGTCGCACCCCGACCAGGGGAGGAATTAATTGTGTATTTGTCTGCGACTCATGGAGCAGTCAGCGCGGTGCTACTGACAGATAGGAATTCCGTACAAACACCGGTATATTTTGTAAGTAAAGCGCTCAAGAAGACAGAGATTAACTATAGCCCAATGGAAAAGTTGGTCTTGGCATTAGTATTCGCCGCCAAAAGATTGCGTAGGTACTTTCAAGCACACCTAATAGCGGTGATCACAGACCAACCAATCAAGAAAGTTATCTCCAAACCCGATGCATCGGGGCGATTACAAAAGTGGAGTGTATTGCTAGGCGAGTATAACATCTCTTATAGACCACGCACTGCGGTTAAGGGGCAAATACTAGCAGACTTCATCATCGAAAAACCAGACACCGATGCTGCACCTCCACGGAACGAGGTAGAACTACAAGAACCATGGGTCCTGTTCACGGATGGATCTTCATGCGTGGATGGTTCGGGCGCAGGCCTTATCCTCACCAATCCAGAAGGAATGGAATTCACTTACGCACTGCGCTTTGAATTCACAGCTACGAATAACGAGGCAGAGTATGAAGCCCTAATTGCTGGATTACGCATTGCAACTCGAATGGGTGTACGCAACCTAGAAGCAAATGTGGATTCCCGATTAGTAGCCAACCATGTGTCGGGAAAATATGTGGCTAAAGAGGATAACATGGTTCAATACCTCGACAAGACCAAGTCACTTATCCAAGGTTTTGACAGGTTTACCATTAAACAAGTTCCTAGAGGTGAAAACAAAAAAGCGGATGCGCTAAGCAAGATCGCATCTACAAGCTTTGCGCACCTGTCAAAACAAGTGTTGGTGGAGATCCTAAAAAATAAATCCATCTCGGAGATGGAGATATCCACGGTAATAGAGGAGCAGGATCCTACGTGGATGACCCCTATTGTCGAATTTATAAGCAAAGGCATATTGCCCCATGAGCAGAAGGACGCTCGACGGATACGGCGCACAGCGCAGAGGTTCGAACTTCGAGATGGTATCCTATATCGGCGCTCATTTCTACAACCATGGCTTCGGTGCGTTGGACCTCTTCAGGCAGATTACGTACTCCGAGAGATCCACGCCGATTCATGCAATATGCATTCAGGACCACGGTCCGTCGTAGCACGAGCCTTACGGTCAGGATACTACTGGCCCACTATGCATCGCGATGCGCGTGATGTGATAAAGAAATGTAGTGACTGCCAAGTTCATAGACCCATCCCGCGTCAACCACAACAAGAGCTAACGCCTATCACTTTGCCATGGCCATTCCATAAGTGGGGTATCGACATTGCGGGTCCCTTCTCTGTTGCAGCAGGGGGACTGAAATTTCTTATTGTGGCTATAGACTACTTCACTAAGTGGATTGAGGCAAAAGCAGTGGTGACAATCACAGGTAATCAAGTAAAACGATTCGTTTGGGAAAATATTGTATGCCGCTTTGGATTACCTGGGGAGATCATTTCGGATAACGGAAAACAATTCCGCGATAACCCGTTCAAAGACTGGTGCGCAGAACTAAATATTACACAACACTTCGCGTCGGTTAAACACCCACAAACCAATGGTTTGGTTGAGCGCGCAAATCGTAGTCTGGGCGAAGGAATTAAAGCGCGCCTGGACAAACACAAAGGAAGATGGGTGGATGAATTGTCGCATGTCTTATGGGCGCACCGCACGACAATCAAAGTTAGCAATGGAGACACTCCCTTTTCTCTTGTCTATGGGACAGAAGCTGTCATACCAGCTGAAATTGGGATGCCAACTATTCGTACCGCGGAAGTTAATGTCGCAACCAATGACGACGAACGGCGTATAGACTTGGACCTATTGGAAGAAAGGCGTGAACGCGCAGCTATACGTGAGGCAAAAGCCAAGTCAAAAATGAAGGGATACTACGATGCTAAAGTTCGAAGCACCTCATTACGACCCCGCCCACGGACACTTCCGCACTTTAGTAAGTGCTCAATAAATATCCGTGTATTTACATTTTTGTTTCATCTAGGCAAATGTCTTTCTTTTTCCAAAAACTTGCAAGTATTAATTAAATGTCGCGGTTTCTAGCTAACTCCGCGACACACTTTACTTTGTTGTTTACATATTATTTATGTCTCAATATTGTTGTTATATTACCTTTTGCCTACATGGCGTGCATGCACTTATTAAAACCCACGATGGTAAAGGATGAGTAAACCTACTAAATAACTCGTTGAGTAAGAGGGTTGCAAACCCATCAACATCGGATCACGCATCCTTGTTAAACACCTTACTCTCAAGACGTTGGAGTAAGTTCATTGTGCATCCCACGACGGATACACAACAATGCACACTGTGCGCGTTTAACAAATTAGGAGTTAAGACTCTTAACCCCTTGATATGGCATTCGCAGTACGCTGCATGTCAACCCATACACTTGTGAATTACATATATATTCGCGCTTGACATTAAGTCATGAATTTCATACACGATTATGTTATAAGTGATTATAGATTCCTGTAATCTTTTTTAAGTACGTTTATATAACAGTTTGATTCTTAGACATAACATAGACGTCTTGTACGCAAAGACAGATAACTAAGTACAAACATCATAACCACAATCACATACAATATGCGTACAATTGCACTTTCAAAATATCATTTTATTATGGACTACGAGTTCATACAAAGTATAGATTTAACATGCACATGTGCAACAAAATGTTAACCTATTACAAAACATCACCAAGTCAAAACAATCTAAAGGCTGTGAGAGCGTCTAAGCTCCGAACTGCTAACATGGTACGCAGCACTCCCAGCTTCCTCAAGCTTCTTCAGCAGATCATGATCCTTGGGCGACACTGTCGGTACACTAACAGGTACTCCATCAGATCTTGGAATATGCGCAGCACCAATACCACAAAGGATGGCCTTCCCCTTCACACCCTGCTTCTTCGCAAGCCTCATGGCATGGGCCTCTAAGGATTCCTTCAGCTGGATTTCCTTCTCGAGGGCAAAAGGATTCAAGATGTTGCGAGGACGAGCAAAGATAGGTACCTGCAGCTGCGACACATCTGGCTTAAGAAAGTAATCAGTTTGTGCCTCTGCGTCCTCTGTTGCGTGCCTAGCCAAGGTTAACCCCTCCATAATAACACCTATGGGGTAATCCTGATCGCGCTCCAGTTGAGCAATGTGAGGAAGATCTAACAGCTTCATCTTCTCCATAGCAGCGACAAGCTCATCATAGGCATCAGCATTATAACCTGGTACTTGTGCGGCAGGCACTGTTAATAACTTGCTCTCGGAAAGCTCCTCTATAGCCTGCGCCTTGCCACGTGCCAACGCACGCTCAACAACATCCCCAAATGCCTCCCTCACCTCTTGAGACTCCAGCGTACTCAAAGCAGCAAGGCGCAAACCATGGCTGATAAGCCACCTGCGCTCAGCAATTGAAGATACTAGGTGTGGGTACAGCTCTTCATCATATTCAATACTGAGATTGCGCAGCTTAACTTCCTGCTTCTCCAGCGCCCCCTCCACAGCCTTACGAAAGTCATCCAACCTAGAAAAGTGAGCGCTCTTGTTAAGCTCCATGTACTTCAAGACCCAAAGACAAGTGGCCTTGTAATCTGTTAACCCAGCACGCTCTTGGCTCACTTGGGCAAGTAATGACATCTTCTCTTCAGCAAGCTTCTGGGCATACGCATCTGTTGCCTTTACCTCAGCCTGAGCATTAGCCAACTGCGCCTTCAGAAGCGCAATCTCCTCATCTTTCTGCACACAGCGGCTACCTTCACCAGCATACCTTGCTTGTAGCTGTGCAACTAAGGAGGCCTGATGCGCAGCAGCCAAACCTAGCTCCTCTATCAGATGGTCCGTTGGCACATCCTCAAATGCCTTCGGCTCAGTCTCTTGGCTCTTCTGCGCAAGATCATCAGTATGTGAGGGACTCGCCTTGGGTGGCGAATTCCCAACACGCGCAGCCTCATCAGCAGCTTCAACACTGCACGCAAATAACAAAGCTATTTTATAGTATCATCGCGGAATAAAGAACTGAAGATCTAAAGATACAAGTCTCATTACTTACTTGGGGGGAGGAGTTTTAGGTGGCGACGCATCCTCTTCTGACGATTGCCCGCCAGAGATAACATGGCGCCTTCTTTTAGATGTACCCGCGCCATCACCACCAGAAGTTTTCTTGCGCTTCACTCCTTGGCTAGCCTCCTTGGGCCCACCTTCAGACATGGCAATCCCCACACTCTCTGACGAGTCTGTGTGCGATGGCTCTACCACAGGGACTTGTACCCCAAGATTTGGAAAACTGCGAATAGGAGTCGCCTCTAAAACAACTGGGGGGCATCCTCTGGTTCCTCCTGCATGATCTCCATAAGGCGCCCCGCGGTAGCCTCCAAAACTGGCTCCTCACCTTCTCTTAAAGGGCGCACTCCTACGGTCACCTGTTTGGGTCTCGCCAAGCGCACCACGCTGAATAGATCCATCTCTGCGCAACAAACCACAAACAAACACAAAGAGGGTTACAAAAGCTACAATAGTAAAGAGCGCTTACACTACTGAGCGAAGGAGAAGAAAGGACAAGCACCCACCCCAGTTATTCTCATCCAAAAAGGTTGGCACCTCGTTAGGACCTCCGAAGTAGTTGCGACTAATGCCCATATGTACCAAAAACTCTTCTGGGTAAGCGTTGATAGGGATGCGATTGGCATTAATCGTTTCCGCATCATCTGCGTTATACGCTCCGGGGATGGGGCGCTCATCCTTCGGTAATGAATCTTGGGTATAGAACTCAAAATCCCATGGAAACAATGCATCATCAACCCAAAAGAATTTCTCCCTCCAATTCCTAAGTGCGTCTAACTTTTCCGTATAGCACTGCAGTCGCCCTGCGCGCTTGGAAAAGGACACCCACCCGTTTGACCACGATGAGTGATAAAACGCGCGGAACAGATGGATTGTGGGGTCAATCGCCAACAAGCGACAATTTACTTCAAAATTTGTTATTTTTGCTGCACCTATACAGTGCAGTTGGGAAATATGGAGGCGATAGTAGTTTAAAATATCGCACAAGAATAGAGAAATGGGCACACGTTGGTTAGCAAATTCAAAGAAGCGTGTGTATACCCCTACTTTCCCTTCAGGGAAGTTCGCTATGGACGCAGTCGCCACCGGAACCACCGGGTGCAACGCGATCGGGATATAATAATCCGAGGTGAACTGACGAAGTTTGTCCTCGGTTATATCGGATGTAGAGTCGTATAATTGAAGAACCATGGTTAGAATTCAATAGATTCTGCAGCGCACACACTATTACCTTAAGAGTTGTTGATTTCTTGTTTGCTGTTTAAGAGGTTTTAACTATGGTGGCAATGGATGTTTTTTACTGTGATAGCCACGGTGATAGCTTATTTCTAGAGGCGCTTGGCAAGGGGCATGGTCATAGACGACTCTGATTTATATATTTAGGACCACTTTAATCATTTTGGGCCTTACTTCCGCACTATATTTTAAATGATGTAAACTTAAGGTTTTGATAATGAAATTTTATTCTAAACGGTTAAGGTAAAACCGTTCTTTGTACCTTGTGTTGTGATACCAATTGAGTAGCACTCCAGTGACATGTATGCTTCTGCTGGACCCGATTTTCGGGGTGTTACACCTGTCCATGTTGCATCCAGCATAGTCAGAGTCTAACTATCCTTTGAGATCAAAGCCTGAACACTTTGGATAGTATAATCCAAGGTTTGGAGTACCTTTCAGGTACCTGAGTATCCTTTTCATAGCTATGAGATGAGACTCTGTTAGGAACATGTTTTATTTATATTTCAAAGTCTTGTTCATTTCTGATAGAATGTTGCTTATTTTATGGGTTATATGTTTGTAATGAGGCTCGGTCCATTAGTAACCCATGGGCCGGCCATTTAAGTGTTATTCCTTCTAGAACATATCATGTAAGAGTTGCCCTAGCTTCTTTCCTATAAATAGAAGGCTAGGGTGCTCATTCTATTTGTTGCTTTTATCACTATTGTACCGAACCTTTGATAGTCTAACATGTGATATAAATCTTCCACTTCACTTTATCTTATTCTCTTCTCTTATCTCTCGTATAATCTTAGTTGTTATTTATTTCATACGTAGCATAGTTAGTAGAAGTAATACGTGTGTTAGTTCTTGTGTTGAGTAGTTAAATAGGACCATCAAGTGGTATCAGAGCAAACAATGGGACTGAATTTAAGAATCAAACCCTTAGGGAATTCTATGAGAAAGTGGGAATTGAACATCAGACATCTATTCCTCGCAGCCCGGAACAAAATGGAGTTGTCGAAAGACGAAACCGTACGTTAGTGGAAGCTGCAAGAACGATGCTGATCAATGCTCAACTACCAGATTATCTTTGGGCTGAAGCTGTATCCACCGCCTGTTATACCCAGAATCGCTGCATAATCACCAGACGGCATACAAAAACACCATATCACCTTATTCATGGAAGAATACCGAATATCAACTACTTTCATGTCTTTGGAGCCCTTTGTTATCCAAAGAATGATCGTGATGATCTTGGTAAACTCAAAGCCAAAGCGGACATAGGAATCTTTGTCGGGTACTGTGACAATTCAAAAGGATTCAGAATTTGGAACCGTCAGACCAGAGAAATTCAGGAGACAATTCATGCTAATTTTGATGAGCTCACAGATATGGCTTCTGAGCAAAACAGCTTAGAACCCGCTACTAACTGTCTCAACTTCCCTGATCCTTCAGTTGCACCCTTCTCACTAAACCGGAAAGACTTAGAAGATCTGTTTGCTCCACTATTTGATGATACAATGGTTAATAGTCCTTCTGAAGTATCCACCAGTTCCGCTGCACAAACCGTAAACATTCAAGCACCTGATACCCATGCAACTACTTCCACAATAGTTGCTGCAGAAGCACCTCAACCAGACACATCATCATCTGTAGATCAAACACCTTCAACTTCCACTACTGCAGCTGAGGATCCCCTTATTAATTCTTCCAACATTCCCACACCAGCAGATTATGATGGGAACGCCTTTTTCAATCCATTTGCACTAGCACCCACCATTCCTGACATTGCTGAATCTTCGTCACGCAATTTGGAACCGTCAAATCTGCATCATAATTATCAACACTACCTATCCACCCATAAATGGACTAAGGAACACCCCTTAGTGAATATTATTGGCAACCCAAAAAACCCAGTCATGACAAGACAAAGACTCCATTCAGACGATGAAACATGCATTTATGCACTCACCGTTTGTCAATCCGAACCCAAGAACATCAAAGAAGCCCTTACCTACGACAACTGGATTAAATCCATGCAAGAAGAATTGGATCAATTCAAGCGTTTAGAAGTATGGGAATTGGTAGAAAGACCAGATGGGGTTTATGTCGTCAGAATCAAATGGATATGGAAAAATAAGCTAGATGCAGATGGTACCGTAATTCGGAACAAGTCTCGGTTGGTTGCTAAAGGATTCAGTCAAGAAGAAGGAATCGACTTCGAAGAATCTTTTGCACCAGTAGGAAGGCTAGAGTCTATTCGAATATTCCTGGCGTACGCGGCCCACAAGAACATCACTGTCTACCAGATGGATGTAAAGACGGCATTTCTCAATGGACAACTCCGGGAAGAGGTGTATGTCACACAACCAGAAGGATTCGTGGACCCAGAACATCCAAATAGAGTATATCGGCTTAAGAAAGCCCTCTACGGCCTTAAACAAGCCCCGAGGGCCTGGTACGACAAATTATCTGCATTCTTATTAGCCAATCATTTCACCAAAGGTTCAGTGGACCCGACTTTCTGTATACAAAAACACGGAGAGGACATTCTCATTGTACAAATATATGTCGATGATATTATTTTTGGATCAACCAATAAAAAATATTCAAACGCATTTTCAAAATTAATGAAAACGAACTTTGAGATGTCCATGATGGGTGAACTGAAATTCTTTCTAGGATTGCAAGTTCATCAATCCCCCCGTGGTATATTCCTAAGTCAATCCAAGTATGCTCAGGAAATCCTGAAAAAGCATGGTATGACCAGCTGTGACACCTATAACACCCCTATGTCTTCCTCATCCCCGAAGCTAGATGCTGACATAAATGGGACACCCATTGATCCTACAAAGTATCGTAGTATCATTGGGTCGATCATGTATCTCACAGCTAGCAGACCAGATGTTGTATTTGCCAAGTATCTTTGCTCCCGATATCAGTCCCGACCAACTGAGCGGCATTTATCAGCCGTTAAAAGAATCCTTAGATACATAAAGGGAACCATTCATTTGGGGATCTGGTATCCAAAGGATTCTGGATTTGAATTTGTTGCATTTTCGGACGCTGACCATGCAGTTAGACACGAGAAAAAGTACATCAGGGGGAGTTCAATTTCTGGGTGATAAGCTAGTTTCTTGGTAGTCAAAGAAGCAGGATTGCACGTCACTATCCTCTACGGAATCTGAATATGTTGCCATGTCTGCTTGCTGCGCTCAAGTCATATGGATGCGATCTCAGCTCATGGACTACAGCTATGTGTTCAACAAGATCCCGATGTACTGCGACTCCAAGAGTACCATTGCTATTTCATGCAACACTGTCCAGCATTCAAAATCAAAGCATATTGCTCTACGCTATCATTTCATCAAGGAGCATGTGGAAAAGGGTACCGTTGAATTATACTTTGTGGGAACTGAACACCAACTTGCAGATTTGTTCACCAAAGCCTTGCCCCATGCAAGATTTGTGGAACTAGTCCACCAGATTGGTATGAGATGCTTGACTCCAACTAATTTGGAAAAATTTCTCAAAAACACTTAACAGAGTCAACCATAAAAAAAAACATCTTTGTAAATATTATCAAAAAATCAAAGTGTGCAAGTACAAAACCCTTTATCAACATTTTGTTTTTTTTTAATCGTCATCAATTATTTTTGAACAAATGTTGAGGGGGAGACATAAAATTTCATAAATTTTTCAAACTTTGTACTTGCATGGTTTCTCCAAAGATTGTTGCTTCAAAAAGTTTGGTGATTATATCATAGGATGGAAAATGTTGAGTGCCTATTTTACTAAGTATAAGACTTATAGTTAGAAAAATGGTGGGTTAGGACTAGGAATACAAAATCTCATGGTTAAGGGGCTAAATATGTCAATATATACAAAGATAATAAAAGAGATATAAAATCAAAATTAATAAATAACCGCAGTTATTTCTCTGCGTATTACTGACAAACTCACCCACCCAAGTTAATACCCTCAACCACCCCATCTACGGCCATCATTGAATCTGCAAAACTGTTCAAGATCTTTCAATTTTGTGAGTGATTATATGTTTATTATACGATTATAAGCAATGGTTTTTAAGGAATTCAAGATCCAACAGCTAAATTTTTCACAATTGAATATGCTAGATCTAGGGTTTATGCATAAATCGTAAATCTTGTATATGAATGTTTGTGTTGAATTTTATTGATGGTATATGCTTAGAATCAGTTGATAAACATATTATGCTTGCTTGATTGTACCCAGAAACACGAATCATTGATGTTCTTGATTTAGGGTTTTACCGTACGAATTGGGGAAAATCGTTTGTGAATGTTTGAGTATAATTAATGTGTTGGGTTGTTGTTATTATGCCTTGAATAAAACGATTGCATGCTCGGATTGTACCCAGAAACACCATAGATGTGTTAATTGACTCTTAGGGTTTATGAAGAACATGAGTGCACATGCAGTTTGATTTTTGAGATTTTGTGGATATAAATTGTTATAACTTGGTCAGATTACCTAGAATCATCATAGGAAACGTTTGATCCCTCCAAAACTAGTTATCTTTTATTTCTCTATCACACAAGTCAACCACTTGTGAATGGTCAACCGTGATAAATGATAAAATATAAACAGCCTCAGAACGAATACTCGTGTGTAGTGTGAAACCAGGCAAGTGATCACCCGGATCGTTTCCCAACGAGATGTGAATGGAAAACTGTGAAAAGCTAGGATTAGAGTGATTGATGATTTAGATTGCTTTTGATTTTGCTTTAAACAATTCTAAATAACAAATTAAAACAGATATGCACAATAATATTAAACGCGAATAAATAAACTGAAACGCGTAACGGGACAGCTAAAATGGGACTAAAATTAAAATTTTATAAAATTAAAACCTAAAAATGTAAAATGACTTAAAACTTATTTAAAAACTTAAATTATATTTTTTTACACTTTTTATTTAATTATTATTAATTATTTATTAAACTAATTTAAATTATAAAAAATACTAAATGAACAAAGAAAATTCTAAAACTTTTTCTAAAAATATTATAAGATGAGAAAAAGCTAAGAAAATTATAAAAATGAAAATTACTTAATTAAAATTTAAAAAGATAAATTCTATTAAATAGAAGCTATCACTATATTTCTATTTTTGGTTTTTTCTTAAGGTCTAAAAATATTTTTATATTTTTCCTGGATTAAAAATGACAAAAGAAAATTATGAAAATTGTATTTATATTTTTCTGATTATTATTCTGTTTATTATGATTTAATTACTGATAGAAACTAATTAAAAAGATTAAAAATATCAAAACTATTCAGAAAATTATGAAAATTTCTGAGTAAATCTAAAATATTATTAGAAAGCTATGAAAAATAAAATGAAAAGTTTAATAAGCCAAATAAGCAGAATTAGGTAGATAAGCAGTTTGGAATAAGCCCAAAAATAAGCAATTAAGCACACAAATTCACCAAATGCTCAGAATAAGCTTAAACAACTTAAATAAGCACAAATCAACTTAAATCCAACAGATAATCCAACAAATAAGCACAATCAACACCAAATCTGCTTCAAACTTAAGACAGAAATGTGCAGAAAAAGGCAAACTTGCAGAGTGAATTAAGCTAGGTAATAAGCTACTGAGATGAAATATTAGGGGGGCAAAAGCTTCTCTATACTACTGAGTATCTTAAAAACACAAAAGCCCCATCACAAACTAGCCAATTGAGGTCCAATTTAAGCCTAGATCAGCAGTCTCAACACTCAGCATACACTGAGTTTTTGACTTTTGCAGAAAAACACAAGATTTGACTTTGGTGAACTTTGATTGGTTCTAATGGATTGAATATGATGTAATAAGCTACAATGAGATGATATTAAGCTATTTTAACAAGTTTAACACAACTGTGATGGATTTCACAAGTTAAAAATCCAACAGTGATGAGCTTATGAGAGATTAAAAGTGATTTTGACTTTTTGCTGATTAGGTACTTGTTATTAAGGCTTTTCTGAGCTAGTATTGACTAATATGAAATGTAAGAACAACAAACAACAACAATCAAGCAAGGGTCTGCTATTGAATCAGCAAATCCAAACACCCCTGATCAGGACAGTTAACAAAGGAAATCCAATATTTTAAACTATGAGATCTTATTTTACTGACTTACTAGCTTATATTGATACTGACTAACAACTTTCAATAGAGAATTAAGCACTATATTAAGCTATACTACTTATGACTGTTTTTGGACTTTTTTAGAACTTTTAAGCAAAATAAATAACAAGCTATCAAACTAATGACACACTGATCAAAGCTACTTATAAACTATCAAATAGCACATAAAAGCAACAATCAGAGGATAATAAGCAATAGTACAGTACTTAGTGAAATAATGCAAAAAATGAGGAAAATCTTACAACTGTCAAGCTTTATGAAACAATAGAACAAGGATCAGTACACTTCTAGCTTGTTCACACAAGCTAGAAAACCAATTTTAAGCCTTCCTTTATAGCTTATAACCCCCTGAACAGCTTATTTGGCCCATAGTTGACCTTCTTTGACTTTCTTGATCATTTGAACTATAGAACTGATGGCTACTATTTAAGCTTACAAGAAGCTATAGAAAGCTTATATAAGCTTAATGCAAGGTTGTTTGGAGCTTATGAGAGCTTTTTATGGGTGATTCGATCTTAAATCCTTAACAGGAACATACAAACTTGAACAATATTGAATTCAAACACAAGATGACTTGAAATAAGATTTTTATAGCTTAAATAAACTTGGATTACAACTGGAAATAAGAAATTACAAGATTACAACTGAATAAAGTAAAATGCGATTTAAACTAAATTAACTACTGGTTGAATTTCCTATTACATTGTTCTATTTATACAAAATACAATTGGGAAACCCTAATTCGACATCTCTGAACACATCAGCACCCTTGAATTGCTCCAAATCGATCTCAGCCATTGATTCATCATTTTGGCGCCAAAAGTACTAGTAGTGGATGGAGCAGGTTATAGCAATTAATGCTTTTCAGGCAGGTGGAGAAGAAGCATTCAATGCTTTTGGCATTGTTAGGTGAGTGGGATTGGATGGGAGTGGTATTGCAGAGAAAACTATGGGTATGGGTGGTTTGGCGGGGTTGTGAGGTTAGGGATAAGTTTGACCGAAGTCAAACTGGTTTTGAAAACCAGGCTTGGGTCGGGTCTTTTAATTAAAAGGGAGTTGGGCTTGTTGGGCTGGGTTTAGATAATAGGGTGTTGGGTTGGGTTATTTTTATTTAAGGGTTAAGGGTTTAGTTTGGATCCGGTTTGGTTTGTAGCTAAAATATCACAAGGACCAAAAGTGTAATATTCTGATTTTCAAGGACCTCATGTGACAAGCTTCCAAAAGTTATCATAGGGACCATTTATGTCATTTGAGAATAGTACAAGGGTATATTTTGATAAATTTCACTTTTTAAATACCCAGGGACTAGTTCTGACATTTTTCAAAGTTGAGGGACCAAAGTTGTAAATTTGTAATTTTTAACTTCAAAGGACTTTTCTAACAACTTATGAATCCCCAAGGACCTAAAATGATATTTGTACAAGTTTTTAGTGATCAGGGACTAGATTTGACAACTTTTAAAAGTTGAGGGACTGAAACTGCCAATTATGCAAACTTTGTTCGTTTTTCACTTGTTTTTAAACATTTTGCATCTAAAACATATAAAACACAATTCTGGGATAATTTCAGTATTATGATGCATTTCTGAGAGTTTTTGGATGTTTTGGCAGTTCAGATTAGGTAAAAATGATGAGTATTTAGACACTCATCAATCCCCCACACTAAACTATTGCTAGTCCCTAGCAATATTTTATGAAGATTTAATGGATTTGAAAGACTCTTTACCAAAAGCCATTACTTCTGGAGTAGCCAAATGTTTCAGTTCAAGTAAGAACTATGGTACACCGATAACCATATGATTTTGAGTAAATCACCAGCTGTAAACGGGTTTGATTTGTCTTTACCAAAAGTCGTTTGCTTCTGGACTAGCCAATGTTTTAGTATGTGATACTTTGGTACAATGATAACCAAATGATTTTGAGCAAACCATCAGCTGTCAACGGTTTTGATTTGTTTTTACCAAAAGCCATTTGCTTCTGGACTAGCCAACTCTTAGATAAATTATCAATATTATCTTTGGTGAGCTGATTACCAATCATGGATTTTCACTGCCTTTACCACAAGCCATAACCTTGCGGGCTAGCCAACTCTTCACTTATGAAGATATGGGGAGTTGAATACCATACAATTTTCGGCAAATTGCAAGCCATAAACGGATTTGAGACATCTTTACCAAGAGCCGTTTGCTCTCGGATTAGCCAATCCTTATGTGGGTTAGACATGGCGGACTGATAACCATTTATTGAGTTCTAAGTGAGAAAAAATTTTAAAATTTTGGCTAAAATGGGGGTACTAGATGGTACATTTGATCAAATTCGCTAGAATTCCCCCCCACACTTAGAACTGAATATTGCCCTCAATATTCAAAGAACCGGCTGTTAAACCAACACTTAGAACGGAAAAAGGAAATATTAATAGCCATTTATTTCATATATACACACACACATTTTTTTATTTTTTTATTTTTTATTATTTTTTTTTTTTGAAAGTTACATATATACAACATGTGGGGCATCTCCCCCACACTAGGTGGTAGAACAGAGAAAGAAAACAGAGACACGGGTGAAAACCCATGTTTTGCTAATGTTTTTGATAACCGAGTCACTAGCTTGACTCGATCCCCGCATTCATTGGTTCATGGGGAAAGTTTGAAGATCCGGGACAACCATGAATGGTATGTCCTCTCCAAAGTAGTGTTTTAAACGATGACCATTCACTTTGAAATTAGGACCGTCAGCTTGAGATAACTCAACGGTACCATACGGATAAACCTTTGCGATAGTGAATGGACCAGTCCATCGGGATTTGAGTTTGCCTGAGAAGATTTTTAATCTTGAATTGAAAAGAAGGACTCGATCACCAACGTTAAAAACGCGGTTCTTTATTTTAGAGTCATGAATCTTCTTTGTCTTTTCTTTGTAGATCAAAGAGTTCTCGTATGCTTGATCACGCAGTTCATTTAATTCATTCATTTGAACTTTACGGTGATCACCCGCAGTTTGGAGGTCAAAGTTAGCATGTTTCAAGGCCCAGTAGGCTTTGTGCTCTAATTCGATCGGTAGATGACATGCCTTTCCGTACACAAGTTTATAAGGTGTACACCCAATGGGTGTTTTGTAAGCTGTACGAAAGGCCCATAATGCATCATCCAATTTATCCGACCAGGATGCACGATTTTCTCCTACAGTCCTTTCCAGGATTCTTTTAATACCCCGATTTGAAACTTCTACCTGTCCACTTGTTTGTGGGTGATACGCAGTAGAAAGACGGTGAGTTACACCATACTTTCGCATGACTTTGTCAAATTTGTCATTGCAAAAATGCGTACCACGATCACTGATTATAGCACGTGGAGTTCCAAAACGGGCAAACAGAGCTTTCAGGAATTTTACAACCACTCGGGCATCATTAGTGGGTAAAGCTTTTGCTTCAACCCATTTTGACAAGTAGTCAACAGCCACGAGAATGTATTTATTTCCTCGAGATGATGGAAATGGCCCCATAAAGTCAATGCCCCAGACATCAAAGATTTCACAAACTTGAATAGCATTTTGTGGCATTTCATTTCGTTGTGAAATATTACCGTGACGCTGACAAGCTTCACAAGTTTTGATAAGATCTTGGGCATCCTTATAGATTGTGGGCCAATAAAACCCGGAATCAAACACCTTTTTGGCGGTGTAGTTTGGACTATGATGGCCCCCAGTGGGCCCAGCATGGCAAGCTTTGAGAATGTCAACAGCTTCCTGCCCGTAAACACACCGTCGGATGACTTGATCCGCACAGATTTTGAATAAGTAGGGGTCGTCCCAGAAGTAGTGTTTAACATCCTTGAAGAATTTATTCTTCTGTTGGGTTGACATTCCTTTCACTATGAAGTTACCTGCATGGTAATTTGCGAAGTCGGCAAACCATGGGGTAGTAGAATCTCCACGAAAAGCAACCGCACTGAGTGTCTCAAGAGGAAATGTTTCATTTATTTCCTTTTTCTCGAAAACATCTTGGTGTGGGTTCTCTAATCTGGATAGATGATCAGCAGCTAGGTTCTCAGCTCCTTTTTTATCACGTATTGTGATATCAAATTCTTGCAGGAGGAGAACCCAACGGAGCAATCTCGGCTTTGCATCTTGTTTTGCAAAGAGATATTTGAGAGCCGAGTGATCCGTATACACTACACATTTTGTCAAGATCAAATATGGCCGAAACTTCTCAAAGGCATACACTACAGCTAATAATTCTTTTTCTGTAGTGGTGTAATGAGTTTGAGCTTCAGTCATGGTTTTACTTGCGTAGTGGATAGGCTGAAAATGTTTAGCTTTTCGTTGCCCCAAGACTGCACCGATAGCAAAATCACTTGCATCGCACATGAGTTCAAAGGGAAAATCCCAGTCGGGGGCAACTAGAATGGGTGCTTCAGTAAGATTTTTCTTTAATGTTTCAAAAGCTTCGATGCACTCGGGTGAGAAGATGAAAGGAGCATCCTTTTCAAGAAGATGAGTCATTGGCCAGGCGATTTTAGAAAAATCTTGTATGAATCTACGATAAAAACCGGCATGACCCAAAAAACTCCTAATACCTTTGACGGTAGTGGGATGAGGTAATTTACCAATGACATCAACTTTAGATCTGTCAACCTCAATCCCGCTCTTTGATATCTTATGGCCGAGGACAATGCCCTCTTTGACCATAAAGTGACTCTTCTCCCAATTTAGACAAAGATTGGTGTCTTCACACCGTTTCAACATGTTTTCTAAATGGGAGAGACATGTTTCGAACGAATCCCCAATGACTGAGAAGTCCTCCATAAAGACCTCCATCGTTTTCCCAATCATGTCGGAAAATATGGACATCATGCACCTTTGGAACGTGCCTGGAGCATTACATAAGCCAAAAGGCATACGTTTATAAGCAAAGGTTCCATAGGGGCATGTAAATGTGGTCTTTTCTTGATCTTACGGATCAATGGGTATTTGAAAGTAACCTGAGAAACCATCAAGGAAACAATAGTACTCGTTTCCCGCTAATCTCTCAAGCATCTGATCCATGAAGGGCAGAGGAAAATGGTCTTTTCGGGTGGCATCATTTAACTTACGATAGTCAATGCAAACACGCCACCCAGTAACCAATCGAGTTGGAATCAACTCATTATCCTCATTTGTGACAACAGTTATGCCACCCTTTCTTGGAACGCAGTGAATGGGACTAACCCAAGGACTATCAGAGATGGGGTAAATCAATCCTGCATCAAGAAGTTTGAGAACCTCTTGTTTGATAACATCGTAGATTTCGGGATTTACCCTTCGCTGGTGTTGGACTGCTGGTTTGAAGTCATCCTCCATTAATATCTTGTGAGTACAAAATTCAGGGTCGATACCCTTTATGTCGGAGAGTTTCCAAGCAATTGCTTGCTTGTGTGACTTTAAAACCTTTATTAGAGCAGTCTTTTCCTCATCGCTTAAGTCTTTAGCAATAATGACGGGTAACTTATCATCACCCTCCAAAAATGCGTACTCAAGATGAGGTGGTAAGTCTTTGAGTTCGACCTCAGGAAATTCATCGTTTTTCTCAACCGATTTAATTTCCTCATTATGAAGTTCAACGGGAGGGAGTGGAGGAGAATTGTCCTGATTTAACAATGTCCCAAGAAGAAGAATATCTCCCTTCAGATCAATCTCAGCGTCATCAATTCCTTCCAGAAATGAATCACACTCGAGAAAAGCATCGATCTCTTCCAAATTGAAATTACTTCCCTCAAACAGAGTGAGAGAAGGGGAAGAGTCGGAAATGATAGGTAGAGAAGATGTGGTGGTATCCCCACTCACAGAATTATGAGAATAACCAAGAAACTCTTGAGAGTACTCCTCTGAAACAATATCAATGACATCGATTCGGTTAACCGATTCAGGATCATTATTTGAAGAGTACTTCGAAGTTTGATCGAGGTTGAAAGTAACAGCTTCATTATCCACACGTAATGTGATTTCATGCTCAAATACATCAATGAGAGCACGTCCCGTTTTTAGGAATCCTCTTCCAAGAATGAGAGGAACCCTAGGATCAGCATCGAAATCGACAACCACAAAGTCAGCTGGAAAATGGAACTTCCCAACTTTCACAAATACATCCTCGGCAATGCCACGAGGAAGAGATGTGGAACGATCTGCAAGCTCAAGAGTCATGCAGGTAGTAGTGAGTGCAGGAAGAGAAAGTTTTTCCCAGACTGAATAAGGCATCAGGTTAATGCTTGCACCAAGATCGGCCAAGGCATAGCATTCAACCATTCCTGGAAAGACACAAGGTAGTAAAAATCTTCCAGGATCTCCAAGCTTCACCGGAAGCTTTTTCAAGATAACTGCTGAGCAGTTCTCATTTAATGGAGTCTTTGCCATTTCAAACAGTTTTTCCTTGTTGCTTAACAAGTGTTTGATTTTGGATGCGAATTTGGGCATCAGAATGATAGCATCCGCAAAGCTTATGTCAAAATGTAATTCCTGAAATATTTTGAAAAACTTTTCCATTTGTTGACTAGCTTTTTCGCGGAGCTTTTGTTCATGTAAACGTGATGGATAAGGAATAGAAGGTTTGGATTTAGGGTTTTCAACAGGGATTTCAAAAACAACTCCTGGTGTGGGTTTTGGTTTCTGGACAACTTGAGGTAGGATGTTGTCGGCACCTCCGTTATTAATAGGAAGTTCCTTGTCCTCAGTCACCTTAGGTTCACCTTCCACTACCTTGGGGAGAGGAGAAGAAGTGGTAGTAGGAATAGTAGGTCCATCATAAGCTTTACCACTGCGTGTGGTGACAGCTTTGAGTTCACCCTTTGGGTTTGGAATGGTATTACCAGGAAGACCTCCCGAGGTAGAAGGTGGATTGATATGGTTCATGAGACTGGTAAGCATATTCTTAACTTCGCTTTGAGAATGATCAATTTTATTTGAAAGCTCATTCTTAAGCTCAGTTCCTTGCTTGTATATTGAAGTTTGAAATTCATTCCTCAATCCAGATATCTGATTTTGTATTGCCTTCATTTTGGTTTCATTAAACTTGATGTAGTTATCAAGTTCATTTGGGAGAGGTCCTTGGTGATTAGGAGCTGAATACCCTTGATTACCCCTCTGGGGTGGGTATTGATTGTTTGGGGCATTAAATTGATTTTGCATGTTTTGCCCTCTCTGTTGATTAGGATTAATCCTATTTGGATTGTTGGGAGGAGGAAATCCGGGTGGCCCGAATTGATTGCTAGCACGGTGGTTTGGGTCCACTTGAGGACGGTATTGATTACCTCCTTGATTGGATGTTCCGGCTATAGCATTGATATCAAATGTATTGCCATCGGTGGCAGTACAATTATAGTAAGCGTGAGGACCACCACAAGTAACACAAACTTCTATTTTTTTGACTTCAGCAGTGTGAGAAGTTTGCGGAGCGGACTCTTTCTTTTGTGTGGAGAAAACCAAAGCTTGAATAACCTTCGTGAGTTCAGCAAGCTGAGTATCAGTACTGGACTGACTCACGGGAGATGAAGTATAAGGACCAGCACTAGCCTGGGAATTATATGTCCTGTTTCGTGTAGTGCGGACCTTAGACTTATTTTCAATGAGAGCAATGGCTTCCTTAGTGGATTTGCTCAGAAAATTACCTCCAGCTGAGGCATTGAGAGAATCTTGGTCAGATGGGTTTAACCCACTGTAAAAAGTGTCCATCTGCATCAAATCGGTGAAACCGTGATGAGGACATTTACGGAGCAATTCTTTGAAACGATCCCATGCTTCTCCAAATGGTTCATCAAACCTTTGAGTGAATTTCATGATTTCATTTTTAAGATGCGTGGTTTTAGAAGGAGGAAAGAATTCATTTACGAATTTTTGGACTAAATCTTCCCATGTTCTAATTGATCGAGGGGGTTGTTTGTCAAGCCAAATCCGGGCTGCCCCATCTATAGAAAACGGGAAAAGAAGAAGTTTGATCGATTCCTCCGGAACATTTTTACATTTGATGGTGGATGTGATTTTATTGAACCATCGAACGTGATCTTGAGGATCGTCCCTCTCAAAACCATAGAATTGACGTGATGTTACAAGGTTTATTAACCCAGTTTTCAGCTCAAAATTCTCAGCCACGATGGCTGGAACAATAATGGCATCTCCATAACCCTCGGTGGGAGCTTGGAGAAGCTCATTCATAGGACGGTCTTCTGCCATGATGACAGGGGTTTCGGGATCAGTCCGTAACTCGGGTACGACTGATGGAGCAGAACGTCTACGACGTCTTCGAGGTATATTTCCAAGCTCACGGAGAGGGCTTGATGACCTAGAAGAACGAGTGCGCATGCACTTAGAAAAAAAAATTTCAATTAAAATCAAGATCGAGAGAAAACACAAGTGAACTTAAACCAATAATCAACAAGCGTACGGTAGCTCTCTAAAAGACAAACGCACAGAGTGGCGGAGAAGCAGAGGTGGGCAATTAAATGCTCCTTAAAAACCCGCTTCTTTCAGTCCGACAATTTAATGTCAGACTATCCTAGAACCTCCGTTAGAGTTTGTTTATCAATTAAAGGTGAGCCGATATTCGCAAGTGATACAAAGGCAAGTTTTTATCTTAGGTTTGGGAACTTATTATGGCCGTACCCCCAGTTAGGTAGTACTCAGTCTTGGTTCTCGATGGTTAATTTTTATTTGTTATTATTAAAGAAAACGGAAAATGTTTTTGGGTTTTTAATTTTTATATGATAATAATAATAATAATATATATAGAAAAGAAAAGAAAAATATTTTTGTATTTTATATTGTTTTAGGGAAATAGGAACTTCTTGGAAGAAGGATCTCGAATCACTAATCGCTAAAACTTACACAATAGTCGCAGCACACCTCCCCGGCAGCGGCGCCAAAATTACTAGTAGTGGATTGAGCAGGTTATAGCAATTAATGCTTTTCAGGGAGGTGGAGAAGAAGCTTTAAAAGCTTTTGGCATTGTTAGGTGAGTGGGATTGGATGGGGAGTGGTATTGCAGAGAAAACTATGGGTATGGGTGGTTTGGCGGGGTTGTGAGGTTAGGGATAAGTTTGACCGAAGTCAAACTGGTTTTGAAAACCAGGCTTGGGTCGGGTCTTTTAATTAAAAGGGAGTTGGGCTTGTTGGGCTGGGTTTAGATAATAGGGTGTTGGGTTGGGTTATTTTTATTTAAGGGTTAAGGGTTTAGTTTGGATCCGGTTTGGTTTGTAGCTAAAATATCACAAGGACCAAAAGTGTAATATTCTGATTTTCAAGGACCTCATGTGACAAGCTTCCAAAAGTTATCATAGGGACCATTTATGTCATTTGAGAATAGTACAAGGGTATATTTTGATAAATTTCACTTTTTAAATACCCAGGGACTAGTTCTGACATTTTTCAAAGTTGAGGGACCAAAGTTGTAAATTTGTAATTTTTAACTTCAAAGGACTTTTCTAACAACTTATGAATCCCCAAGGACCTAAAATGATATTTGTACAAGTTTTTAGTGATCAGGGTCTAGATTTGACAATTTTTAAAAGTTGAGGGACTGAAACTGCCAATTATGCAAACTTTGTTCGTTTTTCACTTGTTTTTAAACATTTTGCATCTGAAACATATAAAACACAATTCTGGGATAATTTCAGTATTATGATGCACTTCTGAGAGTTTTTGGATGTTTTGGCAGTTCAGATTAGGTAAAAATGATGAGTATTTAGACACTCATCTAGAATCATCATAGGAAACGTTTGAAATAACCATGGTAACAAATATTACAAGTTGTGATGAATTTTCGAAAAAGCTGAGAAAAAGGACGTCTACAGTTGTTATCGAAAACTCTTGTATAAGAGTTTATCGAAATTGCCAATAATTATCGCAAATGTGATTTTTATCGCACATGTGATTTTTATCGCAAATGCCATATTTATCGCAAATGCCATATTTATCGCAAATGCCATACTTATCGCAAATGCCATACTTATCGTAATTTGTGATTTTTGTAGAAATTGATCAGTGTCCTTAGATATTTTTCATGTCTATCGAAATTGATCAAATTCTATAGAAATTGGTAACTTTGATTAAGAATGATAACTTCTGAAGTCAAACATGTCAAAATCAATCATAGCTACAAAAGGATCTTAAGTGTTGCATCAAAAGTCAAAATATCAGCTAACAATTATGTATCCTGTATACCTGTACTTGATTGATGTTTCAGAAATCTCCAATGGCTGCATCTCAACAACATCCACTCCCATTACTCACAAAAGTTGAAGCTCTTCCTCAAGGGTATTCATTAGAGATTGGCAGCAACAACGCACGGGTAGTACTTGAGAAGATCAAGTGTTCTGAACCAAGTTTCCAGATTGCTGTTGAAGTACTCAAAGAACACCAGTGCAGAAATCTCCTAGACAGCTCAGATAGCATTCCTGAATTATACATTCATCAATTGTGGAATACTTTGGAGCTGAGCAATGATGATAAGTACTTCACATGCACCTTGGATCGTAAGAAGATCAGAGTCACACCAAGTCACCTTCGAAGAGCCTTGGATCTTCCAAATGCACTAGAACCTGCCAACCAATTCTACCCAACCCCATCTGAATCTGAAGTCCTAGAGTTCCTCACAGATATTGGTTATGATGTTCAACCTGATACACCATTAACCAAAATCTCAAAATTCAATGCCAAATTTATCCCACAACCATGGAGAACTATCTTCTACATCGTGACTCGCTCAATATCAGGAAGAGATAGTGGTCATGAACACCCTTGGTTACCTCATCTTCAAGTCTTCTAGGGGTTTGTGAATGAAGAAAAGATTGATTTTGCTGCTCTCATTTGGGAAGATATGACATTTCAAATGCGCAAAGCCTTCACAAAAATTCCTTTTGTTCGTTACACCAAACTACTCATTAGTCTTCTAATTGACGAACACAATGACATTAACCCACGTCCTAAAGATAGAGAAATGCATCTATACAAGATGGACAAGACTTTCAGTTATGTCTACTTTCCCAAGGGAAGCACACATAAACAAGGAATTAGACTGCCAGAATTTTTGCTGACTGAAGAAGTAAAGCAAACACAAGCCTACCTAGAATATGACAAGGCTTTCAGTCAAGTTCGAGTAGGTTTTTCTAAACTTGTAGAAGGGTCAGGTTCCACAAAGACCCGTTCTAAAAGCAGCAAGACTAAGACTGGAAGTGCATCTAGTGCTTCGAAGCAGCCAAAGAAACCACACCCCAAAACACTTAAAAGAAGAGTAAGAACTGATCCGAAACCCAGAGTTGAGGAAATCGGGATTCGTGATGAACCAACTGAATCAGAAGAAACAGAGTCTGAAGAAGAAGTGATTGTTCAGATGGATGAACAAACAGCTAAACTGCAAAATGAAATTGATCTACTCAATGCACAAAAAGCTAGCATTAAGACACTTAAGACGGATGATGAAAGAAGAGCCAATATACGAGTGAAAAAAATGAAAGAAATGGAAATGGCTAAGGGAGCTGGAGGATCAGGAACCGCACAAGAAGTGGCTTCGACCCATCCTCATCCGGTTAATCAACCCGGAGGGTCTGGAGCTGCTACCACCACAACTCAGCCTGATATGGTTAATCAAACCAAGAAGGCTGAGCCTGCTATTCCTCCACAACCAAGCTGTTGGGTTCGTAAATACCCAATTATCTTAAACAGGATTTGAACACAAATTAAGCCAAGTGTTTATCAACCGAGAACAATTCAAGTCACTGAGTGAATAGTAACTCAGTGAGTCATCTTCAGGAAGCTTAAGGAGAATTCAAGAAGAAGGATTCACTCCTCAGGAAGGCGGGACTCCCTGAGTGTGACTTAAGCCAAAGAAGAAGATGATGGGTTCAGTGAGTACTGACAAGAGCTCACTGAACCCCTCAGTCTCCTGAACAACACAAAGACTGATGACTAAAGACTGAAGACTTAGACTGAATCTAAGGCCTGAAGAAAAGGCGGGATCGAACGGGAAAGTTTAAAGGAGATAAGGATGAGTCTTATCGCCACCAAAGTAAACTTACCTTATATGGCTTAAGGAAGTGAAGTGTCATATCTGACAATTGGAAAGCTTCTTTAAGGCCATCCCAAAATAGATTCTTGGAACTGACAAAAGACTGTAGTGCTTTTGTCAGACTAGACTAGGTTTTCCTTTTGTACTTTTAGTCACGGGTTATTCTTTTATACTTGTGTATAAATAGGATAGATGGGGAGAAAAGTGAGTTAAGGTTTGTGCATTAAAAGCTTAGACTTTCGCAAACCCACTTTTCTCCTCCAAAGAACAACACATCCCTGAGATAGCTCAGTGGGTCTTTTTGTTGTCACTCAAGAACAGCTTGAGTTTAGAGAGGAGAACACCATACCTTGTCTATTCAATCCCAAGTGTTTATTCCGCAAAACACTTGGGTAATAGATTCTTTGATTAATTTCTAATAAGAATTTAAACGTTGAAAAACCTTTGTTGTTTTTATCTTTACGTTATTACTTATTTGGTAAAATTAATCATTACATTATATCAGTCTTAGTACACGTTTAGGATAACTTTGTAGTTATTTCTATAAGTGTAACGGGAACAACAAGTGGTATCAGAGCCTCTGGTTTATAAAATCTTTTCAAAACTAAGAGTGCTCAAGGTTTTTAAAACCAAGATCCTACTATGGCTGATATTAATGTGCCCCAGCTAGTCGATAAAAAGGGAGGTAGCTATTCAGCTGTTGCTCCCAGACTTGAAGCTGGAAAATTTAGCAAGTGGAAAAAGCGCATGCTTTGCTACTTGACTGGTATGGAACCATACTACATCACTTGTATCAATGAAGGTCCCTATGTCCCAAAAACTGCTGAAGGGTTAATCAAACCTGAAGCTCAGTGGACTATTGATGAGAGAAGGGTGGTCAACCAAGACCAGCGCCTGAGAAGCATCATTATATCTTGTCTTCCTGACGATATAATGGAATCAGTCATTACCTGTACCTCAGCCAAACAAACATGGCTTGGCCAAAGACTCTGAAAGTCTCTCTCAGACCTATACCAGGTACAAGACCCTGATAAATGAGTTGTCCAATGATGGTGTAGTTTTGTCTAAGCATGAGATCAATGTTGGCTTTGTCAACAGTCTCCCTGAGAAGTGGCTAAACTTCTCTCAGGGCCTTAGGAATGCAAATCACATTCAGACCCTTGAGCTTGCTGAGATCTATGGGAAGTTTGTCTATGAAGACAACTTAATCTCAAGGAGATACCCAGACTCAAAGAAAGCTCTTGAGACCAAAAAGGCCCTGACTTCCTCACCCATATCAACTGCCTTTTATTATAATGGTATTGTGCAGGATTTTCAAGAGGATTCTGATGATGAGGTTGATGATTGAACCTGTGAGGAGTACCTAAGTGACTTACACTCGGAATTCCAAGAAAGGGCACTCCTTGCAAATTCAAAACGTTTTATCAAAAGAAATCAGTCAAACTTTTCAAAAGCTAAAGCAAATGAGACCACTGAATGTTTTAAATGTGGTAAAAAGGGTCATTTTGCTAAAGACTGTTATTCAAAAACAACCTCAGAACCTTCTTACAAATTTTCTGGAAACAGTTCTTCTTCAGGAACTAGCAAGTTTCAACCTAAGATGTTTCAGTCTTCTCAAACTTCTCAAAGTAGTCAAAAAGACTTTGAAACTAAGTATAGGAAAGCAAAAGCTAAGCTTGATCTTCTTGAGGCTACTCCCTCAGTCTCTCTAGCTCAGACTCCCAAACCTGTTCAAGCCAAAAACAAGGTACTTATGGCTGAAGCTTATGACTGGGATGAAGAAGAAGTCTCTGATGATGAAGAAATTCATGTGAGTGCACTGATGGCACTTTCTGATGGTGATCAGCTGGCTGTTGGAAAGAGCCATGCTAGAGATGGAGAATGGGTCAACATCACAATGAAGAAGGTAAACTTTTTACTTTCAATGGATGATGATTCTGATTAGCAGTCTTATTTGAACTATATTTCTGTAGATCTTAAGTTTGTAGAGGAACAAAGGCTTAATCTGCTTTCAAAATATAATAATCTTGTGTTAGAATTGAATAAATGTAGAGATGAATTACTTGTACTGAAACAAGCCAAGTTAGAAGTTGTCACACTACAAATTCAAAACACAGAGATTTTGAAAAAGAATCAAGCCCTTCAAGATGAACTTAACAAAGAAAAGGCTGTCATAGAAAGCTGGACTAAAAAGAACCCAAGAGTCTATGAATCTGTCAGTCTAATTCCTAGTGGAAATAAGAAAACCATAGGAAAAGACCAACTCACTGACACCCCAGTGAGACTGACAAAGAAAAGACTTTTATTCCAGCTGGCTTATCTTTTGAGCAAGAGATGGAACCCAAGTCAAATGACTGGATTGTCAGGGACAACCCAGTCAGTAAGTTACCCAACTTTGAGACTGGGAATATCTTGTTTCCTGAAAGTCAGGCTCTGAAAAGTATGCTAGGACTCACTGATCAACCCAGTAGTACTGAGTCAATCTTTGAGTTAGAATCAGAATCAGTTGCACCTCTCCCACCACTGAAAGTCCTTCAGGGAGCTTCTCCAAGCTCAGACCTCACACCATTGGTCTATTCTGAACATTAGAAATCAGGACTGGGAAAAACAATCCTGAAAAGGCAAATCCCTGAGGTCTCAGTAAATACTGATGACTCATCAACTTCAGTCCCTTCTGAAGTTAAAATTGATAGCCCTGACTCAAAAATTGATCAGTTGGCTGAGCTTGTCAGGAAGCTTAGTGGGAAGATAGAATCTTCTGAGAAAACTCCTAAATCCAAGATTAAGGAAACAAAATCAGCTTCCTCAAGTTCCAAACCAAAGCCCACCAAACCTCTGCTGAAATGTGAGCTGTGTCACTTTACCAATCATTCTACTGATGATTGCTATAGAATCCTTTACTGCATGTTATGCAAAAAGGAAGATCATAGAACATCTGATCATCAATCATACACAGCCTCATCAAAGATGGCAAGCTTTAAAGCAGTTGCTCATAAGTATCCATCTGATTCAAAGCAAAAAATGAAACAAAAGGCAAAGCCTTTTGCACCTTGCCCTCATTGTGGATTCAATGACCACCTCCCTGAGGATTGCCTAATGGACACATGTTGTGACTTATGTGGTGATCCCACTCATGACACCTCAGGACATGAGGAGGTCATTCAGGCAAGAAGAGGGATGACCAAACCATCCTCTCAGTCTGCTGAGTCATCCACTGCAATCAAATGCAAAATTTGTGGGAGCTCAGTCCACTCCACCACTGATCATGAATCATTGTTTACTTTTAAGCAGGCTATTAAAGCCAAGCCCTCCAAGAAGAGGGGTCCTAGAAAGAACTAATTCAGTTTACAATTTGTGCAGAGACATGTCAGGGAGCCAATTTGGCATCTAGATAGTGGATGTTCAAGGAGCATGAGTGGTGTGAAAGAATATATGCACAAATATGTAAAGGAACCAGGACCCAAGGTGGTATTTGCTGATAACTCATCATGTCTCACTGAAGGGTATGGTTCAGTAAACTGCAATGGTATAGTCTTTACTAGGATAGCTTATGTAAATGGCCTTAAGTATAACCTGATCAGTGTCAGTCAACTATGTGATGCAAAGTACATAGTTCAGTTTGATGGTAAGCAAGGAACCATCTTCAATGCAAACAAGGAAGTTGTCCTTATTGCACCAAGAAGGCACGATGTTTATGTGTTAGACATGACCAGTCTAACTCAGAATGGAACTTGTCTCTTTGCTAAGGCCACTGAGACCCTCAACTGGCTTTGGCATAAGAGACTCTCCCATCTGAACTTCAAAAACATAAATCATCTTGTAAAACAAAACAAGGTCCTTGGCTTACCATCTCTTGTGTTTTCAAAGGATAAACCATGCTCAGCTTGTGAAAAAGGCAAACACAAGAGAGCATCCTTTAAAACCAAAACCAACTTTTCCATCAGAAATTGCCTACATCTTCTCCATATGGATCTTTTTGGGCCCATCAGTCCAAGATCCATTAACCATGAGAAGTATACTCTGGTCATTGTGGATGAATACTCGAGATACACTTGGGTTTACTTCCTGACCAAAAAGAGTCAGGCAGCAGGAACAATCATGTCCTTTGTCAGGAACATTGAAAATCAGAATGACATCAAAGTCAAACAAATTAGGACTGACAATGGGACAGAGTTCAGGAACCATGAACTTGAAAGTTTCTGTGATGAGAAAGGTATCCATCAAAACTTTTCCTCACCTTACACACCTAAACAAAATGGTGTGGCTGAAAGGAAAAACAGAACACTCATTGAAGCTGCAAGAACAATGTTAAATGGATCAGTCATCTCCAAACATTTTTGGACTGAAGCAGTCAAAACTGCCTGTTATACTCAAAACAGATCCATCATTGTCAAGAGACATAGCAAAACTCCATATGAGTTATTCAAGGGAAGAATCCCTGACATCAGCTACTTTCATGTCTTTGGGTGTCCTGTGTTTATTCATAATCACAAGGATCACTTAGGAAAATTTGATGCCAAAGCTGATGATGGATACTTCCTAGGATATTCCCTTGTCTCAAAAGCCTTCAGGGTGTTCAACACAAGGAGACAACAAACTGAGGAAACATTCCATGTTACCTTTGATGAGAGCACTGAAGCTATCAGGTTCTCAGATGCCTCAGTGGAAGAAATAGGAATCAATGATTCATCCAGATATCCTCCTGATGAATATGATCCTGACAACAATTCTTCCACTCAGTATCAAGCAAATGTTGATATCTCCTATCTCATTATCCCTCACAACCTCCCTTACCCAACCATCACTGAGTTTATTGAAGCACAAACAAACACTGATACATTAAATCAGTCTGTTCAAAGTGCTCAGGAACCAAACAATCTCAGTGATCAGCCAACCCATTCAGACACTCAAGATCCTGAAAATTCTCAAGTGTCTGAACCTGATCCTACACCTCCACCCAATCAGGCCTCCACAAGTTCCAATCAGTATCCTAGACCTCAGGACAGTTGGACTAGGTCTCAGGACATAGAACTTGTCAACATCATTGGAGAGCCTTCTGAAGGCATGCTCACTAGAAGCATGGCTGCTAAACTAAGGGCAGCCTCAGCCAATGAATGCCTATTTGTGGATTTCATTTCCACCATTGAACCCAAAAGTGTCAAAGAAGCACTTATACATCCTAGTTGGGTTCAGGCCATGCATGATGAACTGGAACAATTTGACAGAAACAAGGTGATGACCTTAGTTAAGTGTCCTGATGGTGATACAGTCATTGGCATGAAATGGGTGTTCAAAAACAAATTTGATGAAAATGGCATAGTCATCAAAAACAAGGCCAGACTGATTGCCAAAGGCTATAACCAGCAAGAAGGCATTGACTATGAGGAAACATTTGCACCAGTTACAAGGATGGAAGCCATCAGAATCTTCCAGCTAAGTCCCCAAAAATAAAATAACCACATAAAAGAAAACATTCATTCATAAAAGCAATTGTCATACATAGGTATGACTACATGATAAATATAAAAGAGACAACAAGAAGCATAAATCCTTAATGACTGGAGGCAAGCTTCATTTTCAAGAGGGGTCCTAAAGGTTTATTGTTGAAAGCTAAACATGAACATGTTTAGTTTTGTGGGCTAGGAGGTGGTGGAGATGGTGACATGATTGGGGGCGGTGGTGGTGTCAAGAGATGCTCCACATAAGAGAACATGAAATGAATCTCATCTCTCAAGGAAAAGATGAGATTACGGTTGTGGAGGCAACATAGGCAATTAGCACTATGTAGATCAAAGGGATGGGGTTGGATTGGTTGTCCCATGATTGGGGAATGAGGTGGTGGTGAGTTGGTTGGTGATGGGGTTGGCATGGCATAATCCAATGGAGTGATAAGTGAGAGAGTATAGTCCATGGATGATGGCATGGTGTTGAGAGAAGGAGATGATGAAGATGTTGTGTAAGTTGAGGATGTTTTGGAAGGTGCATTAGGTGGAGATGGTGAGTTGGGAGTGGCTTGGGAATGTGGTGTCATTACTTCATCATCTTTTGTAAGATCCACAAAGAGAGGTTTTGAGGGTGGTCTTACGGTTATCCTAGGTTTCTTTGAGATGTGGGTTGTAGATTCTTGTGTGGATGACATGGTGTATGAGTGATGTGAGGTTGAAGATGAGATGCAAGATAAGCTTGCAATGGTGAGGCCTTATATAGGCAAGATTTGTGGAATTTGAATTAAAGTTGATGGTAGTGTTCTATGGTGTAGCAAGGGAATTTTAGGGTGTATGTGAGGTTGCAAAATTTGCAGGTTTGAGGTTAGGGTTGTAGGGATTGAGGAGGAACAGTGAAAATCCGTCAAACAAGGACACGGTACCTCTAAATATCACACGGTACCGTTAAATTTAACGGTATCGTGGCCTATTTAACGGTACCGTGACATTGGAGTCACGAATTTTCCTGTGCAGGCTATTTCTGGGCAGCTAGAGGGATGTTTTCTAGGAGAACTATTTCCTGAAAATGATAGTGCCTCAAATCACTACAGATTTATTTGCCTAATATGTCCCATATTAAGCTACTCCTAGCAAGTAAAGATTATCATGTAATTTGCCAAGATAATCCATAAGCATGCAAACATAAGGGACAAAATAAGCTATCATCCAAATATCACATAAAATATTCATGCAATGTGATAGATTAAATGTCAAGCATGTAAGATAACAAAGAGTATTAATCTCTAATATAATCTATCATAGATAAATCCTAATAGAAATATTAATCTCCTCCTAACTACTTATGACTTGAGCTTTCTCCCATTTTCATCACACTCTCGTCTTGAGCATGCATCTCATTCTCATGATTTGGATCATCAAAGGGTGCATAGTGGGTGGAGGATTCAGAAATGAGAATAGATGAGACATATGACTCATTTAGGGGATTCATGACGGGATTGAACGGTGTAAAAAATGATCCAAACAGGACACAAACCCATCCTTTAAGGCCTGCAACATACAAAAAAGGGTGCGTTCATTAAAACGGGGCAGATAAAATGGGACAGTTGTAATCTATTTATATAAACTTTTGTTTTGTGAAACTGTAATATATTATTAGGTGCTCATTTGGATTTCGTTGGTTTAATGCAGGTAGATTGCTGAAAATGGCAAGAAGCACGAGGTTGTTGTAATAGCAGACGAGGTCTATAGGCTTTTAGCCATTGGATCAAATCCATTTGTGCCATGATGCCTGTTGTTACACTTCGGTGTATATCAAAAAGATTAAAACGTTATGCTTGCTGATTTTTTTTCTCCAGATGTGACAAATCGTGAACCACCTTATTCAGACAAAGTCTTATTCAAGTATGTAACTGATATCAAGTTTATCTTTAGTGTGACATTTTTTTCCTCCTCAAATGCAGTTTATATAGACACAAGGACCACGAATTGACTCTTTTAAATAGGATAGAAGTTTTGCTTAAACTCATATATAATGAAACTTACTTACATTTTGCATGTTCTTGCTGAAAGTGATGCATTGTTTTGTAAAATTACATCAATAATTTATGTGTCAGTGAAGTCACTCACATTCAACGCAATAATCCTATTTTTTTTGTTTTTTTTTTTTTTTTTTTTTTTTTGGTAACCATGAAGCACGCGTACCAAAAAAATAATTACTGATATTGTTTGAAACCAATGTAACAAACACTATCGTAGACATATACGTTTGTGCATCGTTTGACGTCATTTGCTTTAAATGATATGTAACAACTGTTTCTTACAACTGTATTGGTGCAAACGTTGTTTCTTACGCAGCCAAAACTGGCGAATTGGATGGTTCAACACCAGAGGCATATCTGCCCAGACGGTGACTAGCTCCACATAAGACTCGGATCGTGTGGTCTATGTAGGTAACCCGTTAGGATAAACATTAACAGTATTGTATGTAGTGTAGCAGTATATTTTGTCAAACATGGTAACTACGTAGATTAGCCGTCGTACACCTGTTGTACCAACAAAAGCTAAGAGCTTACTTATTCATTTGGTTTATACAAACCCCATATACATGAAAAATACAACATGTTTATCATCTTTGCTCTTCTCAGTAGTCTTTCTGTATTTTGTTTACATATGTATATCAAGTGCTATTCAAGGAAATCATGGGTATGCAGTTGGTATAGTGCGCACACATAAAGGCGTATTCCTCTATTATGTACAGTAACCGTTAGGACACATGTACTGTAAGATGTATGATGCCTTCAACATCTATCTATCAGGATGTCAACAGCGGCCATAATGTAAGTATCCACTGTTGCGCCATAACGTAAGTATCTGCTTTCGTACGACAATGTAGAAAAAAAAGGGCAAACGCCCCCGCTGCAACGCGGCGGGATCGTCCCCCTTGTTCATATTTAAAACTCAAAAAATAATTGATTTATAATGTATGATAGCATCTAAAAGAAATATTGTTTTATCTTTGACGGTTGTGTTTTTAAGTTTACTACTATAGCAGATTTTTTTTTTTTTATTTATTTATTTATTTTTTTATTTTTAATTTTTTTAATGAGTAATGGTTCATTCAACCAATGAACAATGATTTAATTATTCGATTGCTACAATTCATCATGTCAAAGTAACTACGAACTTTAGATTCAAGTAATAACATTCTTGAATTATCAAAACTACTTTAGTATCTCCTATTTAGTTTCTCTCTCGAGTCTTTGTGAACCCATGCAACTTTAATTTTTCCGTTTCTTTGTCCGGAACTGCTCTTTGACTTTGAATTCTTTGATTTCTTTATTGACTTTGTATTCAACTCAGAGTCAAATATGAGACATAAGGATGCCCCAGTAACGAGGGTCGGTCAATCCATCCCATTTTTCTGTCACGTCAGCTTTCTCTCTCCAGCGACCTTCAGACTATTAGGTGCCCCAGTAAGCAACCATGATCATTTTTTTTTCTTAAAAAAAAAAAAACAAAAAAAAAAAAAAAAAAAACATTTTTAACGCAAACTTAAATTTCATTAATAATTAAAACAGTACATATATTAAAAACATTACATAAACATAAACATAAACTTCATACATAAACATAAACTTAAATTTCAGTAATCCGGGTGATCCCAAGTTTACGAGTTGTCTGAGCGATAACCATCGTCGTATGCAGAGTAGTTCGCAAACTTGCTCTCTTCGTACACTGCTTCCAATCTGCTAAGTTCCTGCTCCTTACTCTCGTTCCAGCACGTATCGCCTTCAGAACCTAGCCCAAATTGATCCAGAAGAGATTGATATTGTTGTTGCTCAACAAATCTTGGTGCATCAGATGAAGTTGATGCACCTTGCCCAAATTGTCGGTTCTGTTGTGATACAGAAACCAGCTTCCACATTTTTCTCAAAACTCCAGCGGATCTTGTTGTTGATTTGGCCCTGAATCTGTGAAACGCAACCCCACAACGTCTCACTAATGGCTCCGTCTTTGCGAGCTTCATCGTTCAAAAACTGGTCGAACACATCTTTTCTTTCTTCAGATATGTCTTTGCAGTCTGCGTATCGTTGTCTCAATCTTTGTTTATGTGCCTTTGCAAGCTCAAATTGCTTGATAACTTCGATTAGAGCCTGTTGTCGAACCTCATCTTCTTTTTCAGCTTGTTTTTTGATATACTTTTGCATTTGTTTGACGGTATAAGGGAGACGACAAGCCATTTTGAATAGAGAGAAGCGTGAGATTTGTGGATTGATATGTGTTTGTGTTGTGTATTTGTGTTGTGTGTTTTAATAAGTGTGTTAAAAGTTTTTTTTTTTTTTTTTTTTTCATGTGCACTATATCGATCGCAAATGCGACCATGATGAAAAAAAAGGATGCCGATCGAGTTGCTACAATAACACGATCGAAGGGTAATCGATCGACCAAGCTTACTGTGACTAGCCTAAGGACTTTTTATGAGACATAAGGACTTTTATAGAATCCCCACTTACGCTCATATTCCATTCGTACGACTTCGAAAAGAATCAATATATGCCTAATTCAATTTTCCCAAAATATAACGTGTCAATGTACTTGAACAAATATGCTGCTTGATCACTGCTTACTTTTGTCCAAGCAAGTTAAAAACATAGAATTTCTAACTTATGCATTGCTTTGCGAGTCCGCGGTAACTTGTTGAAAACCAATAATTATTACTGCTAATCCTACACAAATCATGAATAGATTTTTTTCTAGACATAATTATGGTTTTAAAAATGCATATAAAAGATGTGTGTTTTCCAGGAATTTGCGTGCACGGGTAGTTCAAACATGAGATAGAGAACAGTTTTAACATATATCAAATGTGACTCACAATGCAAAGAGGGTGAGACCGAAAATGAACTCATGCATCTAAATGCATCACAAATTTCATAATCATGCGATCGATATAGTCGATCGATTGTGTGAAATGTAATTTGCAGTCTCATATCAGAACAGTTGGAGGAAGGGTTATGGAAACTATTTTGAGTCTGCGACTTTTCATCTTCCAGTACAGTATCGTTTACAAACTGGATGTGCAAGGATCAAACACATCATTATCAGTAAGAATTCCCTTTATCATGTCGGCAAGTTCTTCATTGGTTGAATGACTTTAGAGTACTAATTGAATACAATCTGTGCAGTATTATGGATTTTCATGGCTTGTGCTTGTGGCACTTATATTCCTTTTCAAGGTAAACAAAATTTAGCACAAATCTTAAAAAGTTAAAATTGATTCCAGTTTTTTATTACTATTTTATTTTTTTGGAAATGCAATGATTGTTTTTGACTCGAGCATTGTTTTTCGAACTTGACCTTTTCTTCCGACAGATTTTCACATTCAGCCAAAAAGTATCAGTGAATTTCCAACTGAACTTGCGATTTATACAAGGTGTTGCGTTCCTGCTAGCAATTGCTGGTATATCCGTTGTCGTTGCACTCTCTTCACTTACTATGACCGACATATTGGCTTCCATCTTGGCATTCATACCCACTGGTTGGGGAATACTTTCGGTATGTTTTTCTTCTTTTGACATTTTCATTTTTGGGTCTCATTTATATAACTAACGGTAGTGTTGTGGGCATGCTTTTGTTCCAGATCTATGTGGCTTGGAAACCCGTGTTGAAAAAGATTGGATTATGGAAATCAGTGACGTCTCTTGCTCGGTTATACGATGCTGGAATGGGAATGCTGATTTTCATTCCTATTGCCTTCAGCTCGTGGTTCCCTTTTATCTCAACCTTTCAAACCCGACTTATGTTTAATCAAGCGTTCAGTCGGGGTCTGGAAATTTCTCTCATCCTTGCAGGAAACAACCCAAATTCTGGGATATAATTGTTTATGTCGGCTTTTGTACATGTAAAGTGCTGGACCTTGAACGCATGTATTTGACAGACCCCGACTGAACGCTTGATTAAACATAAGTCGGGTTTGAAAGGTTGAGATAAAAGGGAACCACGAGCTGAAGGCAATAGGAATGAAAATCAGCATTCCCATTCCAGCATCGTATAACCGAGCAAGAGACGTCACTGATTTCCATAATCCAATCTTTTTCAACACGGGTTTCCAAGCCACACAGATCTGGAACAAAAGCATGCCCACAACACTACCGTTAGTTATATAAATGAGACCCAAAAATGAAAATGTCAAAAGAAGAAAAACATACCGAAAGTATTCCCCAACCAGTGGGTATGAATGCCAAGATGGAAGCCAATATGTCGGTCATAGTAAGTGAAGAGAGTGCAACGGCAACGGATATACCAGCAATTGCTAGCAGGAACGCAACACCTTGTATAAATCGCAAGTTCAGTTGGAAATTCACTGATACTTTTTGGCTGAATGTGAAAATCTGTCGGAAGAAAAGGTCAAGTTAGAAAAACAATGCTCGAGTCAAAAACAATCATTGCATTTCCAAAAAAATAAAAAATAAAATAGTAATAAAAAACTGGAATCAATTTTAACTTTTTAAGATTTGTGCTAAATTTTGTTTACCTTGAAAAGGAATATAAGTGCCACAAGCACAAGCCACGAAAACCCATAATACTGCACAGATTGTATTCAATTAGTACTCTAAAGTCATTCAACCAATGAAGAACTTGCCAACATGATAAAGGGAATTCTTACTGATAATGATGTGTTTGATCCTTGCACATCCAGTTTGTAAACGATGCCGTACTGGAAGATGAAAAATCGCAGACTCAAAATAGTTTCCATAACCCTTCCTCCAAGTGTTCTGATATGAGACTGCAAATTACATTCCACAATAAGTATTATTCAACAGTAGTTTGAAGAAGCTTCATGGCGAAGAACGTTGGGCCTAGACTAAGAAGTTCGCGTAGCGTCTTGGAGTCGAGTTTGTCATCGTGAAATGCTATGATTGTAAGTACCTGTGAGAAGGAAAATATTCATTGTCCGAAATGTAACAAGTCGAAGAAAATCAAAACATGGTCAAACATGAAACATCATGAAAAGGAATATCCACAAGCGGTGGAAACTGTGATAAAGATGAAAAAACGATCTGTGCTCGACGAATGATGTTTTCCCACGACGATTGCTGGCGTTGATTTTCAACAAAATCTGTAACAGAAAAGCCAGAGGTGGTCAGACTCCATATAAAGTTCCAAGGAATAGCCACACCTGATTTTGGAAGAACATTTGAATTTCTGTCTGATCATAAACTGATTACCCCTGATGCTTCTAATCTTCTCCATATTTTTTCTAATCTTCTCCAAAGGAACCATGCTAATGGCTTCAAAAAGAACGACGAATGCTTGTCTAAAGGCCAGCCAAGTTCAAGACAATTACGAGACCTAGGGAAAAATATCGAAATAGTATAAATAAATTAAATAAACCTAATTATCTCAATAGAAGTCTTTAAATACATAAAACTAACCAGAAATACTCGTTGAAATCATCATAGTTTCTCCACGCAGAATGAGGAGCCTTCCCATTGTCATTATAATCTGCCTCCTGCAAAATTAAGTATACCTAGTTAGTATTTCTCCATACCATAACACCAAGAGGTGACAGATGGTCCGCTCAGTCGAGTTCGTAACATGGGTCAAAAGGGGATCGAGTCACAACAATTTATCATTTGGTACGATAGAATGAGTCGGTTTTGGTTGACCCGAGACAATGTTTGCCGAAAACTCAAAATATTTAATAAAAAACCTCAACAATGATTCGATTTTTCAGTGAAGCGACTTACTGGTAGAAATGACGGGACTTTGTTCTATTTGACTCCTTCTTTAAGCTAATTTTTAATTTTCCCGTTAGACACAAAGCATAACCCAGATCAACCCATTCATAGGTGTACTGGTTGAAATTGCCACCTCAGATAGAACTTTCCACATACACAACATTATAAATACTAACTTCTTGACATGAAAGCAATGTCTTCTAACAGTCCATCATAAACTCAAAAGCAACAATCACACTCAAACCAAGTAAAAACAACAATATGGTATGGTGAGCAATGCTTATCTTAGATAATTGTGATCCAAATCATCTAAAATAACACATATCCTAATTTTGCAAAGTGACAAATAAAACACACAGCATACCACAGCAATAACTTCATAAAGAGGGCAAACGACTTTTTCGAGAAAAGAAACGCCACTTTCAGTAACACAGCTGACGGCTGGTTTTGCAAGTTGCTCCTTCAACATATCCTCCATTTCTTCTCCCATCTGTTGATAAACTTTGAGTTAAAGAAATTTATATTATCTTAAATCAATAACTTAATGCACCTCTAAGAACCCAAGCTCATTTACTCTATTTGCAACACAGATGTTTTAACTTCCAAGCTAAAAAAAAAAACTTGATAAACAAAATAAATATGAACACCCACAATTTACTTTAAATGTTCCTACCCGATGAAATATGTAGCATAAACATTCTGGAAGGTAGCGAGCATTGGCAGCTTCACCCCATATTAAAAAGTACAAAGAGATATAAAGTACTTTCTTTTCTTTATTGACATTGGAACTGCAAAAGCAGAGAAAAATATAAGGATTTACAAACACATGTAGCATGTTTCAAAAAAGAATAAAACAATCTAACATGCCATACTTGCTCCACATTGGCGGGATGCCCAGGTAATTACACCACTTGATGTAGTTATCAAGAGACTTTAAAAATACATTCTCCACAGCAGTCTCATCAAGTTTCTGAAACAAAACACAATCCACAACATTAAAAATGACTTTTTAAGTGGTTATTACTGTTGCCTTATTGTATAACATGCGTCATAAAACTAGCTATAGAAACACAATCAGAAAGCTGGAGAAATGAAACCTACTGGTTCATGTTCGTCAGGAACACCAAATCGACTTTGCTCGTTTGAAAGAAGATTGACGATATTCTCCCGTTGATTCGATACATTACCTTTCTGCAAAACAGAACATCAAAAGAAAGGTCAAAATAGTCAAATTAATCACTTCCGATAGTTCAAACAGGAAAATAAGACATGGCAGTCTGTCTTCATGGCCTCGTATACTTTTAGACCAGCATACAAATATATAGGAAATTATAATACCAATAATGAATAATTAACCTAAATACATTATCAACTACCAACCTGAAATCCAAATATATAGTGCAGAAAATCGAGAACATCAGCACTCCTGGTGGCGGGTATTGGAAAAGTACCAGGCAGCTTAGGAAGACCTCTAAAATACTTCAATGATGCTACTGCAGCGCGGACCTGAGCAAATATTCATCGCATCTTCAATAATAATAATAATAATAATGATGAAATAATAAAAATAGCGAGAAGTACAAAACAGCAAAAACCATTTTGCCCCCTTAATATTCTACTTTTCAGCTTATTTAGACTGCTTAATTTGCCCTGCAATTTTGCCATATTCCTGAGTTTCTGTCTCAACTTTGCAACTGCTTAAGTGTTGATTTGGCTTATTTTGTGGGTTAGCTATTAATATTAAGTTGTTTTGTGCTTATTATAGTTGGTTAATCTATTTCTGAGCTTTTGGTACTCTTTAGTGCTTTTTAGCTTATTTTTGGCTTATTAGCATACTGCTTATCTGCCCAAATCTGCTTATTGGGCTTAGATAACTTGTGATTTTAATTTTCCTAGCCTTTTAATATTAATTTAGACTTAACCTAAATTTTTCAGATTTTTCCTAAGTTATTTGATATTTTTAATCTTTTTAATTAGTTTAAAATAGTAATTAAATCATAATAAATAGAATTTTAATCAGAAAAATATAAATCCAACTTTCATAATTTTCTTTTGTCATTTTTAATCTAGGAAAAATATAATTATATTTTTAAACCTCAAGAAAAACAAAAATAGAAAAATAGTGATAGCTTCTATTTAATAGAATTTATCTTTTTAAATTTTAATTAAGCAAGTTTCATTTTTATAATTTTCTTAGCTTCTATTTACTTAATAATATTTATAGAAAAAGTTTTAGAATTTTCTTTGTTTATTTAGTATTTATTATAATTTAAATTAGTTTAAATAATAATTAAATAGTAATTAATTAATAATAATTAGATAAAAAGTGTAATAAATATATTTTCAGTTTTAAAATAAGTTTTATAATATTTTAGATTTATCTAAGTCATAATTTCATTTTTCTAGGTTTATTTCTTATTTTCTCACTTTTTAGATAATTATTTAATAGTTAAAAATAGTTTTTAATTAATAATAATTAATTAATAAGTCATATAAATAATTTTCTTTTTCCAATAATTTTATTTTATTATTAGGATTGTAAAAATATAATTTTCATATCTGTAGGCCTTTTATTTATTAAATCTCACCTTTTATTTTGTACGTTTACGTTTATTTAAATTTAAACGTACGTTTTTAGATTTTAGACGTTTTAAGTAATTTGGTTCCCTGTATTTATTTCTGTAGCTTGTTTAAAGCTATTCTCTTTTATTTCCTTAGTTTAAATAATTCAAAAAACCCTTTCCCATTCAATAGCACTTGATCTCAATCCGTCTATAAACACAATTTCACGCTTCGCTGGGATATAACGACCCGGGAAAACACTATACCCTTGGTTAGTTGTCTTCAATTGGTTTGACTTTATTTGACCACATCCGTGGTTGATTTAAGTTGACTGTTTGGGGCCGATCACCCTGCCAGTTTAGCTTGCTATGACTTGAGCATTTGTTGCTTACTTGATTTGAGCGTTGTTTGCTTTATTTGACTTAGTGTTATGATATATTAATTGAGCATGATACTAAGCATATATGATATAAGTAATTTTTATATACTTATACGTGTCACACTATATCTGTCACAGACTATGTCCCTCCCATTCGGCACACACTCCGAGGTAGCTACTGCTGGACTCACTTCTCCGACACGACAGCCAGTTCCATTCATGGATGACCCACTGATGGAGGTTGTTCGTGCAGCTGCTCAACCATCTTTTCCAGCTCAGCCTGTATACACCACTTCGGTATCTACCTCACCGTACTTGCACAGATCTGCCACAGCACACCGTTCATCACCAGCTCAGCTGTACACCTTTACTCAGCATGACCATGGTACCTCACCTGTCCGCCGACGCACTGCTCGTATGTCGGTATATTCTGGACCTTATGAGCGACTCTCAGATTTCCCAGTTTTACCGCCTAGGAAGAGGGTCAGATCAGATTTTGAGGATACTCCTGCTGACTCACCATCTCATTCACCCACATCATCTCCAGACCATTCCCCACCTAGTCAGAGACTTAGGAGATCAGTGGAGACCTATTCTGATGAGGATGAGGATCCAGTGGAGGATCCAGAGCAGGTTCAGGATGAGCCTACTCCTGCTGTGACTGCACCTACTGAGCACACTCCTATGGGTTTAGATGATGATAGGGATAGGGATACTCCTATGGATTTAGATCAGGTTATGATGCCGAGGGATGGCAAGGGCATTATGGAGGATACTCAGGGTTTATTTGAGATTGGACAGAGTTCGAGAGATGCACAGGTTCAGGGTTTGTTTGAGGTTGGACAGAGCTCCAGAGACGCTGAGATTCAGGGTTTGGATGACAGTCAGTGGATAGATATTGCTTGTGATGTTAGCACGGGTGTACGTGCAGCTAGCCCAGAGTACACACCGTCATCTCCTTCGTTCATTCCCCCATCTCCGATACCTACTCCACCGGCTTCACCAGTGGGTTCTCCACTTACAGAGCTTGAGGAGCCCACTGAGATGGAGCAGATTTGGATTCAGTTGACGAACCAAGCGAACTTACTTGATGTACATTTCGATCATCTTGAGAGATTGGAGCAGTCTGATCGCATTCAGACTGTGGAGAGGAGGATTGAGACTATTGATCAGGCAGCTTGTGTTCTATTTGAGGAGTTGAATTCTGACCGTAGAGTGATGATTGGATTGAGAGCTAGATTGGATGCTTTAGAGAGGTTGCATGGTAGAGAGCTTAGAGGTTTGGATTTCAGGGCCATTGGTTTAGGTAGAGGCCAGCGTAGGATTAAGGATATGTTGAGACGGACTAGAGGCGTTGACCGTACTCAGTGGCAGAGGATTGCGACTGCCGAGTATACCATTGGATCAGTGATGAGAGGGAACCATGAGCTTAGAGACCGTGTAGCCCAGCTAGAGACCACTATTGGAGGATTGACTGAAGCATTTGAGGAGCTACGCATAGCTAGTGACCGAGTCTAGATTAGTAGTAGTGATGATGTATTTCTAGGACTATTAGTATTTCTGTAGTACTTTGAAACTAACTATTGACAAGCTTGTAATTTGGTGAACCCTTATCTTTTGATATATATAACAAGCTTAGTCTTCCCATCCGATTATTCGTTTTTCCTCTGTGGTTGACTTTATTCTTGCATTCTGCTTTCGATATCCATATCCATATGATTTATCTTTCTATAAACACATATCTCATTTATCGCCATCTTTCTGTGATGCAGATAAATGGCACCAAAACGAAAGTCAACCAGAGTCACACGAGGACAAACAGCCAACACACCTATTCAGACAAGTTCAGTGAGGGGAAGAACTGCTGAGAATGTCGCCCCGACCAGAGCCGCACGAGGCCAGACTGCTGAGAATGTTGCACCAACCAGGGCCGCAGCTACTGCCCCGGTGGTGAATCAAGCAACTCTGGATCAACTTGTTGCTGATCGTGTGGCCGCCGCTCTCGCAGCCGTGAACAATTCGACCACCAACACAGGAACATCTAGGCCAGTGACCAACAGTCGTGGTTGTACTTACTCTGAGTTCCGAAAAATCATGGTTGGAGGATTTGGAGGAACAGAGGGAGCCGTTGGTTTGACTAGATGGATTGAGAAACTGGAAACTGTATTTCGCATCAGTGGTTGTAACGATGACGACAGGGTCAAGTACTACCTAACTGGGGGTACGACCATAATAAGTTCCCAAACCAAAGATTTAAAACTTGCCTTTGTATCACTTGCGAATATCGGCTCACCTTTGATTGATAAACAAACTATAACGGAGGTTTAAGGATAGTTTGACATTAAATTGTCGGACTGAAAGAAGCGGGTTTTTAAGGAGCATTTAATTGCCCACCTCTGCTTCTCCGCCACTCTGTGCGTTTATCTTTTAGAGAGCTACCGTACGCCTGTTGATTATTGGTTTAAGTTCACTTGTGTTTTTTCTCGATCTTGATTTTAATTGAAAATTTTTGTTTTCATCTTCACTTTTCAAAAACAAATAAAATCCAAAAAGAATCTTCTTAACCCTTTTCTGAGTTTCCTCCACTATAAAGGATTCTTAGACTCGTCTTAGTGCATGCGCACTCGTTCTTCTAGGTCATCAAGCCCTCTCCGTGAGCTTGGAAACATACCTCGAAGACGTCGTAGACGTTCTGCCCCATCAGTCGTATCTGAGGTACGTACTGACCCTGTCATTATGGCAGATTTGCCGATGAATGAGCTTCTCCAAGCACCCATCGAGGGTTATGGAGATGCCATTGTTGTTCCAGCTATTGTAGCTGAAAGTTTTGAGCTCAAAACCGAGTTACTGAATCTTGTAACCTCAAGCCAATTCTACGGTTTTGAGAGGGATGATCCTCATGCTCACATTCGATGGTTTAACAAGATTACATCTACCATCAAATACAAGAACATCCCTTCTGATTCAATCAAACTTCTTCTATTCCCATTTTCTCTCGAGGGACAAGCCCGGATATGGCTTGAAAAACAACCCCCTCGTTCAATTGAGACATGGGAGGTCTTATTTACAAAGTTCGTAAACGAATTTTTTCCACCATCTAGAACGACAAGTCTTAAAAATGAAATCATCAAATTCACACAAAGATTTGATGAATCGTTTAGTGACGCGTGGGATCGTTTCAAAGAATTGCTTCGTAAATGTCCTCATCATGGTTTCACCGAGTTGATGCAAATCGACACTTTCTATAATGGTGTGAGCCAATCTGACCAAGATTCTCTCAATGCCTCCTCTGGAGGTAACTTTTTGAGCAAAACCATCAAAGAAGCTTTAGCGATTATTGAAAATAAGTCTAAGGTCCGTACTGCACGAACAAAGCCATATCATTCTCAGGCTAGTGCTGGTCCTTCTACTTCATCTCCCGTGAGTACTTCTAGCACCGATGCTAAGATTGACAAACTCACGGACGCTATTCAAGCTTTGGTTCTCTCAAACCAAAAGAAAGTCACTTTCACACAAAATCCTTCACATGCTGAAGTGAAGAAAGTGGAAGTCTGTGTTACTTGTGGTGGCCCTCACGCATACTACGACTGTACTGCCACCGATGGTAGTCCTTTTGAAGTTAATGCTATAGCCGGTACTTCAAATCAGGGAGGTAATCAATACCGTCCTCAAATGGAACCAAGTTACCGAGCTAGCACCTACCAAGGACCACCCGGGTTTAATCAAAACCAGAATTTGCAAAACCGAAACCAAAACCAACCTCGAATGAACCAAGGTTATCAAAACCAAGGGAATTTCAATTCTGGACAAAATCAAGGTTTCCAACACCAAGGAAACTTTAACCGAAACAATTCCAACCAAGGAAATCATTTTCAGGGGAATGGTAATCCAAATCAAGGGAATTTTCAACATCAAGGTTATAATCAAAATAACCGAATGCAAAATTTCCCTAATCAACATCAAGCCATTCCAGCCCCACAACCATCATCTGATGAGTTATTGAGGCAATTCATGAAAGCTCAAGAGGACACAAACAGGTTGTTGGTCAGCCAGATCTCTGAGATTAAAAAATATTTAAATGATCAACCTTCGGGCTCAGGAAAACTTCCGAGCAACACGATCGTCAACCCGAAGGGCGATGTTAAGGCGATCACAACCCGAAGTGGTGTTTCATATGAGGGACCCACTATTCCTACTACCACTTCTTCTTCTTCCCCCCAGGTAGTGGAAAGTGAGCCTGAGGTGACCAAGGACCAGGTACTTCCTACTAATAACGGAGATACCAACAACGTCCAACCTCAAGTTGTCCCGAAACCCAAGACTAAACCTCGAGTTGTCTTTGAACATCCTGAAACCCCGGTTGAAGACCCTAAATCCAAACCTTCTATTCCTTACCCATCACGTTTAAATGAGCAAAAGCTCCGCGAAAAAGCTAGTCAACAAATGGATAAATTCTTCCAAAATTTTCAAGAATTACACTTTGACATAAGCTTTGCGGATGCTATCATTCTGATGCCCAAGTTTGCATCCACAATCAAACACTTGTTAAGCAACAAGGAAAAACTGTTTGAAATGGCAAAGACTCCATTAAATGAGAACTGCTCAGCAGTTATCTTGAAAAAGCTTCCCGAGAAGCTTAGAGATCCTGGAAGATTTCTACTACCTTGTGTCTTTCCAGGAATGGTTGAATGCTATGCCTTGGCCGATCTGGGTGCAAGCATCAACCTGATGCCTAAATCAGTATGGAAGAAACTTTCTCTTCCTGAACTTACTCCTACCTGCATGACTCTTGAGCTTGCAGATCGTTCAATATCTCGTCCACTTGGCATTGCTGAGGACGTATTTGTGAAAGTAGGAAAGTTCCATTTTCCAGCTGACTTTGTGGTCGTTGATTTCGATGCTGATCCTAGGGTTCCTCTCATTCTTGGAAGAGGATTCCTAAGAACGGGCCGTGCTCTCATAGATGTATTTGAGCATGAAATCACATTGCGTGTGGGTAATGAAGCTGTTACCTTTAACCTCGATCAAACTTCGAGGTACTCCTCAAATTATGATTCTGAATCGGTTAACCGAATCGATGTCATTGATATTGTTTCAGAGGAGTACTCTCAAGAGTTTCTTGGTTATTCTCATAATTCTGTGAGTGGGGATCCCACCACATCTTCTCTACCTATCATTTCCGACTCTTCCCCTTCTCTCACTCCGTTTGAGAGAAGTGATTTCATTTTGGAAGAGATCGATGATTTTCTCAAGTGTGATTCATTCCTAAAGGGGATTGATAACGCTGAGATTGATTTGGAGGGAGATATTCTTCTTCTTGAGAAATTGTTGAATCAGGACAATTCTCCTCCTCTCCCTCCCGTTGAACTTCATAATGAGGAAATCAGATCAGTTGAGAAAACTGATGAATTTCCTGAGGTCGAACTCAAAGACTTACCGCCTCATCTTGAGTACGCATTTTTGGAGGGTGATGATAAATTACCCGTCATTATTGCTAAAGATTTAAGTGATGAGGAAAAGACTGCTCTAATAAAGGTCTTAAAGTCACACAAGCAAGCCATTGCTTGGAAACTCTCCGACATAAAGGGTATCGACCCTGAATTTTGTACTCACAAGATTTTAATGGAGGATGACTTTAAACCAGCAGTCCAACATCAAAGAAGGGTGAATCCTAAAATCCACGATGTTATCAAACAAGAGGTTCTCAAACTTCTTGATACAGGATTGATTTATCCCATCTCTGATAGTCCTTGGGTTAGTCCCATTCACTGTGTTCCAAAAAAGGGTGGCATAACTTTTGTCACAAATGATGAAAATGAGTTGATTCCAACTCGATTGGTTACGGGGTGGCGTGTTTGTATTGACTATCGTAAGTTAAATGATGCCACCCGTAAAGACCATTTTCCTCTACCTTTTATGGATCAGATGCTTGAGAGATTAGCAGGGAACGAGTATTATTGTTTCCTTGACGGTTTCTCGGGTTACTTTCAAATTCCCATTGATCCACAAGATCAAGAAAAGACTACCTTCACGTGCCCTTATGGAACCTTTGCTTATAAACGTATGCCTTTCGGCTTATGTAATGCTCCAGGCACGTTCCAGAGGTGTATGATGGCTATATTTACCGACATGATCGGTAAAACAATGGAGGTCTTTATGGATGACTTCTCGGTCATTGGGGATTCGTTCCAAGCATGTCTCTCCAATTTAGAAAACATGTTGAAACGGTGTAAAGACACCAATCTTTGTCTAATTTGGGAGAAAAGTCATTTTATGGTCAAAGAGGGCATTGTCCTCGGCCATAAGATATCAAAGAACGGGATTGAGGTTGACAGAGCTAAAGTTGATGTCATTGGTAAATTACCTCATCCCACTACCGTCAAAGGTATTAGGAGTTTTTTGGGTCATGCCGGTTTCTATCGTAGATTCATACAAGATTTTTCTAAAATCGCCCGGCCTATGACTCATCTCCTTGAAAAGGATGCTCCTTTTATCTTCTCACCCGAGTGCATCAAAGCTTTTGAAATATTAAAGAAAAAGCTTACTGAAGCACCCATTCTGGTTGCCCCCGACTGGGATTTTCCCTTTGAGCTCATGTGCGATGCAAGTGATTTTGCTATCGGTGCAGTCCTGGGGCAACGAAAAGCCAAACATTTTCAGCCTATCCACTACGCAAGTAAAACCATGACTGAAGCTCAAACTCATTACACCACTACAGAAAAAGAATTGTTGGCTGTGGTGTATGCCTTTGAGAAGTTTCGGCCATATTTGATCTTGACAAAATGTGTAGTGTATACGGATCACTCGGCTCTCAAATATCTCTTTGCAAAACAAGATGCAAAGCCGAGATTGCTCCGTTGGGTTCTCCTCCTGCAAGAATTTGATATCATTATACGTGATAAAAAAGGAGCTGAGAACCTAGCTGCTGATCATCTGTCCCGATTAGAAAACCCACACCAAGATGTTTTCGAGAAAAAGGAAATAAATGAAACATTTCCTCTCGAGACACTCAATGCGGTTACTTTTCGAGGAGATTCTACTACCCCATGGTTTGCTGACTTCGCAAATTACCATGCGGGTAACTTCATAGTGAAAGGGATGTCGACCCAACAGAAGAATAAATTCTTCAAGGATGTTAAACATTATTTTTGGGACGACCCCTACTTATTCAAAATCTGTGCGGATCAAGTCATCCGACGGTGTGTTTACGGACAGGAAGCTATTGACATTCTCAAAGCTTGCCATGCTAGACCCACTGGGGGCCATCATAGTCCAAACTACACCACCAAAAAGGTGTTTGATTCCGGGTTTTATTGGCCCACAATCTATAAGGATGCCCAAGATCTCATCAAAACTTGTGAAGCTTGTCAGCGTCACGGAAATATTTCACAACGAAATGAAATGCCACAAAATGCAATTCAAGTCTGTGAAATCTTTGATGTCTGGGGCATTGGCTTTATGGGGCCATTTCCATCATCTCGAGGAAATAAATACATTCTCGTGGTTGTTGACTATTTGTCAAAATGGGTTGAAGCAAAAGCTTTACCCACCAATGATGCCCGAGTTGTTGTAAAATTCCTGAAAGCTCTTTTTGCCCGTTTTGGAACTCCACGTGCTATAATCAGTGATCGTGGTACGCATTTTTGCAATGACAAATTCGATAAAGTCATGCAAAAGTATGGTGTAACTCACCGTCTTTCTACTGCGTATCACCCACAAACAAGTGGGCAAGTAGAAGTTTCAAATCGGGGTATCAAAAGAATTTTGGAAAGGACTGTAGGAGAAAATCGTGCATCCTGGTCGGATAAATTGGATGATGCACTATGGGCCTTTCGTACAGCTTACAAAACACCCATCGGGTGTACACCTTACAAGCTTGTGTACGGAAAGGCATGTCATCTTCCGATCGAATTAGAGCACAAAGCCTACTGGGCCTTGAAACATGCTAACTTTGACCTCCAAACTGCGGGTGATCACCGTAAAGTTCAAATGAATGAATTAAATGAACTGCGTGATCAAGCCTACGAGAACTCTTTGATCTATAAAGAAAAGACAAAGAAGATTCATGACTCTAAAATCAAGAACCGCGTTTTTAACGTTGGTGATCGAGTCCTTCTTTTCAATTCAAGATTGAAGATTTTCTCGGGAAAACTCAAATCCCGTTGGTCTGGTCCTTTCACTATTACAAAGGTTTATCCATATGGTACCGTTGAGTTATCTCAAAATGACGGTCCAAATTTTAAAGTGAATGGCCATCGGTTAAAGCACTACTTTGGAGAGGACATACCATTCATGGTTGTCCTGGATCTTCAAACTTTCCCCATGAACCAATAAATGCGGGGATCGAGTCAAGCTAGTGACTCGGTGATCAAAAACATTAGCCCACAACATGGGTTTTCACCCATGTCTCTGACTTCTTTCTCTTTTCTAACACCCAAGTGTGGGGGAGTGCCCACAAGTTGTATATATGTATAGTTCAAAAAAAAAATGTGTGTATATAAAATAATGGCTATTAGTATTTCCCTTTCACGTTCTAAGTGTTGGTTTAACAGCCGGTACTTTGAATATTGAGGGCAATATTCAGTTCTAAGTGTGGGGGGGAAATTCTAGCGAATTTTATCAAATGTATCATCTAGCACCTCCATTTTAGCCAAAATTTTAAAATTTTTTCTCACTTAGAACGTAATAAATGGTTATCAGTCCGCCATGTCTAACCCACATAAGGATTGGCTAATCCAGGAGCAAACGGCTCTTGGTAAAGATATATCAAATCCGTTTATGGCTTGCAATTTGCCAAAAATTGTATGGTTTTCGACTCACCATATCTTTATAAGTGAAGAGTTGGCTAGCCCGCAAGGTTATGGCTTGTGGTAAAGGCTTTGGAATTCCATAATTGGTAATCAGCTCACCAAAGATAATAATTATTTTATCTAAGAGTTGGCTAGTCCAGAAGCAAACGGCTTCTGGTAAAGACAAATCAAACCCGTTGACAGCTGATGGTTTGCTCAAAATCATTTGGTTATCATTGTACCAAAGTATCACATACTAAAACATTGGCTAGTCCAGAAGCAAACGGCTTCTGGTAAAGACAAATCAAAACCGTTTACAGCTGGTGATTTGCTCAAAATCATATGGTTATCAGTGTACCATAGTTCTTACTTGAACTTAAACATTTGGCTACTCCAGAAGTGATGGCTTTTGGTAAAGAGATAAAATCCATTTAAACTTCATAAAAGATTGCTAGGGACTAGCAATAGTTTAGTGTGGGGGATTGATGAGTGTGTAAATACTCATCATTTTTGTCGTATCTGAACTGCCAAAACATCCAAAAACACTCAGAAATGCATCAAAATACTGAAAATATCCCAGGAGTGTGTTTTATAAGTTTCAAATGCAAAATGTTTGAAAACAATTGAAAAACAAACAAAGTTTGCAAAATTGGCAGTTTCAGTCCCTCAACTTTCAAAACTTGTCAAAATTAGTCCCTAGGCATTTATTTTGTAAGAAATATCATCAAAGGTCCTTGGGGATTCATAAGTTGTCAAGATTAGTCCTTTAAGGTTCAAGTTTTCAAAATTACAACTTTGGTCCCCCAAGTTTGAAAAATGTCAAAAATAGTCCCTGGGTTTTCAAAATTGGAAAATTATCAAATTTAATCCTTGTACTATTGAAACTTGGCAATATTGATCCTTTTGATAACTTTTGGAATGTGACAACTCAGCCCCCTCAAATATCCAAAATTACACAAATGGTCCTTGTGCTTATTTCTAAAAAACTAAACCGGACCCTTAAAATAAAAACACCCAAATAATATCTAATCCTAAACCCAGTTACCACCCAAGCCCAAATAAAACATACCCAAGCCCAATCCCTTAACCTTTGACCCGACCTGGTATTTAATACCAGTTTGACCACAGTCAAACTCCTCCTTCCTCACACAATCCCGCCAACACAAAACCACCTTCCACCTCCATGGTTTCTCACCCTCCACTCCGCTCACCCATACCCACACACCTCACACTACTACTCACATTTACTCACCGCCTTCCACCTCACAGTTTTCTTTAAGCCACATACCTCAATTAATGCTCAATTTAACTACCTCCTTCCTTTTTGTCTTTAATCAAAATACAACAGCTTTCCTTTCCCTGTACTTCCTTTAATTACAAAATTTCGGCTGCAAGGCATGTATACCACTTTTGGCGCCAAAATGCCAAATGGACGAATTTGATGAATTTAATGAATTCAAGGGCCAAGATGAAGTGGGAAAGTTTCAGAGGTCGACAAGGAAGTCTTTAAAGGTCAAAAGGGATGCAAGAGAGAAGGATATGTAGTGTATGTAATATAATTTAGTTAAATTAATGTCGTACTAGTTAAATTACAAATCTTAGTGTATCTTCAAGCTTTCTAGTTGTACTCTTGGCATTCTCAGTAATAATAAAAGTTATTTTCAGTTTCAATTTCAGTTTGCATTCACAAATTTCAGTTCTTGCAATTTTTAGCTCAAATTCTCAAATTACTTAATGTTGTTTCTAGTGGATTATAAGGACCATCTTAGGCTCATATAAGCTCTGACAAAGCTCTTAAAAGCTTTTAGATACCTTGAAACTCAGTTGTAGTATTAAAAATCAAAAATACAAAAGTGAGATAAAAAAAGAGTGGAAATACAAAATTCAGTGAAGATGTTTGAAGATGGCTGGAGCAAGGGAAATTCTGGATTGCCCTTGGGTTAGAGGCTTTGTGGAAAGCCCATAGGTGTGATCTAAGGTCCCTGGTTCTTGGTTTTTCAGCTGGAAAGTTTCTTGTAAGCCTTGTACCCATTATTTGCATTTTACTGTGTAAGCTAGTTTAGTGCTTAAATCTTTGTGTTTTCAAGTTTCTGTGGTGTTGTTAAGTTATAATATAGCTTAAAATAGGTAGCTTGTTCATTGAATTTGCTTGTTGCTAAAATCTCATCATAACAGTCAAAATAGCAAATTGGTCATTTCTGAGGTTAATGCTTGAATTGTTGTTGTTTTATGCTTATTTGATCTTATGGAATGATAATATAATCTTTGAAATCAGTGTTATGATTTAAATCATCAAGTTACTTTGAAAATCTTGTAAAATTGTGTTGATCAGAGGTGTTTGGATTTGACTGTGCAGTTGTGATTTAAGGTGTGTTTGTTGTTAATCTTGGTTTAAACACATCACTTAAGTTCATATTAGCTCAGAACAAACTTAAAATACAACCCTTATTTGAGAAAAAGTCAAAATCATCTTTGATCTCACCTCAATTGTTAACTGTTAGGCTTTGGATTGTGATTTTCATCACAGTTGTTCATAAGTTGATAATCTAGCTTAATTTAACTTCTTTTCAACTTAATATAACATAATCAATAAGTAGGATTCAGTAGAAGTTCATATTAGTCAACTTAGTTCATAAATCAAAAAGTCAAAAACCAGGTTCAAGCCCAGTTCTGAGTACCTGATCTAGGGTCAAATTGGACCTCAATTGAGAAGTCTGTGATAGGGCTTTTTAGTTTTTTGTGTAGCCAGTAGTATAGAGAACCTTTTGCCCCCTTAATATTCTACTTTTCAGCTTATTTAGACTGCTTAATTTGCCCTGCAATTTTGCCATATTCCTGAGTTTCTGTCTCAACTTTGCAACTGCTTAAGTGTTGATTTGGCTTATTTTGTGGGTTAGCTGTTCATATTAAGTTGTTTTGTGCTTATTATAGTTGGTTAATCTATTTCTGAGCATTTGGTACTCTTTAGTGCTTTTTAGCTTATTTTTGGCTTATTAGCATACTGCTTATCTGCCCAAATCTGCTTATTGGGCTTAGATAACTTGTGATTTTAATTTTCCTAGCCTTTTAATATTAATTTAGACTTAACCTAAATTTTTCAAATTTTTCCTAAGTTATTTGATATTTTTAATCTTTTTAATTAGTTTAAAATAGTAATTAAATCATAATAAATAGAATTTTAATCAGAAAAATATAAATCCAACTTTCATAATTTTATTTTGTCATTTTTAATCTAGGAAAAATATAATTATATTTTTAAACCTTAAGAAAAACAAAAATAGAAAAATAGTGATAGCTTCTATTTAATAGAATTTATCTTTTTAAATTTTAATTAAGCAAGTTTCATTTTTATAATTTTCTTAGCTTCTATTTACTTAATAATATTTATAGAAAAAATTTTAGAATTTTCTTTGTTTATTTAGTATTTATTATAATTTAATTAGTTTAAATAATAATTAAATAGTAATTAATTAATAATAATTAGATAAAAAGTGTAATAAATATATTTTCAGTTTTAAAATAAGTTTTATAATATTTTAGATTTATCTAAGTCATAATTTCATTTTTCTAGGTTTATTTCTTATTTTCTCACTTTTTAGATAATTATTTAATAGTTAAAAATAGTTTTTAATTAATAATAATTAATTAATAAGTCATATAAATAATTTTCTTTTTCCAATAATTTTATTTTATTATTAGGATTGTAAAAATATAATTTTCATATCTGTAGGCCTTTTATTTATTAAATCTCACCTTTTATTTTGTACGTTTACGTTTATTTAAATTTAAACGTACGTTTTTAGATTTTAGACGTTTTAAGTAATTTGGTTCCCTGTATTTATTTCTGTAGCTTGTTTAAAGCTATTCTCTTTTATTTCCTTAGTTTAAATAATTCAAAAAACCCTTTCCCATTCAATAGCACTTGATCTCAATCCGTCTATAAACACAATTTCACGCTTCGCTGGGATATAACGACCCGGGAAAACACTATACCCTTGGTTAGTTGTCTTCAATTGGTTTGACTTTATTTGACCACATCCGTGGTTGATTTAAGTTGACTGTTTGGGGCCGATCACCCTGCCAGTTTAGCTTGCTATGACTTGAGCATTTGTTGCTTACTTGATTTGAGCGTTGTTTGCTTTATTTGACTTAGTGTTATGATATATTAATTGAGCATGATACTAAGCATATATGATATAAGTAATTTTTATATACTTATACGTGTCACACTATATCTGTCACAGACTATGTCCCTCCCATTCGGCACACACTCCGAGGTAGCTACTGCTGGACTCACTTCTCCGACACGATAGCCAGTTCCATTCATGGATGACCCGCTGATGGAGGTTGTTCATGCTGCTGCTCAACCATCTTTTCCAACTCAGCCTGTATACACCACTTCGGTATCTACCTCACCGTACTTGCACAGATCTGCCACAGCACACCGTTCATCACCAGCTCAGCTGTACACCTTTACTCAGCATGACCATGGTACCTCACTTGTCCGCCGACGCACTGCTCGTATGTCGGTATATTCTGGACCTTATGAGCGACTCTCAGATTTCCCAGTTTTACCGCCTAGGAAGAGGGTCACATCAGATTTTGAGGATACTCTTGCTGAATCACCATCTCATTCACCCACATCATCTCCAGACCATTTCCCACCTAGTCAGAGACTTAGGAGATCAGTGGAGACCTATTCTGATGAGGATGAGGATCCAGTGGAGGATCCAGAGCAGGTTCAGGATGAGCCTACTCCTGCTGTGACTGCACCTACTAAGCACACTCCTATGGGTTTAGATGATGATAGGGATAGGGATACTCCTATGGATTTAGATCAGGTTATGATGCCGAGGGATGGCAAGGGCATTATGGAGGATACTCAGGGTTTATTTGAGATTGGACAGAGTTCGAGAGATGCACAGGTTCAGGGTTTGTTTGAGGTTGGACAGAGCTCTAGAGACGCTGAGATTCAGGGTTTGGATGACAGTCAGTGGATAGATATTGCTTGTGATGTTAGCACGGGTGTACGTGCAGCTAGCCCAGAGTACACACCGTCATCTCCTTCGTTCATTCCCCCATCTCCGATACCTACTCCACCGGCTTCACCAGTGGGTTCTCCACTTACAGAGCTTGAGGAGCCCACTGAGATGGAGCAGATTTGGATTCAGTTGACGAACCAAGCGAACTTACTTGATGTACATTTCGATCATCTTGAGAGATTGGAGCAGTCTGATCGCATTCAGACTATGGAGAGGAGGATTGAGACTATTGATCAGGCAGCTTGTGTTCTATTTGAGGAGTTGTATTCTGACCGTAGAGTGATGATTAGATTGAGAGCTAGATTGGATGCTTTAGAGAGGTTGCATGGTAGAGAGCTTAGAGGTTTGGATTTCAGGGCCATTGGTTTAGGTAGAGGCCAGCGTAGGATTAAGGATATGTTGAGACGGACTAGAGGCGTTGACCGTACTCAGTGGCAGAGGATTGCGACTGCCGAGTATACCATTGGATCAGTGATGAGAGGGAACCATGAGCTTAGAGACCGTGTAGCCCAGCTAGAGACCACTATTGGAGGATTGACTGAAGCATTTGAGGAGCTACGCATAGCTAGTGACCGAGTCTAGATTAGTAGTAGTGATGATGTATTTCTAGGACTATTAGTATTTCTGTAGTACTTTGAAACTAACTATTGACAAGCTTGTAATTTGGTGAACCCTTATCTTTTGATATATATAACAAGCTTAGTCTTCCCATCCGATTATTCGTTTTTCCTCTGTGGTTGACTTTATTCTTGCATTCTACTTTCGATATCCATATCCATATGATTTATCTTTCTATAAACACAAATCTCATTTATCGCCATCTTTCTGTGATGCAGATAAATGGCACCAAAACGAAAGTCAACCAGAGTCACACGAGGACAAACAGCCAACACACCTATTCAGACAAGTTCAGTGAGGGGAAGAACTGCTGAGAATGTCGCCCCGACCAGAGCCGCACGAGGCCAGACTGCTGAGAATGTTGCACCAACCAGGGCCGCAGCTACTGCCCCGGTGGTGAATCAAGCAACTCTGGATCAGCTTGTTGTTGATCGTGTGGCCGCCGCTCTCGCAGCCGTGAACAATTCGACCACCAACACAGGAACATTTAGGCCAGTGACCAACAGTCGTGGTTGTACTTACTCTGAGTTCCAAAAAATCATGGTTGGAGGATTTGGAGGAACAGAGGGAGCCGTTGGTTTGACTAGATGGATTGAGAAACTGGAAACTGTATTTCGCATCAGTGGTTGTAATGATGACGACAGGGTCAAGTATGCCTCATTCACTTTCATGGATGTCGCATTGACCTGGTGGAACAACTACATGAAATCTGCTAACATGAATGTTGCTTATGCTATGGCTTGGGAGGATTTTAAGGAACTAGTGATTAGGAAATATTGCCCAAGGAATGAAATTAAGAAATTGGAGATAGAGTTTTGAAATCTGAAGGTGCAAAACAACAATATCGCTGCTTACAACTAGAGGTTTCAGGAATTGGCTTTGCTATGTCCAGAAATGGTTCGGACTGAGGCAAGATTGATTAAGAGGTATATCGGTGGTTTACCGAAGTCCATAAGAACGGACGTGACTACCTCGAGAGCTGTAGATCTTCATGAGACCATGGAGATAGCAAACAAGTTGATGGATCAGGAACTGGAGGATATTCCAGGAAAGAATGCTGACCACAAAAGGAAGTGGGAAGATCACTCCAGGGGTAATAACAGCAGCTCTCAGAACAAGAAGCAAAGTGTAGGCAAGGTTTATGCAGTTGGTTCAGGAGATAAGAAGGGCTATGATAAGAACACACCCTTTTGTAACCGCTGCAAGTTACATCACAGGGGACAATGCACAGTGAAGTGTAACAATTGCCAGAGGATAGGACATTTGGCAAGGAACTGTAGGGCAAGACCCCTAGCCGCCGCTCAAGCAGCACCACCTCACAATCGTAAGGCGGATGTCACCTGCTTTGGGTACGGTGAAAAGGGTCATTACCGAAATGAGTGCAACAAGCCCCGAAACCAAGGGAACGGTGGTGGACAAGGCAACTAGGTAGCCGTGGTTAACAATGGAAACCAGGGCAATGGAGGAAGAGCTCGTGGAAGAGTTTATGCCGTAGGCAGAAGGGAAGAACAGGACGACCCGAATGTGGTGACGGGTACGTTTCTTTTAAATAATCGTTATGCTTCAGTACTTTTCGATACGGGAGCAGATAGAAGTTTTGTATCGACCGCTTTTAGTCCACTACTCGATATAGCCCCGACCACCTTAGATAATGCCTTTGACGTAGAACTAGCAAACGAAAACCTAGAAAGAGTAGGTACCATCATAAGGGGTTGCACTCTAGACTTGTTGAACCGTCCATTCAACATTGACCTTATGCCAGTAGAATTGGGTAGTTTTGACGTCATCATAGGGATGGATTGGCTATCGAAATATCATGCCGTCATCATCTGTGATGAGAAGATCGTCAGAGTACCCTATGGGAACGAAGTTCTGATCATTGAAGGCGATCGCTCTGATCGTGCGCGTTCATCAAGATTGAGCATCATCTCGTGTACGAAGGTGCAGAAGTACATCGAGAAGGAAAAGGAACCTAGAGAGAAAAGGTTGGAAGATGTGCCAATCGTGAGGGATTTTCTAGAAGTCTTTCCAGAAGACTTACCTGGACTTCCAACGGCCAGACAAGTCGAATTTCAAATCGATTTAGTGCCAGGAGCCGCGCCTGTAGCGCGAGCACCCTATCGTTTAGCACCTACAGAATTGCAGGAATTGTCTGACCAGTTAGCTGAACTATCTGGGAAAGGATTTATCAGACCGAGTTCTTCGCCTTGGGGAGCTCCTGTTTTGTTTGTTAAGAAGAAGGATGGATCCTTCAGGATGTGTATTGACTATCGGGAACTGAATAAGCTAACCATTAAGAATAGATACCCACTCCCGAGGATAGACAATTTATTTGATCAGTTGCAAGGTTCATCGGTTTATTCAAAGATAGACTTGAGATCGGGTTATCACCAGCTTAGAGTCCGGGAAGAGGATATCCCGAAGACCGCATTTCGAACCCGATATGGCCATTACGAATTTCAAGTTATGCCTTTCGGCTTGACAAATGCACCAGCTGTATTCATGGATCTCATGAATCGTGTGTGTAAGCCGTATTTGGATAAATTCGTGATTGTATTCATTGATGATATCCTGATATACTCCAAGAATGAGAAAGAGCATGAGGAACATCTCAAACTCATTCTGGAACTCTTGAGGAAGGAGGATTTATATGCTAAGTTTTCAAAATGTGAATTCTGGATATCGACTGTGCAGTTTCTTGGTCACGTGATAGATAAGCAAGGGATTCACGTAGATCCTGCTAAGATTGAAGCAATCAAGGATTGGGCAACGCCCACAACACCGACCGAAATACGACAATTTTTAGGACTTGCCGGTTATTACCGAAGGTTTATAGAAGGCTTTTCTAAGATAGCTAAGCCGTTGACGAAACTGACACAAAAGAATGTGAAATACGACTGGGGAAATGAGGAGGAAGAAGCTTTTCAAATCCTTAAGGAAAAATTGTGTAGCGCCTATTTTGGCTCTACCCGAGGGTAGTGAAGATTTTGTTGTGTATTGTGACGCATCACACAAGGGTTTGGGAGCCGTGTTGATGCAGAGAGAGAAGGTGATAGCATACGCTTCTCGACAGCTGAAAACCCATGAGAAAAATTACACAACCCATGACCTATGATGAGTGTGTAAATACTCATCATTTTATTCCCATTTAAACTGCAAAAACATTTAAAAACATGCAGATATGCTTCAAAATACAGGAAATATCATGTGTTTTTATGTGTTGCAAGTGCAAAAGGATTGAAAACAGGTGAAAACGAACAAAGTTTGCATAATTGGCAGTTTCAGTCCCTGAACTTTCAAAAGTTGTCAAAATTAGTCCTTGGTTTTAAAAAATGGAAAATTATCTTTTATGGTCCCTGGAATTAATTTTCACTTTTGGCAATTTTGGTCCTTGGATATTTCAGGAAATTACATAAATGGTCCCTAAGGTTAAATCCGGATCAAACTAAATACCTAAACCCATTTACCAACTAAACCCAGCCAAACCCAATCCTAATATCTTAACCCAAGCCCAAACTTCCCAAGGCCCAATCAATAACCCAACCGACCCTTTTTAGTTAACCCGAAGGTTTGACCTTCGGTCAAACTCATCCCCTTCCTAAACTACCCCGCCAAAACCGAATACCACCTCAACCCACAGTATTTCTCTGCAACTCCACCCCCTCCTCCTCAACACTCCACCTAACATGCCAAAAGGCATTTAATGCTTCGTCCTCAGTACACTCAACCAGAGATAGTGGATTTTTCCACTATCTCATTTTTGGCGCCAAAACCTAATTTGAGGGGCTGAGATCATTTGAAGACCATCCAAGGGTGCAGAAAGATTCAGAGAAAGATATTAGACATATCCCATCTTAGTTTTGTATATATAGGACCTTTTGTAAGCCTTTAAAAGCAAGTAGTTAATTTTTAATAATCGTCTTTTATTATTCAGTCTTTGTAATGTTGTAATTTCAAGTTTCAGTTGTTAATGCAAGTTAAATTCAGTCATATTGTTCTTATTTCAAGTAATTTTGTTCACATTCTCAGTTATAATAAATTTCAAGTCATCTATTAAAATCGTATTAAGCTAAAACATGTTAAGTTATCATCATAAACTCCCAAAACCCTTGCTATAAGCTTATATAAGCTTATTATAGCTTTTGTGAGCTTATATTAGTTTAGAACAGTTCTTAATTTGAAGAAATCAAGAAAGTCAATGAAAGTCAACATAAGCTCTCAATAAGCTGTTCTGGGGGTATAAGCTATTCAGGAAGGCTTTTTCTGGGATTTCTAGCTTGTGTGAACAAGCTAGGAGTGTTCTTGGTCCTTGTTTCATTGTTCCATAAACATCACAGTTGTAAGCCAAATTCCAAGTTTTACTCAATTTTCCAAGTTACTATACAATAGCTCCTTTTTAGCTTATTATTGTTATTTATTGCTTATTATTAGTTTCTAGTTATATTTCATCACTTACTTCAGTTTTAAATAGTCATTGTCTTTATTTTACTTAAAATCACTTAAAAAGCCAAAATAGCCAAATAAGGCATAGCTTATTTAACTGCTTATTTCTACATTAGAAGTCACTTACTAGAGTTAATATAAGTTAGTAAATCAGTTAACAACCAAAAAATCATAGTTTATAGCTTGTTTCATTTGAAAAATCCAAGACAGCCCCTTTAAAGGGGTGTTTGGCATAAAAAGGTCAAATAGCTATTTACTGTTCATTTGCCAAAAGACCAACTTCAAACCAGCTTAATATGTTCCATATAAGCTGTTTCTAAGTCCTGATTAGCCATTTCAATAGAAAATATAGATTTGAGGGGTCTGTGGTAAAATCAGACCTTAAAAGGTCTATAATAGCCATAATAAGCCACAAGCTTATTTAGGCCTTTTTCTTGGCATAACTGAGTTCTTTTGAGTCCATTTAGTGAGTAGCCAAAAGTTGGTTTGAGGTCATTTGGTTTGTGCATCTCTGCACACCTCTGCACACCAAGTCTGCACACACAGACTCAATATTACTGAGCAGACCAATTGCTTCTTCTCAGCTTATTTGTGGCTTATCTAGATAAGCTGAGACCTTGAATTTTGGTTTGCTTATAGGTCATAGTACTGGCTTTAAGATTCTGTGCTTAGATTCCATTTCTGAGCTTATTTAATAGCTTAAAATAAGCCTGCAATTTTCCCCATTTTCACTGATTCAAACCTGCACAAACCTCAGTTACTCACACTACCTGATCTTGTGCTTAATTGGAGTTCAATTAGCTTGTTAGAATTGGGGCTTTTTGGTTTTTAGAGTAGCCAGTAGTACTAGCAATCTTTTGCCCCCATATTATTCCACTTATCAGCTTATTTAAGAGCTTAAAATCTGTCTGCAAGTTGGCCATTTTTCTGATATTTTCTGCATAATTAGTGATTCTGCCCTAGTGCTTATCTGCTTATTTCCAATTGCTTATTGTGCTTTATCAGTTGTTTTATGCTTTAATAAGTGTATTACACTAGTTCTGAGCTTTTGGTAATTTTTCTAGCTTTTTAGCTTATTTTTAGCTTATTTGCAAACTGCTCATTTGCCCAAAACAGCTTATTAGGTTTATATAAGCTCTACTATTATTTTTCCTAGCTTTTAAGTAATATTTTAGACTTATCTTGAATTTTTCAGATTTTTCCTAAGTCATTTACTATTTTTAAACCTTTTAATTAGTTTTAATAGTATTTAAATCATAATAAATAGAATAATAATCAAAAAAAATATAATTTTAATTTTAAAAATTTTCTTTTATTAAGTAGATTCTAGGAAAAATATAATCATCTCTGTAGACCTTAGAAAAAATAAAATATAAAATAAGTGATAGTTTCTATTTAATAGATTTTATCTTTTTAAATTTTTTTTAATTAAGCACTTTTCATTTTTATAATTTTCTTAGCTTCTTTTCACCTCATAATATTTATAGAAAAAGTTTTAGATTTTTCTTTGTTCATTTAGTATTTATTATAAATTAAAATAGTTTAAAAAGTAATTAAATAATAAATAATTAATAATAATTAAAAATATAAATTTAATTTCTAAAATTTTCTTTTCTTAAATAGAACCTAGAAAAATAATTTTACACTTGTAGGATTAGTTTTCTAATAATTCACTTTTCTATCCCGTTTTAGATTTCCCGTTACGCGTTTTTAGTTTATTTAATTCGCGTTTAATTTTCTTTTGTATATTTGTTTTTCATATATCAATTAGAATTAATTAAAAATCAAAAATCTCATATCTAATCATCAGTCACTCTAATCCAAAACTTAAACAATTTGCCCATTCACACCTCGTTGGGAAACGATCCGGGTAATCACTTACCTGGTTTCACACTACACACACAAACGTGAGTTTTTGCAAGTATCCTTTTTCACAAAGGGGTGATTTGTATTTATTCACGTGTATCCGTCGTTGCATAATATTTATATATCTATTTAGCACGGATCAACCTAGAATTAGGATATGTCGTGTTTGCACTGAGGATTTGGAGACACTACCTTTATGGAACTAAGTGCGTAGTGTATACCGACCACAAGAGTCTACAACATATCTTAAACCAGAAGGAGCTGAACATGAGACAGCGCCGATGGTTAGAGTTGCTTAGCGACTATGATTGTGAGATCCGTTACCACCCAGGCAAGGCAAATGTTGTTGCCGACGCCCTTAGCAGAAAGGAGCGGATCAAACCACTCCGAGTCAGATCGTTAGGGATGACGATCAGTTCGCCGCTTCCAGCAAAAATTCTTGAGGCTCAGGGTGAGGCACTCAAATAGAAAAACCAACCCATTGAGAGGATTCACAGGATGCCAGAACTTGAGAACGGCCTAGTAAGAAATTCTGATGGAATTTTGTGTTATGGAGACAGGTATTGGATTCCATTGTATGGAGGAATTCGTGATTTGATCATGCACGAGTCCCATAAGTCCAAGTACTCCATTCACCCAGGATCCGACAAGATGTATTTAGACTTGAAAAAGTTATATTATTGGCCAAATATGAAGGCCGATATTGCTGAGTATGTTAGCAAGTGTTTAACATGCTCCAAGGTCAAGGCTGAACACCAGAGACCGTCCGGTCTGCTTGTTCAACCTGAGATTCCAGAATGGAAATGGGAGCGCATAACTATGGACTTTATTACTAAGTTGCCTAAAACGTCGAGTGGTTATGCCACGATTTGGGTAATCGTTGACCGACTCACTAAATCAGCACATTTTCTCCCTATAAAAGAGAAAATCGGCATGGAGAAACTCGCGCGACTTTATGTCAAGGAAATTATCGCAAGGCATGGTGTGCCTGTTTCTATCATTTCTGATCGTGACAGTCGATTCACGTCAAATTTTTGGAAGTCGCTTCAGGTTGCGTTAGGAACCGACCTTGACATGAGTACAACTTATCATCCTCAGACTGATGGTCAGAGTGAGAGGACCATCCAGACGTTAGAGGACATGCTAAGAGCTTGTGTGATTGATTTCGGGAACGGCTGGGATAGGCATTTGCCTTTAGTCGAGTTTTCCTATAACAACAACTATCACACCAGTATTAAGGCTGCACCGTATGAAGCACTTTATGGATGTAAGTGCAGATCGCCAATTTGATGGGCGGAAGTTGGAGAAAGTCAACTTACCGGACCAGAGCTTGTCCACGAGACTACTGAAAAGATCGTGCAGATCAAGAGCCGAATGCAAGCGGCTCGTGACCGTCAAAAGAGCTATGCCGATAAGAGGCGAAAACCCCTTGAGTTTCAAGTGGGAGATAAAGTAATGTTAAAGGTTTCACCATGGAAAGGCGTGATCAGATTCGGAAAGCGTGGAAAGTTGAACCCTCGCTATATTGGACCTTTTGAAATTCTTGCCAAGATCGGGCCGGTAGCCTACCGACTCGAACTGCCATCTGAGCTCAGTGCTGTGCATAACGTTTTTCATGTCAGCAACTTGAAAAAGTGCTTATCTGACGAAAACGCCGTTATTCCTTTGGATGAGATTCAGCTTGATGAGAGGTTAAATTTTGTTGAAGAGCCGATTGAAATCATGGACCGGGAAGTAAAACGGCTAAAGCAGAGTCGTATCCCAATTGTGAAGGTCCGATGGAACTCTCGCAGAGGTCCCGAGTATACGTGGGAGCGAGAGGACGAAATTAAGCGAAAATACCCTCATCTCTTTTCAAAGCCGACGAGTAACATAAATTGAAATCCGGGACGGATTTCCCGATTAGATGGGGAGACTGTGACAAATGGTAATTTTCACGTTATTAATTAATAATAAATGAGTATTTATTATTTTAAGCTAAGCATTTCTAGGCGCCTTTTCTTTGCATGTTTCTGAATATTTATTAATTTTGAGCTAAGCATTTCTATGCGCGTTTAATTATTTTGAGCATTTTGGGAGCTGTCCCAGCATACTGTAGCTTACAGTCACTGCAGAAAAAGTATATTTTTGTCAGTAAACCTAAATTATCACATTTCTGATAGTTACTGACAAGTCTTGTAATTTACTGAGAGCTTTCTCGCATTTTTCTGAAAAACAACCGCACGCGCGTACCGACAGCACAGTACACATGGTAATAGTCAAATAAATATGTTTTTGAGTCAGTAATGACATTTTACTATATTTCTGACAAAAACGTGGATAAAAAACTTTATTTTACGCAATCGTGTCCAAAAACGTCAAACCGGGACTTTACGGTAACATTTAAGCTCAAACCGACACACGATACACCAACACGGAGTAAAAATAATTTTTCCCTCCCCTTTATACTCCCAAAACCGGCCCCTAGATACATCCCACCCAACTACATGACAAAAATTTTAACATAATCCCTTACATAATATTTCTTTGCCATTTTTGGTGTTACAGCCTTTTAAGATTCCATTTTGGCTTATGAAACTTTCCTAGATCATTTTTGATCATCCATATTACACGACACACACACACACTTCATTCTTCATCATCCTCAAATTTTCTCTAAAAGTTCAAGATAATCAAGGTTCATAATCAAGGTTTTTGGGTCATTTGGAGCTTGGTTTGGGTAAATTTGGTGAAGCATTGGGTGTTCTTGGTCATCATACCCCTCGTTAATTTCATAATCTTTGTAAGAATTCATAAAAAATTTCTAATCTTGTTAATCTCTTGTTCATTTGATGTCCAATGATGTTTAAAAGTGTTAAATGTATATGTTTTGATAATATGGAAAAAGCTAGGGTTTGATTCTTGTGTAATAGTGCTCGACTTTTATGAGGTTTATGAGTTAGTTTGTAGATTTCTTGCTTGTGGGGTAAACCTTGTTACATATAGTGCTAGTTTGATGACACAAACATTAGTTATGGTTTTTGCACTAGATTAAGCACTATATTGATTTTCAAAGCATATATATGGTTCGGCCATGTTCAAAAATAAAAGATTAGTGGGGTTTTGAAAAACATAAAATTTTGGCTCAAGTGGTGAAATGGTGGAAAAATATAATTGAATGATTATTTGGAATAGATTGAAAATAAGCCATAAGTTATTGAAAATAACTAGTAAAAAGATGAATATGAGTTGACACCATGAATATGGGTCGAATGGCATATGTTTTGGTCATAGTTGACTATTTTACTAAGTAGCTTATTTATTAGAGCTTATTTGATAAGTATAAAGCTTGTTTGGTAACTAATAATCACTAATAAGTACCAAATATTAACAAAATGGACCAAACTAAGTTTTGGGCCATAAAAGCCCACATATGGACTGTTGGGCCGAAGCCCATGGTGATTTTTTTAGTTTTGACTTTTTGACCAAACGGACCTAATGAGCGAGTAAAATGATTTCTAGAAACGCGTCGATATATACGTTTTAACTAAAAATGTGTTTTGGGCTAAAAATGGTTATTGGGCTTATTTAAAGATTTCAGCCCAATTAACAAATAAAAATGATGAAATTGATTTTTGGAATATTTTCCGACTCGCCGTGGTTATTAATATTTAACGAAGCGATAAATATAACAAAAACTATTTTTGGACTTGATTTGAGACGTTTAGTCTCCGAAAGGGTAAAAATTGACATTTTCACCAAACTAATGTTAAGATAAACTTTTGTGGACTTTTTAACTAAATATTGACTTTATGTCGAAACCCATTGATAATACTTAAAGTATCGATAACAAATAACATAACGATAAAAATGTTCACAACGACCAAAATATATATCACAAAAGTATTTTTGCACTTATAACTAGTTAGTGGAATAATTGAGGAGAATTTGCAACACTTGAGAAAAATGGAAACGTTGTATAAACGAATGGGTCATGCCCAAATTTTCTAAAAATATAACACTTAGAATATTTTTGTGAAAACACTTAACTTAAGTAAACTTTATGGAATTACTTAACAATACTTATTTTCCTTATAATAAAGGTTGCATTAGAAATAATAAACAATGTTTATAATATAATAATTCTTCACTAACTCTATTATTTTGTTTATATTCTCAAAAGCTTATTTAATTAATTTTAATCTCCATTAATTAACTACATAAGTAATTAACTTATTATATATATATATATATATATATATATATATATATATATATATATATATATACACTTGCGCATTTAAACCGCGAATACTAGCACGGATGTTCCATTACGTATTCCCACCATGCACTTTCACCATGAGCCACCACCAAGAGTTACAACGATAAATTATTTCGAAATATATTTTACCACACAGCAAGCAAGAAATACACAAGCACTGGTCAAACGTAAACTTTTCAAATAAAGTAAAGACACATGAGACACGAATATTTCGCTAAGACTTACCGTACTGATTTAGGTTGTCTGTCGGCGCGGTTGCACTATTTTTGTTGATTAGCAGATTGCTGTTATTGAAAGGTGAGTTTATAGCCCCATATTTTTATACGATTTTGTTTTATAAGCTTGGGGTGAGAAACATGCAAAACTGTTTTCATGGACCATAAATGAATTTTGCTTTTAAGTACACACTAATATGCAGAAACCTAAGTTTGCTGAATCCCATTTGTGCCCACTATCATCTGCCGTTAATTCCTGTCTAGGAAGCCATTTGTTATAAATAGATCTATTGGGAGTGACGTCCCCGTTCGGTTGGCTCGGCATAGCCAAGGCGATCGTATACCAAATCGAATAATAGGCCGAGTGTCTGGGGATTAACACTCGCGGGCACCCACTTTTAGCTAAGGCCAGTTAGGCCCGTGGCATTGTCATAGATCGGTAGGATGAGGCTTAGTGTTTGCATAGCTGAGTAGTTTGTATCTGCTGAATTGTTTTTATGATATTGCTATTGGTCCATATGTGCTATTTACTTTAAACTTATGAACTCACCAGCATTAGCTAACTTTTAGCATGTTTTTCTCAGGAAACTGAGGTGCGTTTAGCCGAGTGCAGAGCATGGCGATGGTCGTAATAAATGATGGAAATGTTTTTAATGCATTTACTCTTGACTATTGGACCTTTTATTTAAATGGGCTTCATTTTCATTTGAAATGAATATTATGTATTGCAAATTGACTTGAATTATGAAATGTATTTTAAAACGGATTTTTAATCCGTTCCCTATATATGTGTGATGATTATCCATTCCGTAACACCCAAAGTGTATGCTTCCGTGAATAATGTGATTTTGGGGGTGTTACATGTTCTCAGTAGTATACGCGCCCTACATGCACAGGATTTTCTTTTCACCATCCCCATTGACGGTTTGGGTCAGAGGATGAACCATCTCCAATTTCGATATGTGTTGTGCTATAGGCTCACCGTACCTATGTTCTCTAAAGGTAGTCTTTGTCCGAGTTGTAATGTGCATCGTATGGACGTATGAGGGGATCATGCGGTCCACTGTTCCAGTGAAGTGGGGGTGAAGTTCAGGCATAATCTGGTGCGTGATATTCTTGTTGATATATGCTCTAAGGTTGGGATCATGGTGCGTAAGGAGGCTCCTATGGGGTATTGGGATACCTTTCGTAGGATGGGAAGGGGCTACGACCTGCAGATTTTTTTTATTATTTAATTAGCTTCAAGGTAAAGATGCATGCTTGGATGTGACAGGCATCACTCCATTTGCTGGTAGTAGGGTGACTTCATGGGCTCCTGAGGTAGCCTTGCACAATGTTGTAGAGAAGAAAAATAGAAAGTATGTATCCAAATGTGAGGACAATTGATACAAGTTCATACCTTTTGCTTTTTCTACGTTCGGGGAATTCGCTACAGAAGATTTGGACACTCTTTCACATATTAAGTCTATTGCCATCAATCACTCAAACAATGCTAAAAGTGCGTTTTAATATTTCATAGAGTTAGTTTTTGTATTCGGAAAGGAGTGGGAGCACAACTTGTGTCCAGGCTCCCATCCAACTTTATGTAAATTTCATTATGTTTAATATAATGATATTTTATTATTAAATAATAATAATAATAATAATAACCAACTTATTATTATTATTATTATTATTATTATTATTATTATTATTATTATTATTATTATTATTATTATTATTATTATTATTATTATTATTATTATTTTTATTTTTTTATTATTATAACCATCACTTTTATTAAAAACAAAAAGGATTTTACAAGAAATTAGTGGGGAGCCGAGAGACTAACTGGGCCCCCACACCTCTAGCTATAGCAAAACCAATTCTATTATTATTATTTTTATTTTTTATTATTATTATTTTTATTTTTATTATTATTATTATTATTATTATTATTATTATTATTATATATTTTTTTCTTTCCATTCTACCATTTAATAATGTTGAACAATTGCCAATGGGAAGGCTTTGTGGCAAGTAGGGTAGTCATCGTAGTCCGGGTTTATTTGGGTTGGCGTTTTGGTGCGTAGGCTAAATGCCTAAACCCACACGACATACTTAGCCAACCCTAATCTAAATGCGTAAGAAGAACTCAATGCATTTAACGTGTTTAGCTAAGCATGTTAAATGGGTTGGCGACCAATTTAAACCATAATAAAATTAAATTTTATAAAACTAAACATTTTAAACATATAAAGAGCTAAAAATCTATTTCGTCTTCGGCTTTCCATCCTTAATATTAGTATTGATATATCCAAAGTTATTTCTGCTCTTCTACCTTCGAGAGAAAGATCCCGCAAAATTTTATCTCTAAACATGATACATCCAAAGTTACAAAGTACACAACAAACAAACAAAAAAGACAACACTAATTTGATATGCTTAAAATTATAGATAGTATATATATATATCATCCTATACACATTCACATTAATATAACAGGAACCAAAATCTACACAAACAAAACGAAATGACCAACCTGTATCATATTTATGCAGGTAGTCTAGTCCACCCGTATTAACACAAGCGATATTTTATTTGGCATTGTATCCCCTAGGATGACATTTTACATGTCGGTGGTAGGATCAATATCGAATCTCCTCATATCACGTAGCAATCTTTTGGCCTCTTTAGGCTGCATATGACAAAAAATCTCAAAACATATTGCTTAAGATCAAAAATGCAAAATTAATCAAGCAATTAGGTAAAAAAAAAATTTAAAAATAAAAAAATAATAATAAAATAATATACCTCATTCGTCTTCATGAATAAACATATCATTCTTTCTATGGTGCTTTCATTTGGCTTTATTCCCCCATTACATATCATGGTGTGCAACTGTGCACTACTCTTACATGTTATTCAAAAGCATAAAGTAAGAACCAATATCAGGTAATGCTCGATAAATATATCATGAGTGATCACATCATACCAAAGAAAAATCACAAGCATAATGACAAGTCTCCAATATTCCAATAAGCACGTCAATATCCACATTAAGGCCGTCTTCAAGCATAAAACCAACAACGTCAATACGATCATGAACATAATAAACTATCATCTGAGTAATATTTAAAGATATTGTAACTGAAAGTACAAAAGAAATCACACCTCTTTTCGATCAAGACACATTTCGATCATGTTGTCATATGTTTCTGGTGTTGTTGCTACATTTAGTTCACGGTGCTGTAGTCTTAGCCTTCGAACCACAAAGTGAGGCTTTAAATGAAATAAAATTGGGATTGGTTAGTTAAGGCAGAAGATAATATATAGGAGACTTTAAAACATATCATCACTATTGTACACACATCACAAAAAAACTCACCTTTTTGGATAGGCTCATAGTATATAAGCGAATAAAATTTGACTTGTGCTGATTGTGGTCTTCGTGTGTATACCACAAAACATAAAGCCAAATATTTAACTAACATTGAAATCCTTGGTTAATGCCAGCTACTAAATTTTAGGAGCATTTAAGTTTGAGATAAGTTGTTTACCTGTGGTTTTTAATTTTAATATGAGTTTCTTTGCATGAGACTCCTATGATAAGCGTCCCAAGAGTCCAACGAGTCTTTCTTTGTCAGCTAACACAACTGTGTGCAAGTCGACACGATCTAACAAACTCAAGATATCATCCTCTTGATGACTTCTATGCAAATCTTGTATACGATTCACAATGCTACGAAGGATGGTGGTGGTCATTTGGTTCCCTAGATAACGAGCATCCTTAATTAGTTGTTGAGTGTGGAACCCTCTCCCAAAAGTGAGTACAAGAACAAGTCCTTGTTTGTTGAGAATGGCTGCAGAATAAAGGTGAATAGCCTTTATAAATCATAAAATGACGGGTCTTTTGTAGCAACAACCAACGTTCTAAAACCCTATCTCTAACACACCGCCGTACAACCACCGCATAGCGATCTAAATCACCAGAGAAATTCACACGCTCTTGGATGACGGGACTATGACACTGGAGGAGCTTAGGATGAACTTCAGTGTTTCTACGGAGGTCCTTCAAAGGAACATGGTAGCTATTCGCTAGTCTGAGTGGAACGATTCTGAAGTTGGATGAATAATTGTTGATGGGCATCCTGAGGTGGAATTTCAGGTGAAACTAACACCCCCTGCTGGTGCAGATGGTATTTACCGTATGAGATTCAAGGAGACGCTTACATGGGATCAAGTCCTTCCTATCATTGAGTATGTGCTTCAACATAAGACAAAATATCTAGTTGACTTACACACGACCATATCAAGGTTGTGCTATACTAAAAAGTAACTTTGATTGGCACGAATCCATGCTCTTCAGTAGGAATGCTTGTGGTATGGGAATCGGTTCAGTTTCCATTTATGCTAAACTTGTTGGAAACAACCCCAACCCATTTCCAGTCAACATGGCGGTGGTTGCTCCACCACACCCAGGTGGTAATGTTGTGCCGCCACCTCAAGTTCCTCTGGCTCTCGATAATGCTTATGTTGCTTAGTTTCTCATCGGCCCTGGCGATGGTGGTCGTCGCCGGCTTGCTGCATCGGGTGGGGGTGACATGGGCCGTGTTCGTCAGGTGAGGAGTGTTGCGAGTGAAGCTGGTCAAGTTTCTGGGGCTAATATGGGAGGGAATGACCGCCGTGTTCGTCGCCGGCTTGGTGCATCGGTTGAGGGGGATCCACGGATGATTGAAGTTGGGCAAGATTCTGGTGTTAATGTTAGTGGGGGTGGTGATGGCGACCGTCGTGACCGTCATCGACTGGGTGCATCGAGTGAGGGGATTCGGGTGATTAAAGTTGGGCAAGGTTCGGGTGGTGGTGGAGGTAGGGGTGGTGATGATGACGTTGTTGAAATTGAAGTAATTGGATTGGATGAGGGGGTTCCTGCTATGAGGGGTGTTGCGAGTGAGCCTGGGTTTGGGCCTATTTATCCTCTAATAGGCGCATTATGCACTGAGTTAAAGTCAGGGAAATGTTAGTTTCATTTATATGTAACTTTATAGTAGCTATAATAAACCACCAAAACTTTAAAGGTTTTGCATAAGATGTTGTTTTAAACAATCAAAGCCTTCAGTCATACTCATACACGGGAACCCTGGCCCCTGGTTCTCCATAGAACTTGGGGAGGCGGCACAACATTACCTCCTGGGTGTGGTGGAGCAACCGCCGCCATGTTGACAGGAAAGGGGTTGGGGTTGTTTCCAACAAGTTCAACATAAATCGAAACTGAACCTATTCCCATACCACGAGCATTCCTACTAAAGAGCATGGCTTCATGCCAATCAAAGTTACTTCTTAGAATTGCGCGACCTTGATATGGTCATATGTAAGTCAACCGGAGATTTTTTCTCTGATGTTGAAGCACATGCTCAACGACAGGAAGGACTTGATCCCAGGTAAGCGTCTCCTTGATTCTGGTGAATATGATCTGCACCAGCAGGGGCGTTAGTTTCACCTGAAATTCCACCTCACGACGCCCATCGACCATTATTCGTCCAACTTCAGCATCGTTCCACTCAAACCAGCGGATAGCCACCATGTTCCTCTGTAGGACCTCCATAGAAACACCAAAGTTCATCCTAAGCTCCTCTAGTGTCATAGTCCCGTCATCCAACATCGTAAGAATTTTTCTGGTGATTTGGAGCGCCATGCGTTGGTTGTGCGGCGGTGTGTAAGAATTAGGGTTTTAGAACCTTGGTTGTGGCTACAAAAGACCCCTCTTTTGAAGATTTATAAAGGCTTTTCACCTTTACTCTGCAGCCATTCTCAACAAACAAGGACTTGTTCTTGCACTCACTTTTGGGAGAGGGTTCCACACTCAACAACTAATTAAGGATGCTCGTTATCTAGGGAACCAAATGACCACCACCAGCCTTCGTGGCGTTGTGAATTATATACAAGATTTGCGTAGAGGTCGTCAAGAGGATGATATCTTGAGTCTGTTAGATCGTGTCGACTTGCACACAGTTGTGTTAGCTGACAAAGAAAGACTCGTTGGACTCTTGGGACGCTTATCATAGGAGTCTCATGCAAAGAAACTCAAATTAAAATTAAAAACCACAGGTAATCAACTTATCTCAAACTTAAATGCTCCTAAAATTTAGTAGCTGGCATTAACCAAGGATTTCAATGTTAGTTAAATATTTGGCTTTATGTTTTGTGGTATACAGACGAAGACCACAAGCAGCACAAGTCAAATTTTATTCGCTTATATACTATGAGCCTATCCAAAAAGGTGAGTTTTTTTGTGATGTGTGTACAATAGTGATGATCTGTTTTAAAGTCTCCTATATATTATCTTCAATCTTAACTAACAAATCCCAATTTTATTTCATTTAAAGCCTCACTTTGTGGTTCGAAGGCTAAGACTACAGCACCGTGAACTAAATGTAGCAACAACACCAGAAACATATGACAACATGATCGAAATGTGTCTTGATCGAAAAGAGGTGTGATTTCTTTTGTACTTTCAGTTACAATATCTTTAAATATTACTCGGATGATAGTTTATTATGTTCATGATCGTATTGACGTTGTTGGTTTTATGCTTGAAGACGGCCTTAAAATGGTTATTGACGTGCTTATTGGAATATTTGAGACTTGTCATTATGCTTGTGATTTTTCTTTGGTATGATGTGATCACTAATGATATATTTATCGAGCATTACCTGATATTGATTCTTACTTTATGCTTTTGAATGACAGGTAAGAGTAGTGCACAGTTGCACACCATGATATGTAATGGGGGAATAAAGCCAAATGAAAGCACCATAGAAAAAATGATATGTTTATTCATGAAGACGAATGAGGTATATTATTTTATTATTATTTATTTTTATTTTTTTATTATTTTTTTTACCTAATTGCTTGATTAATTTTGCATTTTTGATCTTAAGCAATACGTTTTGAGATTTTTTGTCATATGCAGCCTAAAGAGGCCAAAAGATTGCTACGTGATATGAGGAGATTCGATATTGATCCTACCACCGACATGTAAAATGTCATCCTAGGGGATACAATGCCAAATAAAATATCGCTTGTGTTAACACGGGTGGACTAGACTACCTGCATAAATATGATACAGGTTGGTCATTTTGTTTTGTTTGTGTAGATTTTGGTTCCTGTTATATTAATGTGAATGTGTATAGGATAATATATATCTACTATCTATAATTTTAAGCATATCAAATTAGTGTTGTCTTTTTTGTTTGTTTGTTATGTACTTTGTAACTTTGGATGTATCATGTTTAGAGATAAAACTTTGCGGGATCTTTCTCTCGAAGGTAGAAGAGCAGAAATAACTTTGGATATATCAATACTAATACTAAGGAGGGAAAGCCGAACACGAAATAGATTTTTAACTCTTTATATGTTTAACCTCTTTAGTTTTATAAAATTTAATTTTATTATGGCTTAAATGGGTCAAACTGCCAACCCATTTAACATGCTTAGCTAAACACGTTAAATGCATTGAGTTCTTCTTACGCATTTAGATTAGGGTTCAACCAAAATCAACACAAACAAAAAGAAATGACTAACCTGTATTATATTTATGAAAGTAGTCTAGTCCACCGATGTTAATACAAGACCTTGGCTTTCTAGAGATCATTATTTGCTGAGGGAAGCTTGCATTTGCCCGTCGGTTCAACCAAAAGCCGAACTAGCTGCGAGCGATTACATATAGCCCGAGCTGGAAAAAAAGAAAAAGAAAAACACGTTGAACAGATTCTTTAATCGTTGATATGTGTATGTTTGTGAGAAAGTGAGTGTGTTATTGAGGGGAAAGTTGGAAACCCAAAGAAAGAAAGAAAAATAGATGAAACAAATAATTATCACATGCCAAAAAGATGATGAGTCCCTTTGGACGAGTTATGGTGGCACTGTCACACAGAATGCATTAGGTCCACATCATGATGGTAGAGAACTAGAGATGTAGGTAAGTACATATACAAAATAACTACACTTTTGAATTCATGATGGTATAGATGTAGGTAAGTACCCATAGAAAATGACTACACTTTCGAATTAATGATGGTAGAGATGTAGGTAAGTACAGAAAACACGTAGAATAAATTCTTTAGTCGTTCATGTTCAACCTTTTTATGTTGCATCATTTCGATTTCTCCTTTCATATATCACGTTTTGATGTTTTCATATTCTCATAGCAAGTTTGATGTTTCCATGTTCATTTATTATGAGTGGTTTTGTCTGCACATCACATGTTGGATAAGATGGCACATACATATTCATAATATTAGGGCACATGAAGTTTAAATTCTTAAGAAACACACGGTTACTACCTTTCATGATGCAATATGCATTCGCATTCTCATAATGAAGGTATCTACATATATAGTGGAATGAATTGAATGTCTTTGTATTTACCCGTTTGATCTACATGATTCGTATATGATATTTGACTTTATGTTTTACGAAAGTAAGTAGTTATTTTCTTTGGTGCAAGTCAATACTGAATAAACATTATATCTGTTTAATATTTTTTTTTTAGAATACCAGTGAATTTCACGGGTGTTTTACATAGTATATTAGTATAGGATGCCAACTTCGCTTTTAGTGCATCTCACAACAAAAGTTTCTTTCACTCTTTTGCACATCTCACAATAAAAGTTGTTTTGTCCATAGGTGTGTAGAGATTTTCTTGAGAAGAGATCCGCCACTTTCAAATTCAATTTAAATTGTATGGTACTATGGTAGGTGTAAGAAATTTACTTCTCATACTACAAATATTTAAATTGTAAATAAGAAGCGGGTAAAAAAAATATTTGATGTAGAAGTGGGTAGAAATTTACTTCTCACACTTCAATTTAAATTGTATAGTACTATGTGGAGATCGATTGTTTACTAAAAATATTTTATGTAGAACTAGAAGTGGGTAGAAAAAAAGATGAAAAGCTATGGATTGGTAAGATCATTCATCAAATATAATTAATAAAACATCCGTTAAGGAAGGAACTGGACATGTAAATATTGCATTGTAAATAAGAACACCTAACTATTTATTGATCATAAATGCAAAAATTAAAATTTATGTATAGTTTTACAAGAGTAGTGGCCTGTAAAAAGCACACTTCGATTCAATTTACTCATTTTAAAGCCATTCAGTTTACTCATTTTAAAAAGCGCATATCAATTGAAAAGATAAAAGTTATGTGTCAGACTATTTCTAAACATTTATAGTCATTCAATTTAATTTACTCAATTTTAAAAGTACATATCCATTGAAGTCTACATAAAAGTTGTCAGTTTTATTTCATCGAAATACACCTTAATTGAAGTCTACAAATAACTATGACATTAATGAGAAACTTCAACAACAATATTAATTTTTATCCATTTAAATAAGTCATATTTATTTATAAGTGATTATATTTTTGTTGTAGTTTCATAAATCCTTGAAAGTAATAATTATATATTATACTAGGTTATTAACCCGTGAAATTCACGAGAATAAATTTAAAACCGTTGAATAGTTGTTGTCACTTACACCAATTTGCTTGCTTTAATATTATTGTAGATGTTCTTTCCTTTGGGGAAGATGTCAATGATGATATATGCCGGTCTTTCTGCTATAGTGTTTTGTGGCCACATCGTATATGACACGGATAATATTATCAAACGTTACACATATGATGAGTACATCTGGGCTGCTGTGCCGTTGGACTTGGATATCATCAATCTTTTCATTAATTTGCTTACCATATTGAGAGCCGTTGCCAATTAGACAGATAATGGTTACTGTGGTCGTTTAGACGTATATGAATTGTATTTTCAATAGACTTTGAAGTGAACATGTGGGTATCCTTGGAAGTTTGAATAGACTTCAATGCTTGTAACTTTCAAAGATGGCATATTCTTTTGTGAACTTTCTTATTTTTTACATTTGTGAATTTTGTGAATCTTGTTTTATTGGTAGTATGAAACACCATATCATGATTAGAACTTGGGTTTAAACTCACTGTTTAAGATGAAAAATCTCTATATTTTAGCTTACAGATGATTTATTTTACTGGCAAACTGAATTTATTAATGTTTACTACTCTTTATGCAAAATTAGCTTAGTCAAAAGCATAGAAAATAAATATTAAGACCTATGCTAAGGTTATGAATGGCGTAATCATACATGAATACACAAATTTAAGGAGACATAGATTGGCCTAAAAGGATTAATAGCTGATGAAAATGTAACAATTCACAATAACTACTAATACCAACCAAACTTACACCATTAAAATTCTTAACACACCCCTTGACCCCTATAACTATATTTATAAACCTACTAACCCCGTGACACTACTAAACCAGACCACCCACTGTCCTTTATGGTACTAAACCCCACAAAATTATAAAGCATTCTCTAAAAGCCTTATGGTAGTCGAGCAAGCTTCTTTTCAGCAAGAATCGACAAAAGTCTTGACACACCCTGAGTCCACATATGAAATTCTCTTTGACTCCGACACTCAAACTCCACCACACCACGAATACTTGTCCTTAGGCCAAAGTACCGCCTTTGCTCACCGCCATCAAACAGATGTCTCCCTGGCCAAGCCTGGATATTTTTTATAACCTGTAAAACGACATCTGAAATATTCAAGTAGTTAATAGATGCAAACAAAATCTGACTTATTGACACGTACAGTTAATTATAGCTACACCACTTACTTTTCTTCTTTTTCGTGATTGTAGAGCCAACATGTTTGCTTTTCATCTTTAGCATTACTTCACCCGTCCGATGGATATAAACAGATACAATCTTCCAGTGTAGATCACCTGCATTGAGACCCCATTGTTAGATTTATTTTGAATATTTGTGAATGGAAGATTTTAAATGAGAATAAAGTCTGATATGTACCATTACGGGTGCGTTTGAGAAGCTCGCTACCTCGAGCAAGAAGTTCTTGGTTACACATTCCAAGAAAGTTTTCTTCAGGGAGAAGATCCTCACGGTAACCGCTGCTCTTTCCATTGTTTTTGTTTACTTTGACTCCTCTATCAACTGGTATAACTGCTGCTATGTTCCATACTTCTTTTAATGCTCTTGCCTTTAAAGTCGCAGGTCCACGTAAAGCTATTAAACACGAATCCTTAACGCATTAGCCAGATTACAAACTCACCTTTCAGGTGTTTCAATGTACATGCGGCCAATTTATAAATAATTACATAAAAATTAAAGAAAAAAAAATGTTTACCAGTTGCAGCAGCAGCAGTGAGAGTTAGTATATCGCCATGGGACTTAACGTTAACAGCAGAATTAACAGCAGCAATGAGATGTTCGCGTTCAGCTCCCATAGCCTCTGCAGCTTCGACACACTGCGTCGCAACCAAGGTAGCAGCTGAGGCAACCGCCATGTCTGTTTTGGCCATTTGCTCGTCTTTTCTGGAAGCTGATGCAGCTGTTGTGGCTGTTGCGATGGTAGCCACAGCTGCTGCTATTCCAAGAAAGTTTTCTTTTTTCTTTTCCCTTCTCTCTTTTAACCACCTTCCAACTGTTTTGCCAGCTGGTGTGCTGCTGCCACCTGCGCCATAACCACCACGGGCATTGGCGAATAGGGGTTGTAGTGTGTTGTTTGCTCGAAGATACTGCAACACAATGCAAAGGCATGACATCAGTATACATACAAATTTAGCTGTTTTTCTATGTTTGACAAACAAAGTAAAAAATTGAATTGAAGTGTTTGGATATGTCTGCACCAACAAAATAAGGGGTGTCGTGTGCGCATATGGCGTTTACATATGTCTCACTAATGGGGTATAGAAATGGGACGATAATGATCACTGTGATAAAATAACAGCTTTGACTTACAACTGTGGCATGCTTCTCATTTTGCCTATTGAACGTTTCCTTGTTTTCAATCTTATAAAAATGTTACTACCATCCATCAGAAAATAAATTCACCGACATATATAATCCAATGAAATTGTCTATATGCTACTAATGCTAAACAACTTTTATTTATTTATATATATATATATATATATATATATATATATATATATATATATATATATATATATATATATATATATATATATATATATATATATATATATATATATATTTAACAAAACAACTTTTATTTATAAGGTGTACAAATTAAGTGCTTGCGGATGACAACCAAACCGATTTTGACCCGTTACACTGTACAACATCAAAATCAACAAAAAAAAAGTAATAGACCAACCATTACTGCGATCAACACCATCCCAATGCCTTCCTGGTATGATATTGTAACAACTTGGTGCAGTGTTAAACCCCCCATCGATAAAGCTTTTTCATAAGAGACTAATTATATATAAATGATGGTTGCAAAACATATAACAGGGTAATATATCTTTGGGAAAAGAAATTTACCAGAGTCGAAACATATTGAACATAACTGAATGTTGTTGCATTGGTTGCAAAACCATCTTCCTGCACATAACATTTCTTCATGGCAAGATGTGCACATCTACTGTAAACGAACAATCATAAAGTTTTCCTTGTTTGCCATAATATTGTCACCAAGTTGCACGAAATAAAAATGGTGTTTCTGATTGTGCCGATCCAGAAAGGTTAGATGCTGGACCCCTGAAACAAAAGAAAGACTAATTGATAAGGATATTACCAATAGGACTAACCTACTACCAATAACTATCCAATATAACAATTAGACTATTGCAAAACCATTACCATAATATAATAAATCAAATTCACATAGAATAATTGTAATCAAAATTTCACATCACTTTTGTAAACATTATATAATTCTATTCGAATAATTAAGCATCTAATGGTACCGATCGGATAATATAATGACAAATGAATATTAAAGTACGAATGGCTCGATGCAAGTAACAGTCATAAATTCGAGAAAATTTGTTTTTGTTAACCTAAAACGGATAAATATATATTTTATCATAAAAAATAAATAAAAAACATCCGCGTATTATCTTATTTCAGATATAATAAGATAATCCGCAAATATATGTGTGTGTGAGAACGACAACCTAAGGCGCTAAAACATTCCATGCTACAACTATATAGTCCATGGGATATTCTAAATGCACAAAATCTACTACACTTGAACTTTAACAGTGAGTGAATGAGTGATTAAAGAGATTGCATTATACATTAGTTACCAGCTTCTTTCAAACTACTTATCTTACCTTCTTATCAAGAATTCCAACCACCCCCTATCTTAGCTTATTTCAACCTACTTATGTTAGCTTCATATCACGAATTTCAAACCACTTATCTTAGCAAAGATAAAATACCAACATCGTATGATTCATATGAAAATGAAGCAATGAAAATTTATTTGATTAAATACCTGATCCATCATGTAATTAAAAGGAGATGGAGCTAAGTTACCGGAACTTGTTTTTAGCTACATGCGATGTACTCGGGTGTATCACTCCCAAACACGTCATTCGTTCCTCTCTGCCACATCAGCTAGCCTGAAACTGTAACTCCCTTTATTCCACGAAAACGGCAAATTCAAAATTTGAACTTGTAAACAATTATTGTTACAGTTTCCTCGTGATTTAATGCATATATGACGAAAAATAAAGCTTTAGGCTAACCCTCTCACCAGATTTCTCAGAGTTGGAGACATAGTTGGTTTAAAGCTTGCTATTCTCAGAGTTTGATTCAGTAAACTCACCATCAGCCGTCACCAAAAAAATCTGAATAACAACATATTTGAGAGTATCACCCAGACGCACATCATTTATTGAAGCAAATAATGAGTCCTAATAAGCAATTCCAAACGCTCTTAATTCTGTAGATTATTATTAGAAAAATATAGTTTTTATAATCATTTGATTATAAAAATGTGTTTCAGACGAATGCAACAGGGGCCTATTTGTCTCGACCCTTAAAAAAATTTAACTGTTTTGACCCATTACCCGACCCATCTATATAACCTGTATTTACTGTATAACTCCTCTTTATAGTTAATATGTATGTATTTACTTGTGATAAAGTTTTTCAGCAAAGAATCAAAAAAGGATTAGTTCATCGATCAATTTATACCTATGAAACTATAGTTCTTCGTCAAGACTTTCATGAGTGTTCTTCCTGAGCCATCCATGAGCCACAATCATTAATGAATCTCCAAACCACCTGCACAAAACACACAAACCAAACTCATTCAGACAAACACTTGGTGTGCCTCATATAATCGAAAACAATCTTCATGTCAAATGAATTAAAATAAACAAACACATATAATAAAAATCAAGATTTTACCTTCTTTTTTGTCCATGAAATTCATTCATCATTCTTTATGAGCTCGATAAAACCTAAAAAGCAAAAAAATTAGAATTGAAGATTCAAATTGATAACAAAATCAAATGAATAACAATATACATATCGTCAAAAGAAAACAATGGCTGTCTCTTTCACACCATTTTTCATTCAAATTGATAACAAAATCAAATGAATAACAATATACATCCCGTAGATTATTGAACTTACTTCGGATATAATCATGAAACATAGCTCGATTTCCAGATGAATATGTTTGGGAGGGATGGTGGCTGTCGGCGACGTTGTTGAGATTGGTGGGTTAGGGTTCAAAGAGTGGGTTAGGGTTAGTGGTATTCGTGAGTTAGAATGGGTGAGGGAAAGATGGGTTGTCACCGAAAATTTGGTGGCTTCCCTCCTACGTTTTTTTTTTTTTTTTTTTTTTTTTTTTTTTTTTTTTTTTTTTTTTTTTAATTTTCTTCCTTATTTAGTTTCCGTAATTTTATATGCTTCCCTATATATTTTCCGTAATTTTAGATATATGAAATATATTGGTTGAAAATTTAAATTTGTGGGTAAAATTACTTTTTAATAGGGGTATTCACGGTCTTTTTCAACTGCTGTATATTAGAATATATAGATATATAGATATAGATAGATAGATACACAGCATGTCTCAATTTATTTGTTCTGCTTTCAATTTTTTCTTTTTTCTTTTTTTTTTACTTTGACCTTAAGTATTTATTTGTGTTATATAATACTTGATGAAAATTATACCAATAAAAATACATTTAAAACCTAATCAATTCATATATTTTGCATATAATATTATGTAATACAAAAAAAAATAAAAAAAAAAAAAAAAAATGGTTAATGTCAAAGTTTAAAAAAAAATACTTCAAAAATTCAAAACATGACAAATAAATTAGGATAAAGCGAGTACCAATTCTTGATGTCACCATACCTTACACCTTTAAACTCTAAATTAAACCTCCAATTATCATATCTCTTTTCACAAGAAATTATCGTGTATGGATTTTTGAGTATGCTCATCTTAAATAATCATCATACTTGTACAATGAATGTCTAACTCATATCATATTCCATAGTCCATTGTCACATTCACCGGTTACACACCTACATAAACGAGCCGAATTGAGTCAAACTTTGACATGGCTCAACTTAACAATATTGGGTGTTTAACTCGATCTCGGCTCGATAGTATGACAAACCTTCATGAGGGAGCTCGAGCTCGATTTCTCTTTAAAAACGTGTTTTTTAAAACCAAATAAAATATACTAGTCGGATACCAGCGCACAGCGGCGGAGATAAATATAGTTATATTATAAATATAGTAAATGAATTGTTAACCCAACTCTCTCCGCAATTCCCCAACCGCTTAGTGAATTCGTTTCACAACACTCCGAATGTATATGTGTCCGATTGTATATGTATAACAACCGCGAATTTTCCAGGTCCTTACTCAACCTTAAGCTCGATATGATCTGTTTATTTAGTGTATGTGTTCACTATTATGTGTGTTTGTGAGATATACCACACAACGGTATGTGTTCACTATTATGTGTGTTTGTGAAATAGACCACACAACGCGAGTATGCACAAATAAACCTATTAACACGTAAAATATTGGTTTTAACAGGATTACACGAACATGGACGTATTTATAGTCAATCTTAATGGAAAAATTGTTTTAAGATCAGTGGAAAACATTAGAAATACTCGAGAAAATGTTTCGGAACTTAAATTTGTTTCGGATACGTTTTACAAAAAGAATAGCCGAATGACACTTCCCAACCTTGCCTAATTTACAGTTTTAGTCCCTGAGGGACAATATGCATTCACTCATGGTCCTAGGCCTATCTAAGGAGGTTTTATACCCCAATTAGGGTTATCTCACCCATTCCCCCCCCCCCCCCTCACACACACAGCCATCATTTCTCCCTCTCTCTTCTCCGGCCATCTCTTCTGACCACCACCGTGCAACACCACCATCTCTCCTCTTATCACACTACCACCACCAATCTTCACCTCGTGAACCCCTCACCCTATTTTGCTACAACACGCGCCTGAGAACCCTCCTCCACCACCACTACGCGCCACCTATTATTTTTCGGCCAAGATTTATATAGATCCGAGAACTTTGAAGGTGAGAAACACCATTTCACACGCGTGTGTGATTCGGTGTGGAACAATTCACGACTCAACGATTCGTGTTTCATTTATTTTGTTTGGATTCGGGTTAAAACATGGGTTAACAAATATTTTTATGATTTAAAACATGTAAAAACAGGGTGTTTTGTTGTCGTGGTTTGTGTCCGTGTCGTGTTTGGATTGTGTCCGTGTGTAGTGTGTCGAGTACGTGCCAAGATAAGCTCGAACGAGCTTATATCGGAGCTTATGAGTTATTGTTTATAGTTGTAGTTCGATGGTTTGTAGCTTGTGGTCATTTTTGGTTTTTATTGATTCGTATAAGGGCTAACGAGGGCTTGGTAAACCCTCTTAGTGGTTATGGTATTGTAGAACTCGAGAAAATGGTGAGCCGTGACCCCTGTGGTCTCGGCAAATTGTTGAAATTGTTTGTTGGTTACCGTGACATAACAACTCGAGCCGTGACCCTTGTGGTCTCGGCCGAGCACTAGTAATTATGGATTGTTTATTATTTTGAGGTTGAATTTGGATATAGGGTTTAGGTTGAAGTTGGTTTTGAAGTTGTGGTTGTGTTGTAATGGCAGCCGAGAGACCCAAGGGTCCGTTTGGTTTAACTGCTGCCTTACCATGGTTCGAAGCCGAGGCCATTGTGGTCTCGGCATAATGAGGATAACATTGTTGTTGTTGTTGAGATTGAGTAGTGAGTTTGGATTGAGATTATTAGTAACGAGCCATAGGAATTTGGCCGTTAAATATTGTTGGATATGCAAATTTTATTATGAGCTTATGATTAATACTTGTGATGAGTTTGAGCGAAGTCGAGTGTCACCGAGACTTTTTAGTCTCGGCGTGGCCTCGACAAGCCGAGACGATGCATATTAGACTTTATTTGGATTTATGACTATTATGGTTGGTTATTTGACCCGAGAATAATGAAAACTCGGACTCGTGACTTGAAACGGATGATAACTCGAAAAATATTTGTTTGGAAATGTATATATAACTAGAAATGGAAAATAAATAATAACGGCTAAAAACGGGAAATATTAATTAACAAAAACTCATTTGTTACTTAATATTTAACGGAAGTTTTTATTTAAAAACGATATGTCATAAATGGAAAGTTTGAAGTAAATAAGAGTTATTAAATGTTTCGAGGGCACGTTTATCGAGACACATTACCTTATTATTTTAATATTAGGATTAATGATTATGTGGAATCAATGTCGAGTTGACGAAGAAATTGTTAGATTTAATGAGCTGACGAATTCGATAAGCATCCGACAATTTGCCCGTATAACTTATTAAACTTTAAATAAATTACTTGATCTTGGTTCTGGTTAGGTTGTTGTGAGTTTTAGTAGTAGAGTCGGTTTGGGATATTGCAACAACTTGGCGTATTCGTTGTTGGGATATTGTTTCATGAGTCATGTCCGTTTTGGTCATTTGTTTGGCGTGTGTACACTTGAGTCAACGTTATGTCACCACTTCACCCACGATGATACCAAACACCAGTAAATGGATTTAACGAATATATTTTGGGATTGAAAGTGGAATATACTTGGGAATAGTAACTTTTGGAAACCGTTATACTTTTGGATATACGTTAAGATAAGTTTATTATTAATAGGTTGTGTCGAGTCCGTCGCGTTGTGATACTAGTTGTTGTTGTGCTATACTACTCGTGTTTGTGCGGTATTGTGCTTTGCTTTCGAGGTGAGTTCTCGTAGCCCCACTTTTAACGTGTTTTACCTTGGGGTGGAAATGGTACTCAATGCTTTACAAATGTTTTCATGCTGTGAACTACTGTTTTACATGATTTTGGACATATACGTGTGATGATGCGATTATATGCTGTGACATGTTTGTTTTGTGAGTACATGACTGCGCCACTGTTAACTCTCTGTTGAGAGCCCACAAGTTATAGGTTCAGTTGATGCAACTGTTAACTCTCTGTTGAGAGCCCACATGTTGATAGATCTATCGGGGTAGCTCCCCACGTGATATTGGTTATGCGTATGAGGAACACTATATGTTCAGTTGGCGTGACACTATTACTATTTGATAACATGCTTGTAATTGGTATTCATTTTCACTATGTCCTACGCTATTATTCACAGCTTCATGGTTTAACACCTAAACCTACGAGCTCACCAACTTTATGTTGACATTTTTGAGTATCCATTTTCAGGTGCTAAGACTGAAGTTACACTAGAAGGTTGAGTATTGGCCTGGCTAGCAAGACTTAAGACAAGACCCTTCCGGGTTATATCTCGTGAAGTTGCATTTTGATATTTCCTAGTGATTTTTAACTTTGAGAATTATGTTTATTTTGGATCTTTGTACTTATCCCGGTTGTGGGAGTTTGCGACTATTATCTGTCTTATATTATACATTTAGTATTTCTCTATTGTGTCACCTTGTGTTCTTGACTATGAGGTCATACCCCGTAAATGCTATTCCGCTGCGCCATTTTTTGGGTGTGACAGATTGGTATCAGAGACCAAGGTTATAGATAATTATGTGGTTTAACCTAGACCATAACACTAGTACAAATTTGGCCTACGGTCACACAAAAAATGTGTGACTATATGCATATAGTCACACACGTTTTTTTGGGTGTGTGTGACAAAAAGTCGCGCCATCATAGGTGTCATATGGTCACATTGTTTAGTTTGTGACTATTTTTATTGAAAAAGAGTGACCAAAACCCGAATATGTGTGACCAATTAGGCACAAATTTTGTTGGATTTATCATTATGTGTGACTATTTCCCATCATATGGCCACATGAATATATAATAAATGTGACGTTTGTGATGATTTAGTCACACAACGTGTGTTATTTTTTTCGAGTTAGTCACATACAATTTAAAAAACAGTGGCCAAAAGTGTTAATAAGTGTGACCATATGTTGTCTAAAGTGAAGAAATGTGTATTTTGTGTGACTATTGATCATCCAATGGCCACATGAATTTTTAGTTTGTGTTGCCTTTTGCCCTTTTGTAATATTTAGTCACACAAAGCATGTTTGTTTTGGGTATTTAGTCACATACAATTAAGCATAAAGTGGCCAAAAGTGCTAATAAGTGTGACCATATGATGTTTAAAGTGAACAAATGTGTATTTTGTGTGAGTATTGATCATCTAATGGTCACATGAATTTTTAGTTTGTGTGGCCTTTTGTAATATTTAGTCACACAAAGCATGTTTGTTTTAGGTATTTAGTAACATACAATTAAGCATAAAGTGGCCAAAAGTGCTAATAAGTGCGACTATATACATCTTTTAGTCACATTTAAGAAATCAATATATATCAAAACAAATTCAAATATATATCAAAACAAATTCAAATACAATAAAATTAGAATGTATATAACTGAACCACTAACACATATCATATAAGCAGTACTAACTATATGAACCAACATTACTAACTTATAACTAACAGTTGTAACTACACTAGCAGTACTAACAATTGTAACTAATACACTAGCAGTACTAACAGTTGTAACTAACACACTAGCAGTTTCAAGGGCTTCATGTTCTTAGTCCAACTTTTTTTATCTTTTCTCTGATTCATGAAAGTAACTGAAGTTGTTTCTTGGCATTCTTCTTTGAAGTCTTGGTCTCAGGTAATGGCAGTGACGGTTTGATGCCGTTTTGAGCACCGTTTTGAGCACTCACACTCCTGCAGAATAGTCAAAGAACTGATAGAAATAAAATCACATGAAAGGCCATACCTCTTTGTGAGACTCTACAGCTTTGAGAAATCGCTTGATAAAAACATACACAGTCGGGTACGAGAGATTGAATTGAAAGGTATTCACCATTTCCTTTTCCTGTAAACATCGAGGTGAAAACACATACAAGTCAGTACCAGATTATAATCTAAATTGAGAAAAGCAGAAAATCTATCAAATATTGTCTTTTTAGTTATACCATCATCAGAACTTCATCTCTAGTGTAATACAAAATAACCTACCTTATGCCAAAATAATTGTTTCAGGAATCATACTTTTAAGTCAAAACAAGAGACATGTTACTTTCAGTGCAAAGGGGTGTCTGGAATACTTATTTGTTCAGAAAATTAGCAAATTGGTGCCTTCATATTTACTCTGAAATGAGTAGATTAGCAGTTTCTCAAAACAGTTAAATTGCTACTTTGCTTTGCATGATGTAAGTACTTAAATAAGCAATCCCACACACCCTCTAATTAATTTAATAAATTGCGACATTTTAGCTTGCTCTAATTAATGTGTTCGATACAAAATTATACATACTGTTTTGATAAAAATCTAAACCTTTAACTAAACGCTGTTTCGAACATTACAATTACATAATAAATGAATTTTGACATGCTCTACCCATACCGTTAATCTTTTTAGTAAAATCTTCTAGCTTTAGGTATAAAACAAAACTCAAATATAACCCACTTTAATAGAAACGGTCAAAAATTGCACCTCTAGTGATACAAGAAATCACATGCTATAACATGTTAGGCACACACAGCTAAGCTAGCCCTTTTTTATAACCAAAATAATCTTATAGAAAGATATCAGAAATTACCAGCTCCATGAATTGAAGTCCGAGCCTTGCAGCTTCAATATCAGCAGATCTAACCAAATCGATAAAACCACAAAGACACAGATATACAATATAAATCTAGTGACAAACAGCAAAATCACATAAATACTATGACCTTATCTCAACACCAATAGTTACACATTTTATTACTTCTTGCTTATGGTAGTGTGCATAAATCTCATGAATATACTCGACCATAGAAAGAGGATCATCCTTATCAGCATCATCAATTTCCACTAGTGGTTCCTCATATACATCTTCCTCCTAAATTACACATTTGATACATTAGACTTCTAAACTGGCAAAGAACGAGAACAATGGTATAATTAGGAAAGTGATAATCAAACTACCATTTTATCAATTTCATCTAGCATTGCTTCAGTGTGTTGCACAAATAGTGTTGATCTTTGTACCCATTCAACAATATGGAAACATATACAAATAGTGCTGAGCTTTGTACCCATTCAACAATATTTTGGTTGGAGTCTGAAGATAGCAATTCCGCTGCTTCCTGACCACTAACCAACTCTAGAAGGAATACATTTGCTGTTTTGAAGTCCTTGTGTGCCAAACGAGGGCTTAAGGAGTGAAGGTGAGCCAAACCTAAACATTGGAGAATATGAATGAGAGTTACAAACTACTAATACACACAAAATGTACATGAACAAGCAGCCCTAGCTTAATTCTTTCAAAAGCCAAAAATATGAACTAATACCAGGAAAGCCAAAAATGCTCACTGATTTTGCAGAGGATCACCTTTAGCTGCCCCAAGACCTATCGAAAGCCTATGCTTGAATTCAAGCTTCTGTTTAGTAACCTGACCAGCCCTGTACGTTGAAATCATGGAACATCATAAATCATAATGCAATAAAGATTTGGTGGATTGAGAAAGTATGTGTATGGATTCCATAAACATGTGTGCATATATAAACAATGAAGATATGTGATATGTTAACGTATGAGAAGAGGAAATAACACATGCATATAAGCTTAACACACTACCGAGTACTGACCAACAATCTATCACCGCATAACTACAGATTAGTAACTTATGTGAGCTGCTTCAATGATCAACCAACACATACAATGATTCATAGATACACATATAAACTCATTTACAGAAACACATATAAACAGATTAGTAACTAATTCTACAGAAACAAATATAAACTCATTTAACGCAGTCATCAACCAACGCATACACTGATTTACATACAGAAATAACTAATTCAAACAGAAATAAAACTATACATGCGATTCGAGATGCTTGCAATTAAAATAACTAATTCAAACTAATTCAACGAACACACTCCAAAAACAGTCAATACTAGCTAATACTATACTATTCAAAAAATTAAAATAAGAATTAAGCCTGTTCATATAAGTTGATCCAAAAACAGTCACATTCAACGAACACACTCCAAAATTTCGCATTCATCAATAACTCCTCAAGCATATTATCGCTTAAACAACTTATGTTACAACAAACAAACTATTACCAATCGATTTGTTGATACAGCAAGCTCGATTCAAACAATCAATTTCTAGGTGCATATTTCACACATTATTCACATTATACTTAAATAAACGCAGTTTATACCTTTGGTGCGATTTGAAACTGAAACCCTAGCTGCTGCAATTGGACCGATGTAACTACCGAATCGCTCCGCAACTGATTTGAAACTGAAACCCTAGCTGCAACAATTCGATTGATTTAACTACCGATTTGAAGCAAATGAAATTAACAGATAAAAACCGGAGCTTATAGTTTCGAGCAGATGAAGCGAACAGAACTGAAACTAACTCATCATATTTGGGGAAAAACTGATTTGGGCGGGGCTTGTGAAAATACGAGAAGAGGGAAATTTGCAAATAGGTTACTAGGGAAAAGAGAATCCAACTTTTACCATAGAACCCATCAAGCAATCTTAGCCACTCATTTTTTTTATCAAAATAAAAAAAAATAAACTTCCACCCTTTTTTTAAAACTTAAATATCTCGCAAACCGTAAATCGTCAAGCTACAAAAAAAATACCATTGCGACGAGAATTAAATTATCTTTCTATAGACATGCATTGTTATATACTTTCGACGAACTTTTTTTTTTTAATTTCCGCCCAGAAAGAATCATATATGATTCGTAAAAATCGAATCATATATGATTCTTACGAATCATATATGATTCGTAAAAATCGAATCATATATGATTCTTACGAATCATATATGATTCGTAAAAATCGAATCATATATGATTCTTTCTGGGCGGAAATTAAAAAAAAAAGTTCGTCGAAAGTATATAACAATGCATATCTATAGAAAGATCATTTAATTCTCGTCGCGATGGTATTTTTTTTGTAGCTTGAAGATTTACCGTTTGCAAGATATGTTGTTTTTAAAAAAAAGATGGAAAATAAAAATGGGTGGCTACGATTGGTCCATTGGTTCTATGACAAATATGAGATCTATATTGATCTCATCTCTAGGTTACTATACTTTTTTTTTGTTGAATTAGGTTACCTATACGGGTTTGTTGAATTAGGTTACTTTGTTGAATTTTGGTTAAAAAATGTTACAAAATGGTCCTTGTCGTTAGTCGGGCGTCACGGAATTAGTCCCTAGACCACTATTTTGGTTAGTTTGACCGTTTTTCGTCACAGAATTAGTCCCTAGACCACTATATCGGTTAGTTTGACCATTTTTCGTCACGGAATTAGTCCCTAGACCACTATTTCGGTTAGTTTGACCGTTTTTCTTACGTTTTCGTTAGTTTTCTTACGTTTTCATACGTTTTCGCCTATTTTCTTAACTTTTCACACATTAAGCGACCTTTTTCGAAATAAATTTTTTTTTTAAATTAATTTTTTTCGAAATTAAATTTTTTCGAAATTATTTTTTTTAGAAAATTTTTTTTTTTCGAAATTAAATTTTTTTTTCGAAATTAATTTTTTTATAAAAAAATAATTTTTTTCGAAATTAATTTTTTTTATAAAAAATAATTTTTTTCGAAATTAATTTTTTTTCGAAATTAATTTTTTTTTCGAAATTAATTTTTTTAATAAAAAATAATTTTTTTCGAAATTAATTTTTTTTATAAAAAATAAATTTTTTCGAAATTAATTTATTTCGAAATTAATTTAAAAAAAATAATTTCGAAATAAATTAATTTTGAAAAAAAATTAATTTAAAAAAAAAAATAATTTCGAAATAAATTAATTTCGAAAAAAAATTAATTTCCAAAAAAAATTAATTTCGAAAAAAAATTAATTTCGAAAAAAAAATAATTTCAAAATAAATTAATTTCGAAAAAAAATTAATTTCGAAAAAAAAAATTAATTTCGAAAAAAAATTAACCGAAATACGGTCTAGGGACTAATTCCGTGACGAAAAACGGTCAAACTAACCGAAATAGTGGTCTAGGGACTAATTTCGTGACGCCCGACTAACGACAAGGACCATTTTGTACTTAAAATCTAACGAATGTTGACGTAAGTAACCTAATTCAACAAACCCGTATACATGGGTAACCTAATTCAACAAACCGTATACATGGGTAACCTAATTCAACCGAAAAAAAGTATAGTATCCTAAATCAAATTTTTTGCAAACTTTAGTAACATGTATAGGTATTAACCCAAATTTTATTTTGGAAAACCAAGTGGGGTTCATATAAATGATTTAGTCACTTTTTGTGACAACCTTGACTATATAATTTAGTCACTTTTAAATAATGTGTGACAAACTTGAGTATATGATTTAGCCACATGCACAATTACTTCATGTGACCATATATGGATTTTGGTCACACTGTTTAATTGTGTGACATATATTTGTCACATACATACATATATAGTGTGACTAATGTTTCAAACTTATTTATATCCGTCACACGTCCCAAATTATATGTGACTAAATAAAAAAAAAAAAAAAATTACAAGACACCTTTAGTCACGAAAATATTCAAATGTGTGACTGTAGCCTCGGTTGGAAAAATGAAATGGTCACACAAATCTGATCAAGTGTGGCTGTTTATTTTATTATGGTACATTTAGTCACACAAATATGTTACTGTGTGACTGTTCGAAATCGCACATGTGTGACCGTAGGCCAAATTTGTACTAGTGTAACCTAAGAATCCTCATATAGTTTGCATTATAGGAAGTACGTGTGCGATTATGTGTATAGTATGACACGAAGTGATGATGATAAGTAAATGCAGCATGATGCTATCTTAAAAACGCCTGGCCAACGTTTTTACAATAACATGGTGCGGCATGGACTTATCAAATTCATGGATTGTCAGATAGGAAGTTAGGTGTAGTAGCACGACACGTATACCGACCTATCCTACCTATCTCGTATCTAACGTTTACCAATGTACTACTTTGTAGAATCATTCCTCAAAGAGGGTCGACTCGAGTTAACCGAGGTGTTCCACCACCGAGGGGTGGAAGGACTAGTGGACGAGGAGGTAGGGCAGGAGGTCGTGGCACGGGAAGCGACGATGCCAACAATGAGACTCCTGATGTTGCTACCATTATCGCCCAACAACTATGGGAACTGCTACCCACCATTGTCACCCAAGTTGGCGACCATATCAGCAACCAAGGGAACAACATGAGTGGGAATAATCAAGTGGACAACAACGGTGGAAGTGATCACGTCAATGATGGAAACCATAACAAGGGTAACAAGGGATGTACTTACAAGGAATTTACCGCGTGCAAAATGGTGGACTTTGATGGCAATGGAGGTGCGATAGCTTATACTCAATGGGTCGAAAAGATGGAGTCAGTGATTGACATAAGTGAGTGTGCGAGTCATCAGAAGGTGAAGTATGCTGCTTGTTCATTAATTGAAAGAGCATTGACTTGGTAGAATACGCAAATTCAGGCTAAGGGCAGGGAAGCTGCCATAGGGACGAGTTGGGATGAATTTAAGGCATTGTTAAGAGAGGAGTATTGTCTAGACAATGAGATGCAGAAACTGGAACATGAGTTCTACCATCACACCATGGTAGGAACTAGTCATACGGCTTATACGGATCGGTTCCATGAGCTCGCTAGACTAGTACCTCATATGGTCACTCCTGAATCCAAGAGAATTGAAAGGTACATCTATGGGTTGGCCCCTGAAATTCGTGGAATGGTGAAAGCGACTGAGCCTGCTACTATCCAAAGCGCGATACTAAAATCTGCAACCCTGACGGATGAGATGATCAGGAATGGGACATTGTCTAAGAGTGGTGAGAAGAGGAAGGCCATGAGTGAGCCAAGTAAGCAAGGAGGTGCAAATGGTGACAATAAGAAAGCTAAGTGGGGAAAAGGATTTGTGGCAACTGGTGCCGTCAAGAAGGAGTATCAGGGTCCTTACCCTATGTGTGCCAAATGCAACTACCATCATCCAGAGACCAGGTCATGCCAGGTGGTATGCTTTAACTGTAAGCGACCTGGGCATATGGCAAAAGATTGTAGGGCAACAACTAAGACAAATGTTTCATTCGACCTAGTTCTTCGTCATAGGAAGCACCGGTATTCAAGCTCCTTATCTTAAAGGTAGATTTTTTAGTTGAGAAGTAACATATGTCACTCCAAGATTCAAGCTCCTTGTCTTTATTTTTTTTGGTGGAGCTCACAACTTAGATGATTTATATAATACTATAGATAATAAGGTTTAAACTCCATTCGAGCTCGGCTACACTAAACTAAAGATGATAGTATTTGCAAAGTAGACATCAAGGCCCATTTCCACAACTCACCTCATTCCCCTTTCTTCCTCACCACACCACACCACTATCCTCATATCTCCCCCCTCCACCACTGAAACATGGCAACCGCCGCCATGTCACTACTCCACTTCACTCGACTCCCATGCCACGTGTCACTCATCCCTTACCTCCGCCCACATCGCTCATCATCATCTTCCTCACTTAAGTTTACTCGCACGTGCAAGCCACGTGTCTCCTTCACCTTCTTCCCTACACGTAGTTATTCAGTAACTGCTTCCACCTCATCAGGTACACATTTTTAATACTTTATTCTTTTATGATATTTACACATTGTGTATTTTTTTATTAATATTAGGGGGTGTTTGGATTAGCTTATTTTATGGGCTTATTAGCTTATTGAAATCTGGAAAAGCCGATAAGCTTACTTTTTTGAGCTTATGAGCAGATAAATATAAGCTCATGGCTTAAGCCATGGGCTTAACCTATCGTAAGCCCATAAAAGTGAGCTTATCAGCTTTTCCAAATTTCAATAAGATATTAAGCCCATAAAATAAGCTAATCCAAACACCCACTTATAGGCTCACTTTTTGTGGCTTAACACTTTCCGGCTTATATAAGTTCATTATGTCATCAACAACTTATATAAGCCGGAAAGTGTCAAAATAAGCTACAAAAAGTGAGGTTATGAAACATAAGCCCAAAACCAAATAAGCCATAAGCCGAAGCAAACACCCCCTTAGTTGTTTAAAGGTTATAAATTTAGAGGAGTATAGTCATTTCATCGAATACCTTTGCTGCATTTTGAATATTTTGTTTAGGGAAATGTTAAGTTTGTGTAGAGATTAATTAGAGGGTGTTTGGTTTGGTAGTGACCTAGTATCTACTCAAATATCCCTATTTTTCCCAAATTCAAAAAAATTATCTACTCATTAAAGCCCAACGTCAATTAGAGCCTTTGCTATGGGAGATCGCAGGAGTTAACGTCTTAATATATTTAGTGAAATTTATACTCATAAGTTCAGTTTTTACTGCGCTTCTTATATAAGAGTTCAAAAAAATCTGTGCACACGATCACCTTTAGTCTTGGTTGTATCGTAAAGGTGAGAGAAAACCCAATAATGTTGACGGGTTTGGAGTATGAATAGATTTGTGGGTTTTATCAAAAAAGCAATTTAATTAGGAAATGAAAGTCATTTTCTCAATCACATACCCTAGAACCAGACAGTACCTAAGATGTTATTAGCTCTTTTTATGTTATAATTGTGGAAAGATGTTGCATCTTGTGCAAGTGATGCTCCATTCATGTTAGATTGCTTTGTTTACTCAAAAGATATGATGTATGATGAGCTTGATTACGAAAGAATCTCTGAATGGGAAAGAAACGATTGAGGAACCAGCCCTTTTTCCCACCCATTAGGTGGTATGTTTTATAACTAAATGTTTAAATGCTTAGATAGTTAGCGTAAACACTCACCAGGGGTGGCTGTGTTGGCAAGAGCTTGTGACTATCATCGCTAACATGTGAGAAGTCTCAAGTTCAAACCACGCTTGGTGCAAAAAACCCGAAGTGGCCACGCCAACATCCCCGCCTAGGAGGGCTTTAGCTGGTTTCAGTTTCTGTGGCCTTTGACCCAACTCCCAAGCCCCGTGTGCAAAAAAGGTTGGACACAATGGTTATCCTAAAAAAAGAGAAACATCTCTATGTAAAAATCCAGATATTGTCGAAGGCCTTCTTTCATTGAAATGTGGGTGTTTGATGTTTTTGGTCGGTTGGTGCATCATTTTGATCTGACTTGGTCAATATTATAGTAGTGGGGTGTTTGGGATTGTGTGTGTAAAACTGCGTTTTTAGTAAACAGCTTCTAACATGCTTTTCTAAACTGTTTACTCTCTAGGAAAACACAGATAATTACTTCTTTCTATGGGTTTGCCAAACATTGATTTCTGATTAATTACGTTTTTTAATAGCATTAATCAGATAGTCACTCCTAGAACGTAATCCTTGGTCGGTTGGTGCATCATTTTGATCTGACTTGGTCAATATTATAGTAGTGGGGTGTTTGGGATTGTGTGTGTAAAACTGCGTTTTTAGTAAGCAGCTTCTAACATGCTTTTCTAAACTGTTTACTCTCTAGGAAAACACAGATAATTACTTCTTTCTATGGGTTTGCCAAACATTGATTTCTTATTAATTACGTTTTTTAATAGCATTAATCAGATAATCACTCCTAGAACGTAATCCTTGGTCGGTTGGTGCATCATTTTGATCTGACTTGGTCAATAGTATAGTAGTGGGGTGTTTGGGATTGTGTGTGTAAAACTGCGTTTTTAGTAAGCAGATTCTAACATGCTTTTCTAAACTGTTTACTCTCTAGGAAAACACAGATAATTACTTCTTTCTATGGGTTTGCCAAACATTGATTTCTGATTAATTACGTTTTTTAATAGCATTAATAAGATAATCACTCCTAGAACGTAATCCTGAACAACCCTCTCATCCCTTTTTTTTTTTTTTTTTTTTTTTTTTTTTTTTTTTTTTTTTAATTTGGCTTAAAGGTAAAAAAGAACTTTGTATGTTCAGGGACATGTTGGGCTATATTTTTTATAATTAGAATAATGTGACATCATACTGTCATATACGGAGTAAATGTTTAGAGGAACTTGAATTGGAATATGAATTTTTTCCCGAGGCAGTTAATATCATTATTTCCTTTTTCTGATAGTCATACCTGACCTATGGTAGTTTTAAGCCATTATTTTCAGGATGTTTCTTTTTAATCTCTATGTTGACTCATTTTGAAATATTCTCTCTAGATTGGAATAATGTTGCGACGGGTGATGAAACATATGATGTGATAGTGGTAGGAGGTGGCCATGCTGGCTGTGAAGCTGCTCTTGCCTCGGCTCGTTTAGGGGCAAAAACTCTTCTTTTGACACTGAATATTGACCGAATCGCATGGCAGGTTAGTTGATTCTGATCTGTATTTTTCATTATGATACTTCTCATTTTTAGACACACGTGTTAAATTAGGTTTACCATATTGTTTGATATCGATATGCAAAGTGGAATCTGTGTTTTGATGGTTTGAGATATTTTTGTCCAACTTATCATGATTGTGAATCAAACGACAGAGGACAGACCATAAATATTTGTTACGAATTTGGTTGGATTATTAGTATGGCATGAAGTAGCACCCCGCTAATAGGTTTTCTATCCGTTACATCTTATAAAATATAGCAAGCTTAATCACACCACATGATACATACATATTTTTGCAACTGTAGAAGGACAAGCCCATGAATATTAACGCATATTTAGAAAGTTCCTATTGCATAGGATATTTCATAGATTCCAAGTGTTGATAAAATAGATTCCATATATACTAGGAAAAGAAGCAATAAACTTGTAAATAGGTAACATAACTTTATAACTTGGAACATAATACTTATCAAATTTTTAACTAAGGGGAGAAAGCAGGGTGTAAAGCTGGACCAATGTATTAATGAAATCTGGTAACTTCTTGTCTAAAATGGCATACAATAAAATAAAACCAACAACATCTAAAGATTTTGATTAGCTATTTTGTGCTATATTGCATTGCAACAAAGTCACCATGTCTATGCAACCCTTTTAGATAGTTATGGCATTTGTATTTTCAATTGGAGATGGAAGTGGATGTTCCATTCTAGGTAAATACTAAATAGGTAATGAAAGGTTTAAAACTTAGCCGTTGGGAGATTTTAAAAACTGAAAATCGGCGGTGATAATATTTTTGTTAATTTAGGTTCAAGTATCTCTAGTTTTCTTCAAAAACTCACTACTTTTGTGACTAAAATAATGGTGATGACGTCTTCCTTTGTTAATTCAGTTTTTCACTTTCGTTTCGGATAAATGCTATGCATTTGCGTCAAATAATTCTTACCTGTCTGGCAATGCCTCTCCAGTATCACTCCTTTTCCTGAGTATACCGTTGCTATATTGGTATTCACATCTAGCGCATGGTAAAATTAGTAACAGATAAACATTTATGACTTTTTTTACATTTATGACTTCTTGGGAATTGAATATCTATATTCCACATTAATGTACCAAAGTCCTCAGATGTCATTTCTTACTAAGACAAGTTTGATGCAGCCCTGCAACCCAGCAGTTGGTGGACCTGCAAAGTCTCAACTAGTACATGAAGTGGATGCATTAGGTGGTGAAATTGGAAAGATGGCTGATAGGTAAATTTCATGCACTAAATAGACATGTTTTTTGCCCTATTTAAGGAAAATAGCAGACATTTGTAAGCTGATGCTAAAACCATCATACCTGCAATTTTTACTTCTACCAGATTCTGGCTATTCTATCCTGATGAGATTGGCTTAATTTAGATCAAACTCCATAAGCTGTTCTAATATTGTAGCGCCCGTCTTCTTATTATTTCAAAATGTCACTCTTTTCGTCTTTACAAATTGTTGATACAAAAGTTGGGCGTTCCTTGATAGGACTTCTATTCTCGTACCAATTGAACCTTAATGCTCGATGGAACCTGCGCACTATTGCGCACGGTGATCAGTCATGGTCTTCGCCTGGCCGCCATGTGTACGCTGGAGCATCCTGAGGTCACCGCATCCTTTGGGAAGGTTGTGAATTGCGCTATTGCGCACGGTGAGACCTCGGCCGCAGACAAGCTTGCTGAGGCCAAGTTGCTGACTGTGCCGCTTGCCGAGGTGCCTGGGTATAAGGCGGATGCCCATGCTGAGCTTGTTGCTGCCATGGAAGAGCTAAAGAAGCTTGAGCTTCCGCATATCGGTAGCTTGGAGTGTGATCAGGATCAGCCTATCAGCGTGATCATGGCGGGGCTCACTCTTCCTAGGCATCTGCAGGATGATGCAGATCAGCAAGTGGACTTCTACTTGAAGCCTGATGTAGCGCAGTTGAAGGTACCCATTTTTGCTCAGCCTCGTGACATTCTGAATCCTTTCCGTCTTGAGAAAGAGATTTCTTTGCAAAGATCGCTAAATGCGCATGTTTCCAGGGTCGCACGAAAGAAAGGCGAGAAAGGAAAGGCCATTCTGTGCGGCATAGGCGCTGCGCATCAGCCTAGATCCGATGGTGTGCCTGTCTGCGTGGCCACTGTGTCCCTTGATGATGCAGAGTTGTTGAAGAGGCTCGCGGATGCAAAGGAAGCGGCTTTGAGTGGGGGCTCCAGCCAGTTAAGGCGTACATATAGTATTTAGCTTTTTTGTACAAGTCTTTTTGTAGAAACGTGTTCTATAAATAAAAGGTTGCTTTTTGTAATTTATGCTTTTGACCTCGTAGATCTTGTATGACTTATGTATCTTTGCGTGAAGATATCTTTAAGTGTCTAAGCGTATTTAGAAAGAGAAGAATCATAATCGTGTATGAATTTCCTTAAATAATGACCGTAGTCGTGTATTGAATTTGTCTAACTTATTGTAAAGAAAGAAATCATAGTCGTCTATGTATTTTTGTAATTTTACTTGTCGTATTTTACTTTAAGGAGTCAAGAGTCTTGACTTCCTGAGTTGTTAAACGCGCACAGTGTGCCCTTTTGCGCATTCGTCGTGGGGTGCGTAAGGAACTTGCGCCAACGTCTTGAGCGCAAGGTGTTTAACAAGGATTCGTGATCCAATGTTGATGGGTTTGCAACCCTCTTACTCAACGAGTTGTTTATTAGGTTAACTCATCCTTTCTGCCATCGTGGGTCTTAGTGTGTGCATGCACGCCATGTAGGCAAGATTATAACAATATTGAAACACGATGATAAAAAATGCAAACAATAAAGTTAAATATGTTATGGAGTTAGCTAGAAACCATAACGTTTTATTAATACTTGCAAGTTTTGAAAAAGGAATACTTATCTAGATAATACTTTAAAAAATAAAATTACATGGATCTTTATTGGGGGCACTTTCTAAAGCGCATGAGTGTCCATGTTGGGCCGTAGCCTTCTTCAAAGATAGCACCGTTTAAGGTTGCGGACGTTCCATGTTCGCTGTAGCTCACGTCCGTCCTTGTCGCGTAGCTTGTACGCTCCATTACCAAGTGCTTCTATGACCTCGTAAGGTCCTTCCCACTTTGGTCCTAGCTTACCAGTGTCTTCTGCGCGGCTTGAGTCATTGTCGCGGTATACGAAGTCGCCTGGTCTGAATGAAGTGTTGCGTACTTTGGTATCATAGTATTTTTTCATTTTCGACTTAGCTTTCTCTTCGCGTATTGCTGCGCGTTCACGTCGCTCTTCTAATAGATCTAAGTCTATGCGCCGCTCATCGTCATTGGTTGCTACGTTAACTTCCGCAGTACGGATGGTTGGCATTCCAATTTCAGCTGGTATAACAGCTTCTGTCCCATAGACCAAAGAGAAGGGGGTGTCCCCGTTGCTAACCTTGATGGTTGTTCGGTGCGCCCAGAGAACATGTGATAGTTCTTCCACCCATCTACCTTTGTGTCTGTCCAGGCGCGCTTTGATTCCTTCGCCTAGGCTTCTATTTGCGCGCTCAACCAGACCATTGGTTTGTGGATGAGTTACTGATGCGAAGTGTTGCGTGATGTTCAGCTGTTCGCACCAATCTTTAAACGGGTTATCACGGAATTGTTTTCCGTTATCAGAGATAATTTCTCCAGGTAATCCAAAGCGACATACTATGTTGTCCCACACGAATCGTTTCACCTGGTTACCTGTTATGGTCGCTACTGCCTTTGCTTCGATCCACTTGGTAAAGTAATCTATTGCCACAATGAGGAATTTCAATCCTCCTGCGGCAATGGGGAAAGGTCCAGCGATGTCGATACCCCATTTGTAGAAGGGCCATGGCGATGTAATAGGTGTTAGTTCATGTTGTGGTCGGCGCGGAATAGGTCTGTGAACTTGGCAATCATTGCACTTCCGTACCAGGTCACGTGCATCACGGTGCATAGTTGGCCAATAGTATCCGGACCTTAGGGCGCGCGCTACAATGGACCGTGGTCCTGAGTGCATGCTGCATGAGCCTGCGTGGATCTCTCGAAGTACATAGTCTGCCTGGAGAGGTCCAACACACCTAAGCCATGGTTGTAGGAATGAGCGTCTATATAAGACGTCGTCTCTGAGCTCGAATCGCTGCGCTGTGCGTCGGATTCTTCGAGCTTCCTTCTGCTCTTGGGGAAGTATGCCCTTGCTGATGAAGTCAATGATCGGTGTCATCCACGTAGGATTTTCCTCTTCTATCACCGTGGATATTTCCATCTCTGTGATTGACTTGTTTTTCAAGGTTTCCACCAAAACTTGTTTTGATAGATGCGCAAAACTGGTGGATGCAATCTTGCTCAGCGCATCTGCTTTCCTATTTTCACTCCTGGGAACCTGCTTGATGATAAATCTATCGAAGTTTTGGATCAGAGATTTGGTCTTTTCGAGGTATTGGATCATGTGTTCCTCCTTTGCTATATTATTCTCCTGACACGTGGTTAGCCACTAGCCGCGAATCGACGTTTACTTCTAGGTTGCGTGCACCCATTCGAGTTGCGATGCGTAACCCAGCTAGGAGTGCTTCGTATTCTGCCTCGTTGTTCGTGGCTGTGAATTCAAAACGCAGTGCGTAGGTGAATTCAACTCCTTCTGGGTTGGTGAGAATAAGGCCACCTCCTGATCCATCTACGCATGAGGATCCATCAGTAAATAGAATCCATGGTTCTTGAAGTTCCTCCTTGCTTGTCGCAGGTGGAGTGTCTGTATCCGGCTTCTCAATGATGAAGTCGGCCAATATCTGCCCTTTAATTGCAGTGCGCGGTCTGTATGATATGTTATGCTCACCCAGTAACACACTCCATTTTTGTAGACGTCCCGATGCGTCGGGTTTCGATATAACCTGTTTGATGGGTTGGTCTGTGATAACAGCGATTGGATGCGCCTGGAAGTACCTGCGCAGTCTTTTCGCTGCAAACACTAAGGTTAGGACCAATTTCTCCATTGCAGTGTAGTTAATCTCCGTTTTCTTCAGCGCCTTACTAACAAAATAGATGGGTGTTTGGACGGAGTTCCTGTCTGTCAATAGCACTGCGCTGACTGCTCCTTGGGTCGCAGATAGATACATGATCAGCTCTTCCCCTGGTCTGGGTGCGACAAGTTTTGGGAGTGCTGCTATGTGTTGTTTGAGCTGTTGGAAGGCTTCTTCTGCTTCCGCAGTCCACCTGAAATCTCCCTTTTTGGTGCACTTCTTGAGTGTCTTGAATAGGGGAAGTGACTTGTCTGCTGATTTGGATAAAAATCGGTTCAGTCCGGCTAGCTTGCCGTTTAGTGACTGAACTTCTTTCAGTGTGCGCGGTGAGGGGAGGTCAATGACTGCTTGAGTCTTCTCTGGGCAAGGCTTGATCCCATCGGGTTCTATCAAATACCCGAGAAACATGCCTTCCGTAGCGCCAAACGTACACTTCTTGGGGTTTAATTTCATGTTGATTCTCCTGAGTGTTTTGAACGTTTCCTCCATGTCGCGCACTAGCTCTTCCTCTGTATGGCTTTTGATGACGAGATCATCGACGTAGACTTCCAAGTTGCGTCCCACTTGCTTCTCGAACGCAGTGTCCACCAATCTTTGGTATGTTGCTCCTGCGTTCTTTAGGCCGAAGGGCATCTTTGTGTAGCAGTAGACCCCTTGACTTGTGTGGAAGGCCGTCTTTTCTTCGTCTTCCTCCGCCATTTGAATTTGGTGGTATCCCTTGTATGCGTCCAGGAAGCATTTGAAGGGATATCCACACAGAGACTCGATCTTCCAGTCTATCTCTGGAAGCGGGTAGCAGTCCTGTGGACATGCTTTATTCAGGTCTGTGAAGTCTACGCACATTCTCCAACTGCCATCGCTCTTCTTTACCATCACTGGGTTAGAGAGCCAGTCATGGTAGTAGACTTCCCGCATGATGCCTGCGTCTACTAGTTTGTGTACTTCTTCCAGGATGGCTTTTGCGCGGTCTGGAGCTTGTCCGCGCTTTTTCTGTCGTATTGGAGGATATCCTTGTCGGATTTGTAGCTTGTGTTCCGTGATGGAACGTGGTACTCCTGTCATATGCTTTGGCTCCCATGCAAAAATATCTAGGTTATTTTGCAAGAGTGCGCATATAGCTGATTTGCCTTTGTCAGACAGAGACCCGCCAATAGATACCTGTTGATCCGGGTATTCAGGGTGAATGGCGACCGTTAGGTTTGGGACTTTAATTGCGCGCTGTTCTGGAACAACGCTTACGTCACTTGTCACTGCGTTGCATTCTTTGGGTGGTATGGTGGTATTGTAAAGGGTGACAATACCTCCTTCCACTGGGAATTTGAGCATCCCATGCGCTGTGGATGGTACGGCGCGAATGGATGATATTCCAGGTCTCCCAATGATACCGTTGTACGGAGAGGGAGATCTGATTACCATGAAGTTCATCCAGGTGACTGTAGAGTGTGGTTTGTCACCAACTTCTACGAATAGACGTAATTGCCCCATGGGCCATATTTTTTCCCCTGTGAAGCCGGTGAGCGGCGTTGTGGCTGGGATTAGCTGGCTCTGTATCTCAGGTCGTAGCTTCTTGAAACAGTGTTCATATATAATATCGGCGGATGCGCCTCCATCTATATACATGCGACGGATGTCGTGACCCCCCGTATGTATTTCGATGGTGAGTGGATCCACTACTGCGTTGTTCGCGGTCAGGGAGGGGAAAGAAATTTCGTTTCCCTTAGAAAAACGCTGACTAACTTTCTGTCTTGTCGCGCGCGACCATGGCTGTATCATGTAGATGATATCTGCCTTTTCCCTTGGCGTCTCTTTCTTGGCCACTGGTTTTGGTTTGTCTTTCCCTTCTCTGATGTTTTTCACGAGGTGGTCCATCTTTCCTTCCTTTACCAATTTGTCAATCAATTGGCGCAGTTGGACGCAATCGTTAGTTGTGTGGCCCTTTTGTCCATGGTATTCGCAATAACCATTCCCTATGCGCTTATCCTCTGGGGTGCGGATTGGTGGTGGTTTCGGGAAGTTCGCACCCTCCGTCACAAATATCTCCCTTGGGGTTTTTGTGAGGGGTGTGTATCTATCATTGTCTCTTCCACTCCCTTGGTTGCGATAGCCTCTGCTGCGGCTGTTACGATTGCCACCCTGGTCATTGGATTGTCTCCTTGACTCTTCGTGTGGTCTATGGTTCGAATAGCCTTTTTTGCTATCCGCAGCGGCTTCTTCTCCTTGGACGAAAGACCTCGTGCGCTTCATAAGTTCGTCAAAGGTTAGGGGAACCTTATCGTTTAGCTTTTTTATCAAATCTGGGTTATTGATTGCATTCATAAAACCCGATATTTTTAGTATCTCTGGACACGCCTTGACTTTCATGCACTCGTCCTTGAAGCGTTCCATAAAAGCGCTTGTGGATTCCCCTTGTCGCTGTTTAACCCTAGCGAGTTCGACAGGGTTTTTGGCGCACTTCTTCCTTTGAGTGAAGTTTAAGCGAAATGCTCTGCGCAACTCTTCAAACCCACCAATGCTTCTGCGTGGAAGCTTACTAAACCAGTTGCGCGCATTCCCTACTAATGTGGAGTTGAACATATGGCACCACACAGGCTGTGGCCAATTTTCGATAGTAGCTGCTGATTCGAAAATTTTTAGGTGATCATCAGGATCACCTGTCCCATCATATGTTTTAACATTAGCAGGCATGCGCCTTTTCTTATTCTCAGAAAAGTCACTGATGCGCCTAGTAAACGCATCAACCTTTTGGCGACGCCAGGGAAGAGACATGTCTTCATTATCCTGGTCGCGGTATTTCCCTCTTGATTTCCAGTGTCCGGTTTCTTTGTCCTCGTTGTCCGAGGAATCACTCGAAGATGAGCGAACTCTTTTGTGACGCTTGCGTCGACTATCGTCAGAATCTGAGCTTGTTCCTCTGCGGCGCTTGCGCCGACTATCCTCAGAATTAGAACTTGAGGGGCTTTCGCTTGGGGAGCATCGTCGCCCAAGCCTATCTTGGATTCTGCGACTGCCAAGTCTGGCGTGGACATTGGCGCGCCGTTCCCCGTCTTCACGCTCCTCCAGACGCTGGAGGTCGGCTGTTTCCTCGTCCACAACCTTCCTTCCAATCCTGGCGAACACTGGTTGTTTACGGCTATCCCTCTCGCGTCTTTCCTTTCGGTAGCGCGGTGGGGATGCGTCAGGATTAGGGTCAAAGTTGAGTCTGGCGTGCAGACTTTGGCTTGACCTCTTCTTTGCCTCCTCTCGCATGAGCGCAGTCAAGGCTTCGTAGTTTTGAGATACGAAGTCACTTGGGACCAATTCGGAGGTAACTCCTTCTAGCGCGATAGAGTCGGTTTCCAAAACTGGATCCTTGTTTCGTACAGGCGCGTTGGGAGGCTCAGTGAAGTTCACTTCTGGCATGGCAAGAGGTGTGCGCTCCAGTTCTATCTCGCTAGTACTTGTCGTAATAGCGGGGGTAAACCTGGTAAGCGATTCCACTGCAGGAAAGACCAGATTTGGGTGCGCTCCTAAGCTTTGAGGCGTACTGGTTGTCCCAAAGGCCTGCTTAGAAGCCGTATCAATTTGATGCTTCTTCCCTAGTGGATCGTCCTGCGTTTTCTTCCCATGCGGACTCTTATGACTTCCGTGTTTCGTCATTCTAGTTTTTTGGTAAAATCCTTAGTGTAGGGTCCCACGGATGGCGCCACTTGTTGATACAAAAGTTGGGCGTTCCTTGATAGGACTTCTATTCTCGTACCAATTGAACCTTAATGCTCGATGGAACCTGCGCACTAAGAAAAAGAACAAACACCGTTAGGCTTATCGAGGGATTGTCTCCCCCGATTATCCTCCGGCGTGAGAGTAAGTAATCGAACGTAGGGTTTAGTAAAGGGTTAGGGTTTTATTGAAGATCGTACCTCTACCGAGGGCTGGAATGCCCTTTATATATGCATGAAACCCTAGTAGGTTTCGTGTTCCCTACTCCTCGGCGTGTTAGCCGACATCGGATATTTGGTGTATATCCTCTTTGTTTAGAAGATACTCCATATATTATCCGGAAATAACTTTGGGCTTGGGCCTTGTCGACCCAAGTCGCATAACTGGTAGTCCAGTTGCGGCCCATACGTGGTGGGCTTAATTGTTAGTATTGTTTACTAATCGGGTTCGTGACCCGGGTATGGACTATACGTCATCACAAATTGTGCTATTTGCGTGTCAAAAATACCACACTTCCTTGGAGGTTTGTATAAAAAATGATTGTTTTTCTCTCTAGATATGGGAAAGGAGTAGAGATATTCTTACTACATTCCCGTATAAAACTATTCTTCTTCTTCTTTGTTATTCACTTATTTGCACGAGAATTTGAACTTGAGGTATAATGGAGATTTTTTCTTTATATTAGTATATGAATACTTTTCCCCTCCGTCTTAAAGTAAGTGTTCACATTAAAATTGGCTCACTGTTTTAGGAGCATGCAGCTAGTACACTGTTTATTACTTACATGTCAATTTTGCCTGTATACATTTCTAAAGGTACAATCATTGCAGTATCTCTAAACGTACAACCGTTGCAATGGCTGGACAAATATTTCAGTACAAATTAATAGCTAGGTTGACATTTATTTTGGAACAGAGGGTGTATATTTTTATTGCGGTTTAACTTAATCAGATGCTTTAAAGGGGAAATTTAATATTGGTTTATGTGGCAGTTTGAGAATTATTTATAGTTGTATTTAAAGTTGCATGCTGCAAAGATAGTTGATCTAGTTTAAGTTGTCAAGATTTCATGAGTTTGATTTAGGACCTGCTATTAAGGGATTCTGAGGGTAGTAAGAATTAAGGTTTGCTTATTATAGATCCCTCTGTATGCTAGAGTCGAATCTTAATTGTTACTGCAGTTCATATGGTAAAGTTACTAATTGTTTCTGGCTTTCTGCTTATATATTTCAGGTGTTATCTACAAAAGCGTGTTCTTAACATCTCTAGAGGCCCTGCGGTTAGAGCATTGCGTGCTCAGACTGATAAGAGAGAATATGCTATTGAGATGAAAAAGATTGTAGAGAGGCAAGCTTACTTTACTTCTTTCTGCGAATGTTAACTGATTTTGGATATGGATATCATGATTTTCTGGTACATTAGTTATTGACTTTCAACTTATGTCATATGGAACTCATGAACGTGAGCTTGATGTTAACCTAAATTCCTTGAACTTGATCTAGGAAGGTTGTAAATGGTGTGATTATTTGTTACAAATGAGATAAGAGAAAAAAAAAAAACTGTAATGATGTATGTTCCTATCTGGGGTTTTAAAGGGTTCATTCAAGGCACTTGTTCGAATGCATTAAAACAAAACTCTGGGCTGACTTGTGGCTGTTTTTTTTAGCCTTTTCTTCACGAATTTAAAGTACTTATATGTGTTTTGTGTTTGCAGCACTCCCAACTTGTCTATAAGGGAGGCGATGGTAACGGATCTCTTACTAGGAACAAATGATGATGTCAAAGGTGTTCGCACATTTTTCGGGATGGACTTTTATTCACAATCTGTAGTACTTACTACTGGCACTTTCATGAGTGGAAAAGTATGGGTTGGAAGAACTTCTATGCCTGCGGGTAGAGCTGGCGAATCAGCTTCGCATGGTCTCACTGAAAACTTGCAATCACTTGGATTTGAAACTGATCGGCTAAAAACGGGGACGCCTGCACGCGTCGACTCACGCACTGTGGATTTTTCTCTGTTGGAGCCTCAACACGGAGATGAAGAGGTTTTTGCATTTAATCTCATATGTATGTTTATCGTAGTTAAAATATTATCTTCAGAGTGGATTTTTTTGCTGCTTGATATATTGACATGATTCAAAATTTTGATGAAACCTTTAGTTATACAAAAATTAACACCCTCGTGTTTCCCAGTACATTGTTATATAAGTAAATAGTATCACAGTGAAAGTTTAATTTTACAGAATAACTTGACGTTTTATGCATTTTGAATGCATGCTGGGTGGCTTTCGACCTGTTCAACCCGTTACTGTTTTAGCCACTATTAAAAATTCACTAGGTTAGGGAGATGAGTAATTTAACTTATTTTTCTAAGAGAACTGTATATATCACTCATCTCTTTAAATATTGCATGGTTAAGGGCTTCAGTCCTTTGTAAATTGATGCATTAAGTCTGAATAATGATTAAGGAAGTGGTATTTCTTAGCTAACATACAATAAGTGGTACCAGTCTGATTCTGTAATTTCACAATTAAATAGACAGGATTGTTATTTTTATTAGTGTGTATATGTTATCTGCAAGTTTGTTCATCTTTGATGGTAGAGGAACTTGTGTTGCTTTTATCTCTTCCAAATATTAAGTTGTCAATTATGATACCAATTCATCTTTGGCATCATTTTAACTGTTGATAGGATAGTCAATTGCATCATATCATGTTTTTGGTGAATTACATATGTCGTGCATAGCCGATAAAGACCAGTGATGAGTGACCATCCATAGTAGTTGCAGTATTTGATATCATTTGTTGCTTTGAATGAACTTATGAGATTACTTTTTAAAGTTGAGAAATAACTCAGTGTTCTTTTGGTTCTTCAATTAATTGAAGTCCCCAACCTAACTCTTGGTAGAGATGCTCGTTAGTTGGTTAGAGAGTTGATTATTATTGTTATGTTTTTAACGAGAGTGGCGTGATAAACAGGTGAACTGGTTTAGTTTTGATCCTGAATACCACATCGAACGGGAACAAATGTGTTGCTATCTCACGCGTACAACACAAGTCACTCATCAAATGATAAAAGACAATTTACATGAGACTCCCACATATGGAGGATGGGTGGAAGCCAAGGGACCTCGATATTGCCCCTCAATTGAGGACAAGGTACACCTTTATACTTAAAACGTTTTTTGAAGTTAACATAAAACGTTTTTTGAAGTTAACATAAGTTAATATTGTCTTCAGTTGACCCTTTTTTGGGGGAATCTTTCCTAATAGTTTATTTGAATTATGTGTTATTGTTTATTCTTTTCATAGATTGTGAGGTTTCAAGATAAAGACTCCCATCAAATATTTCTTGAACCAGAAGGTCGAAGCGTACCTGATCTTTATGTGCAGGTCTCCATGAGCTTTCTTTATACTATTTTTTTATTCATTATGAATTTTGATTTGTCCTTGTTAATTTCTTAATTGTCTGGAATCTCGATAAATATCAATATATCTGAAAATGTTTTTTTAAATAACTGAACACTTTTTTTTTTTCCACGTTGGACTATTTTATCCAAAGCATAATGACATTGTTCCTTTATATAGTTTTGGTAGTGAGAGTATACCCTGACTTTTTCTATTTGTCCTAAACTTTACAGGGTTTCTCAACTGGGTTACCTGAAAGATTACAGTTACCACTGTTGAGAACATTACCAGGATTGGAGAATTGTTCAATGTTGAGGCCGGCATATGCTGTAGAGTATGATTACTTACCTGCGCATCAGTGTTCAAGGTCTCTTATGACAAAGAAGATACAAGGACTCTTTTTCTCTGGTCAAATCAATGGAACAACAGGTTATGAAGAAGCTGCTGCTCAGGTTTTGCTTGTTTTTTTGTTGAAGTACAAATTGAATGGTGTATTGTTTCTTTTTTGTTAGTCATTTACCCTTGGGTCTTATTCCGTCTATTCATTTTCATAGGGACTTATTTCTGGAATAAATGCTGCTAGGCATGCAGAGGGGAAATCCCTTATTGTTCTTGAGAGGGAAAGCAGTTATATAGGCACTTTAATCGATGATCTGGTCACCAAAGATCTTCGAGAGCCTTATCGTATGCTGACAAGGTACTATACTAATCGCTAATGTGGCTATGCAAATAATGCAAGAAACGTTTAGTATGTGGTGATTACTGAACCATTCGCAATTTTGGAAATCGAATTAGAGAATGCTAGAAAGATGAAATAGTTTTACTTATTCATCTGTAAAAGATAATCATCCCAACAAAACAAATTGGGTTTTCTGATTTGATTTTTCGAAAATATATATTAAAAAGATGGTGTAAAATCTATAGAAAAATTTCCTTATATGTGCTTTTTTAAGTCTGAAAATCGTTAGAATGATATTCACTAGAGTCAAAAATCTTTATACTGGCCTAACTGGTTGCAATTAAGTTCTTCTTCAGTTTTATAATGGTATCTGAATCTTTAGATTACATCAAAAATGGTGTAAGTTTTCTTATGAGGATACTTACTCTTCTTGCAGCCGTTCAGAATACCGGTTGATTCTTCGATCGGATAATGCTGACAGTCGTCTCACGCCTCTAGGTCGTGAAATTGGTTTAATTAATGACAAAAGATGGACATTATATCAGGGCAAACAAGCTCGAATCTCAGAGGAGAAAAAGAGACTGAAGAGTGTACGGGTTACAAGTAAGACCAGCCATCACATACATATTTTCGGATGATTGGTTGTAAGAGTAGAATGCTTTAGTTTTCTCATATTTTGCTCCACTTGTTTGTTATAGGTGAAGAATTATTTAAAGAAGTTAGTCTTCTGTCGGGTCAACCAGTTAAGGATCATTCAACACTCGAAGGACTTCTTAAAAAGCCACATATTGAATACAAGCTGTTTGACAAGCATGGTTTCGGAAATGAGGACCTGTCAAGGATCGAAAAAGAATGCATTGAGATTGATATCAAGTACGAAGGCTTGATTGCACGTCAACACAGCCAATTGCAACAGGTTAAGAATCCAAAGTAGATTGATTCATGACCTTTATTTACCTTGTGAATCTATAAATTTTCAACCCAATAAAAGAATTTTCGACTTGGTATTAATTTTCTTGTCCCAAAAGAAGGGTTCTGTTTCAAAATTTTAGCCTTTTGTATATATGATGTTCCTCGTATAGGATAGTGCCCATTTAGCTAAATTGTGAATTTATATGGATTTAGCATGTTGATTAATTTCAGAATCTCATCTTCTTTTCAGATGGTTCATCGACAACATAAACCCCTTCCCGCGGACTTAGATTATCATTCTATGAATACCTTATCGCATGAAGCACGTGAAAAGCTATCAAAGGTATGATAATGCTCCATGGCTTAAATTGCAAGTCATTTTCTATATGCTGCATTTAGTTGGTGATATCTTCAACATGTTTACCTTGAAATGGCTTGATTTGGTTATAGTTTACCTCTAACTGGTTAAATGGGCAATCCTAAAAAACGACGGGTCAAAAGTGACCTGAATGAAGTGTATTTATAAAATACATCCTATAAAAAGAATAACTTTATTGATAAATTAGAATAATATAATATAGCCGTAATCATATTTCATACATCAATCGATCATAAGTTAAGGGAAGGTTACAAATGCTTTATGTGGGCCAACCCTGCTCGACTAGTTTTTAATTGACCTGTTTTGACCCGAACACTTATTCTAACCGTTACCTAACCCACTTGGCTCACCTATTATTTCAACCATTGCATTTTTTATTTTTATCTTTTGTAATTGTTCGACAAGTTTAGATAGCTCCGAAACTAGCATTTCTGCCTTGATGGTATTTTTTTTATCCCGTGTCCCATCCTGCTTTGTTACTTTTATTTCAGGTGAGGCCACAGACTATTGGTCAAGCAAGCAGGGTTGGTGGGGTTAGCCCTGCTGACATCACAGCACTCCTTATCGTCATGGAATCCAACCGCAGAAAAGCTCAAGAATTGAAGACGCACCAAATCCTGGCTTCTGTCATAGCTGATTCTGCATGAATTGATTTTCCAGCTAACTGCGAGTTTTTGAAAACTAGTTAGAAAATTGCAGTCCGGTGCGCCGATGGAGCTAATTCCTGTACATATGTCCTCATTACAACTATGAGTGATGAGTAAATTTTGAATTTTGCGGTTGATTGGGCATAATGATCCAAAGGGAAAGTTAGTAATATGTCAAAGAGTTGTTAGATACTGAAATAGTGAAGCGTGAATATATGTATTTGTAACATTATTCATCTGTGTAAAGTACTTGCAACATAATTTACAGAAACATGGAAGATGGCTGTTTTGCTTTGCGCCGTGGTTTCAGATTTCAGTGATAAAAAAACAGTTGAATTGAACTTTGCTATTGTTGTACCAAAGTCTAAACTGACCAATTTGACCCTCATACTACTATGCAAATTCTAAACTGAACTTTGCTATATATATATATATATATATATATATATATATATATATTATATATATATATATATATATATATATTTTCCCTTTTACTTAACTATTCTGAATAAAAAGTAATTTTGTCAATTCTACTCGAAAGCAAAAAATCTATTTAATAGCTTTTTTTTTGTAAGAATGCGAGTTGTAAATTGTAATAACGTAGTAAGAAAAGCTTTATATTTACCAAGTTATTACAATAAAAATCTATTCTTCAAAATGCAAAAAGTATTTTGAACGACTTTCTAAAAATAGTACTAAGCTTTTATATACACTTGCATCACAAATACTCAAAAAAAAAAAAAAAAAAGAAAAAAAAAAAAGCATAATATTTATAGTTTTTTACTTTTTTGCAAAATGACAATTTTACCACTAACTAATTAATTACTGGTTTCTTTAAAGTTTGTAATAGTAAATTCAAGTAAGGGGTGATATCGTAATCTAGAACAAATTTTTCTATCTATTTTTAATGGTCGACAATTAATTTAAGACACTTTAGAAAGGAAACGTGGACAATTATATCGGGAAGAAGGGAGTATGTCTCAACTTTTTTTTAAAAGGGACTAATTATCTTATACGCTATAAACTATTTCACAAGTATAAAGCATGACTGAACTCACAATCTTTTGGTTAGAGAATTTTTCACACGATAAAAGATACCAAACAAAAAAACATTTGGTTAAGTATCAACTTTTTTATACACGAAGAAAAGTCTACCCGTATCAACTTTTGTAAAAACTTACTTTTCCAATTCCAAAAGTTCTCATGAATTCTCTCTTTGCACTTAATCTTATTATAAGTCGACCTACAAAATTTACATTTATTATGTGGAAACCAACGGTTTTATGTTGATGGGATTGAGATCGACACATATCAAAACTCATCAAAATTTAAACAGAATTCTAATAACACGTTAGTGTAGTTATTAAATACAAAAATTGTTATCATAACGAAAATTGCACTATATAGACAAGATCTGTAAATTGCTTAACTTATATACAATTTATAATTTAAACTACTTAAACTTTGCTTTTAAACGTGACCAAACATGTCATAAAAACCTTTTATAAATAAATACAATAAGTAAACCAGGAACAAAAGTTAACCTTTTTTTTTTCATTAAAAAGAAAGAATATAATCAACTGAAACCAGTAAAGGACATCAGACTATACGGTTTTTCATACAACTTGCTATTAAACATACATAACTTAAAAAAAAAAAAAAAAAAAAAAAAAAAAAAAAAAAGAATTAAAATTAATTGTAATATCAACTATAACCAATTCAGTATTTCAGTATACATTCAACCGCTTTAGGAAAGAGTGCAAAGTAAGTGCAGGGGCGGTGATGGGGCGGCGCCGGGCCCAGACTAATAAGGGGCACACAATTTTCAGGCCCTATTCTATATATATATAAGCCCACCAGATCTACAATAGTTATAAACCAGGCCCTATTTTACTACAAACCAGACCCAAAAAATCTCAATTTTATACGCATGATCCAATAAAGAGATAAAAAAAATAAAAATAAAATACGCATGAGTAGATAACACGATGTACGACTACGACGTTTCCTATTCTTGCAAAAAAAACCCTACATGCGCATCAATTCATCAAATCGACTGATCTTGTGTGTATTTTTGGCTTTTCGTATGTTGATGCAAATAATGTTCTAAAAACGTTATTTATATCTTTCGATTACTTCACGTTTTGAGGATGACAAAATGTGAACTCACGTTACGTTAAAATTAACGTTAACAAGTTTTTAATCGGAAGATCCCGTTTCTACGCAAATCACTCTTGAACAAAGTTACAACTTGAACTAGTGATCAAAGAAGTGAATTCATGTTTTGAAAGTTCACATTTTAAATGGGACAAAACATTTTTTTTTCAAAAATACACATGACAAATTATTTTTGAAATATTAAGAAATGTTTTAATGGAAAAATAAGTTTGAAAATCACAACAGCTATTTTTCCCCCCAAAATCAGCTCCAACCTTCCCCAAATAAGTTTTCACCAGAAAAGACAAAATTTGGAGCGTCCTAGTCTACCACGGCTCCACGGTTCCACTAAATTTAGTGGAGCCGTATGGTATTTAACGGAGCCGTCCGTACATAATTTCTTTGCCTATAAATACCCACCTCTTTCACAGTTTTAGGCACCTTTCACACACAGAAAAATCCCTTAGCTAAATCCTCTCACACCTTTCACTTCTTAGGGTCATTTAGATTAGTTTTTCTTTGTTTCAAGAGTGATCCAATCATCCTTCAAGTGATCCTCTTCATACCTCTTCACTAGCAAGAGAAGAACACAAGTATCCAAGTTGATACAAGGTGTTGTCATCCCTCTTCATTAGCAAGAGAAGAACTCAAGTAATCAAGAAGATACTAGAGTTATAGTTGATAGGTTTTTGTAACACTTGTTACAACCTTGTTGTGTCTTAGCATACATCAAGTTTATTTCCTTTTTGTGAGAGAGAGTGAAGATCAAGTGTGATCTATAGAGATAGTGAACATCTCTTAAAGCCATTGGGCTTGTGTGATTGATCAAGAAGATCAAGGGTCATTAGGTTAGTATTAGTTGAGTAGAGTGAAGTGAGTGTTGATCATTGTGATCGTGTTGAGATCTTGGTGATCTCTTGAAGCCACTGGGCTTGAGTGTTTGGTCACGTGGACCTTGGTAGATTGGTGCTAGCTAAGATTAGCACTCGACATCTAGCTTAGTGTCGGTAATAGGATAAGCGACGTGTACGGTTTTCTCCGCCTGAAGGGAGGTTGTTGATATAGTGTTTGAAACTCTCGAGTGTGGTACTCGGGGAGTGGAGTAGGGCGAAGAAGAGCTTCGTAGCCGAACCACTATAAATCCTCTGTCTCGGTTTGATCTTTCCAACTCTACTCTCTACTTTTATTTGTTATTATTACTTAGCTTAGTGTGTAGTTCATATTGGTGTTGATTGATTACACATAGAGTTCGAATCAAAGTTTCCAATAGCATACTTTTAAAACAAGATTTTTTAAAAGAAGTTTTTTTTTAACCGGTAAACTATTCAACCCCCCCCCCCTTCTAGTTTCCCACAATTGGTATCAAGAGCCACGTCTGTCAAGATTTTAAAGTATATTGTATTTTAAAACTTGAATCGATCAATGGATTCCGACAAATATCTAGAAGGGCAATCTATGCAAAGACCACCATTTTTCAAAACCGATTGTTTTATTTATTGGAAAACAAGATTCGAAACGTATGTGAAACCAAAAGACATTGATCTTTGGCATGTTATTACCGAGGGTGACTTTCAACATATTCAAAAGAATCCGGAAACTAAAAAGGATGAAATAGTTTCTTATGATAAATAAAGTGATGAACTAAAAAGGAAATTAGCCAAAAATAATGAGGCTAAAATGATGATTTATAATGCTTTGCCTAAAAAGGAGTTTGAAAGAATTTTCATGTGTAATACGGCAAAAGATATTTGGAAAACCTTGTTAGTCACTCACCAAGATAATAACCAAGTCAAAGAGAACAAGATAGATCTTCTTGTTCAACAATATGAACAATTCTCCATTTCGGAGGATGAGTCAATAGATAATGCTTTTGCTAGATTTAATACTATTATCACCAGTCTTAAAGCTCTTGATAAAGGTTATTCTAGTAAGAACTATGTTAGAAAGTTTCTTAGAGCTCTGCATCCTAAATGGAGAGCAAAGGTCACCGCCATAGAAGAGTCAAAGGACTTGGCGACATTGTCACTCGATGAACTTATAGGAAACTTGAAAGTTCACGAGATGATCATCAAGAAAGACTCTGACATTGTCAAAGGCAAAAGCGAAAGAGTTAGATCTCTAGCATTAAAAGCCAAGAAGGAGTCTAGTGATGAGGAATGTTCGAGTTCCGGTAGTGAAGATGAAGAGTACGCACTAGCAGTTAAGAACTTTAGAAAGTTCTTTAGGAGGAAAGGTAGATTTCATAGACAATCTCGCGATGAGAAGAAGTCATCCCAAAGAAATCATGATGAAAGAAAAGGGACAAGTGATAGGAGATGCTTTAGATGCGGAGATCCTAATCACTTCATAGGAGAATGTCCTAAGCCACCAAAATCCAACAACCAAAGAGCCTTTGTAGGAGGTTCTTGGAGTGATAGCGGTGAAGAAGAAGAGAAGAAGCCTAACGATGAAACGTGCCTAATGACTCAAGCTTCTAACGAGGTACATTCCGACTCTTCTTATTATAGTGATAATAATTCGTCAATAGATGACAGTGAATTACATGACGAATACAACAAACTATGCGTAGTTAGTACTAAGATCTTAGGTAGAAACACAAAACTAAAATTAAAATTAAAAGAACTAGAACTACAAGTCTTAGAACTAAATGATCAAGTCAAGAGACTTGAGAAAAACAAGGAAGTAGACTTAGGATGCATGAAGAGGTCTAGGATAGTGAATATTTTTATAATTTAATGCATTTGAATTATGTAAGATGTTTATAAAACTTGAAAAGATTTATACATAGTGGGGATATGTTTATAAAACAAAAAGGTTTATAAATTAATGTCATAACACAATTATAAACTTTTAAAAAAGTTTACCATAATGATGTCCTAAGTATTATTTTTAGCTAATGCATGTGACAGTTTTGTATTGCATTCTAGTTGTATAAGAATGCCACTATTCAAAAAACTCCAACAGAACTAAACACTTTTGACCAATATGTATTCGGTGTTCATCAAATTCAAATTGACCCGTTCCGCTCATTTTATTTGGAGGGAAAAAGGAAGGAAAAATGAGGAAGAAGAAGGGACACACATGTCATTTCCTAGTGAGTAGTGACTTTTTAATTTTTTTTAAAAGGGAGCCAACTTTCTACTTCCCTCGTATACACTATTTAAATGTAGTTAAGCTATTAGAGAACCCGTGCGTTACGACAGCATCGATTATGTAAATAGATTTCTGATAAGCAATAGTTTTGGTCAAACGTTTCGTGACAATCTCAAAATCAAATCTTATTCATGCTAAAAAAAAATTATATATATATATATATATATATATAGGGTCCCTTTCATTTCAGAACCACCATATCTACAAGAACTGCGAGAACCAATAATGTACTACTAATAAAGGATTGTGTGCAATACATCAATGCAAAATGGTATTTTTGTAATTGAAAGAAATAAAATTTCCTGGAAACATTCATGTAAAGGGCAAAAAAGGTATTCTATATTATACAATCTCATTAACTGCATGCAAAAAAATAGGGATACATTCCAACAATTTCTCGGTGATAATGATCAAAATATCAACTTGCTTGGTATAGTTTATCACAATTTAATTATTTACATATAAAAACACACACCAATTTCATATAAAAACACACACCGATAACCTAAACCCCCAATTTACCTTGAACGGATACAATCAAGAACAACCGAATCCCCCAATTAACACACACCGATTAACAATAACATCAATGGAAGGTATGATCATCAATGTACTATGTTTATAATTTGTTAATTTTTTTTTTTAATTGCGATGGTATATAATTCGATTGGTAAATGTGATTGCATGCCTGTTAATGGTTGTTGATTATTCTTTGGTTGTTTGATTGATTCATGTTAATCCTTTTTTGATTATTCTTTGATTGTTTGATTATTCATTGAGCATTAATGTAATTTTTTTTTTCGGTTTATTTATTTATTTATTTATTTATTATTTTTTTTTTCCTGAATGATTGAGGATGAATGTTGTATTTTATGTTGATGTTACATTAGTGGTTGCAATATATTGTATAAATTTTCTGAAGATACATTACAGATGTTAACTTAAGAAACAGAACATCTTTAGGTGGAATTAGGAACATGTGTGTATGTAAGTACAAACATGTTGTTTTTGATGTGGTAATATGTAAGTGATATCTTTGTTTTGACACTGACATTAAAAAAAAAGAAGAAAAAAAACTATGGTTTAGAAACATGGATGTTACTATAATGAAAATAATCAATGGTGTTTGGAACATGTTTAGAAACCGTTGGATATGTGTTACAGGCATTAAGTTAACAAACAGAACATGTTTAGAAACATGTATGTTAACAGAGTTAGATTCATCTATATTGTTGGTTTCACCTCAAAAGTGCAAGTCACTAATAATGCAGGTTGACCAATAAAGGTCAAACACCAAACTTAACAGGTTTAGAAGATGGTATGAACATACATGTTTTAGTATGTGTGTGAAGTAGTAACGTGTTTTTGGATGTGTGTGTTAGATTCATCTATATTGTTGGTTTCACCTCAAAAGTCAAAGTCACTAATAATTTAGTTGTGTGACCATATTAGCAACAAAACAAATAGGACATAAACTGGTGTGCTTATTGTGTGTGAAGTAGTAACATGTGTTTTTGGATGTGTGTGTATGTGAGACTATTAGTTGTAACATATGTGTATGTGATACCATTATGATACAATCAAAAATATGTGATACCAGTTATAATACTATCAAACATATGTGATACGAGTTGTAAGAAAAAAATTGTTGTCTTGTTTTCTTTTATATTTATTATGACTTAGTAGTGTGTATTTTAACAATGTGTGAGTGGTCAATGATGTTTTGTTGCATACTTGTTATAGGTGTTAGGAGAAGTGGGAGGCGAAAGGATAAAGGGCCGGTTATTTGCGAGAACACAATTGAAGACGCAATAGATGCAGATGTGGAAGATAGTGATGATGACTTTCAAAATACTAACGTATATGTTAGCAAGGGTAAGCATAATGTAATACTAATTAGAGGTGCGTGGATGTAACTGGTTGTACATGGGAATATATTTATGCTTAATCTGTTATGTATGTACATGTATGTAACAGGTGAAAAGGGAACCAAGAATGACAATAAGGAAAAAGGAGATGTAGTGAAGAGAAAGAATATTGACAAGGATGGTTAGTGTGAATTTTTGTATTTAATGGTTTGGCAATGATTTCAGATGCTATAATTTCAGATGCTATAATCTCCGTTTCTTCAATACACGGACCATAACGGTGACGCTTATCACGTAAATGTGCAGGTAGTACATTCTTACGCCAACGGTTACTGATGTATTTCTGTGGAATGGTGTCTATTCCATGGATACGAAAAACACAAAAAACATGTCTACACAAGTAACCATGGCGGTTAAAATGACCACAAGAACATTCAAAGGTACCCTCAAACTGATTAACAGAAACCTGTGACGATAGATAAACATATATTATAAACTTGAAAGGAAAAAAAATAATGATGAAAATGGATATATCATATTAAAACATAAGTGTAACAACTAAATGTGTAAAAAAGTAATTATTTAATTAAAACACTAAGGAACATTCAGATTATGTATGAAGAACAATAATGTTTGTTAGACATGTATGACTGTTAGGGATAAATAAGAAACATGCAATCTGAATAACGAACATACCGTTGCGTCTATGACGGTATTGTTTCTCTTGTCCCTATGTCGTATCAAACAACACTCAACATCTCCTACAAAACGAGAATCAATCTGTGCACACCAATATAACGCTTTAGATATTTCGTGTTGCACTTCCTTGAATACAGAGATTGTGTACACATCACGCGCATGACGCTCGATAGATAATTTTGTCATCATGACAGGAGTCTTTTCTTCCGTTGAATTATCTAACACACGTTGGGTGTACCTCTGTTTCTCCATAGCCGATTCAAAGCACAACATAAAATGGACTAACGAGTTGCCTGGATGGGAATAAATCTGGAAAAATGCGTTGGAACTCTCCGATCGTGATGTTGTCTTCATCAAACCACACATGGGTATCGTGTCAAAGAAACCTGGAACCCATCTATCCCTGATAGCGTACATGTCAGTTAACCACTTGTTCTGACCAAGATTATACCTCGCTAATAAATCATTCCAACGTTCTTCAAAGACTTGAGGACCAATGTACATATTCCAAACTAATTTGTGAAACTCTTTCTTAAATTTAGAGTCGTCATCGACATCACCCACAACCTGTAATTATAGTAATGGTTTTTTTTTTTGTTATATTTGGTCCTTTGGGCACACATGAATGTATAAAGAAATCTTAATGTAATGAACATTGACGCACAAAATAAGTATACCTTCCCGGGAAGTTTCTGAGTAATGTGCCACATGCATAATCTATGATGCGATTCGGGGAACACCTTTAAAACAGCCTTACGCAACGCAGCGTCTTGGTCTGTAAGAGCCAGAGGTGGTTGCTTCCCATGAACCTTTAAAAATGCTTCAAGCATCCAACAATACGATTCATATTTTTCGTTAGACAATAAAGCAGCACCAACAGTTACACATTTTTGGTGATGGTCAACACAAGTAAAGGGAACGAAAATCATGTCATACCTGGAAAAACATGTTGTATTAATATATTAGTTTATAAGACGATAATGTTTTCGTAACCTTAAAATGAAAACAGAAAATAGTAATGCAACTTACTTATTAGTATTGAAAGTAGCATCAAATGCAACAACGTCACCAAATGCAACATAGTTGCACTTCATGGTTTCATCAGCCCAAAACATACGGCATAGCTCATCCTTTTTTGTGTGGTGATAAAACGAGAAACCTGGTACATGTTCCTGCCTCTTTAGCATCTTGTCAACCAACATTTGAGCATCCCTTTCACCGATGAATTTATTCATACCGCGTCTAAAATTATTCCAATCAACAGGCATGCCACGTACTTTATCAAAACCACCCAATAGTGCAACTCTTAGCCTATGTGCTTTCTGTGGACCAATATTTGATAATGACGCACGATGAATGAACATATGATCTCCGAATTCCAACTGTCTTCTAGCTCGAGCAAGATCCATATTAGCCGGGTCAATGAGTTTGTGATTATGATTCTCCACAAACTTGAGTATGGAGTAAGAATCTGTTCCTATAATACGTTTTAAACTTAAATGTGCTTTGCAATCTGTAACGGATGTTGTCGATCTACGTTTCCTTTTGTGTTTCCCATTTTCTATCCCAACCTCTTCAACATCCTGATACTCATCATCAATAAGTGTATTCGTTTCAACACTCTTTCTAGGTTTACCGGCTCTATGACATACCAGGTGCTTGTGAGTTATTTGACCATTCTTGCTTTTGATTCCCGATTTACGTACAGAAAACCTAGCCTTAGCAGCATACACCTTGTACATGTTATATGCTTCGTCAAAAGTTGCAAAAACATCGCCTTCTTTAGGCTTCTCATTAACTGGAACATCCGGAACCCAATATCTGGTTCCATGTGGGTTGGGAATACACTCCGGGTCAATCTCATAAATATCAAATTCATTAGAATCTACAAAAAAAAAAAAAAAAAAAAAAAAAAAAAAAAAAAAAAAAAAAAAAAGCATGTCAAAAATTATCAAGAACATATAACAGCATAAAATAGATCAATAAGTGGTTCTGGTAGATATCATCATCTAGAACATATAACAGCAAAAATGAACCAGCCTTAAATTAACATGCACGCACAAACCAAAAAAAAAGCATGTAAAAAATTATCAAGAACATATAACAGCATAAAATAGATCAATAAGTGGTTCTGGTAGATATCATCATCTAGAACATATAACAACAAAAATGAACCAGCCTTAAATTAACATGCACGCACAAACCCTAAATAATGTACCATTGTTGACGCCTTGATCATGTTCCACATGATCAAAATCAAATGGTTGCTCAGATAACAAAAGTAATTGATGATTCTGATAATCATGGTCGCCTATATCGCCTTGATGATGTTCCATACTTAATCTTGCGTATATGATTAATAAATTTGTGTTTGATATGATGTTTATAAAACAGAATTAGGGTTTATTGAACAATGGAAAAAGATGGAATAAGTTCTCTAAATCAAACCGTAAAATGTAGCAGAAAATAAGTCCAGGATAATAGGAATGTTTGAATTTTAAATTGATCAAATTTAATGAAATATATGGTAAATGACCTTATTGCCCCTGCGAATTTAACTATGGAAAATAAATTGAAATCAATTTACTAAAATCTGATTGGACAATATTGGTTCTCGCAGTTCTTGTAGATATGGTGGTTCTGAAATGAAAGTCCCACTATATATATATGATAAAGATCAAATAAAATGACAAATATCCGTACATTACGTAAAAAGATTTTTTTTTTCAAAAATTTTCTCGAAAAATTCCAAAAAAATTCCACAAGATCAGGTATATTGGTGCATGAAAAAGTTGTGAAGGAATTTTTTCTAAAAGTTGATATTTTTTTCGAAAAAAATTTATGAAAAAATACGTTTGTGCATTAAATCGCTTTTTTGTGCATTAAAAATTCATTTTTGCACCCAAGTTCTTTTGACCTTTTTAATCAAAATAAAATTGCGCATCTAAATAAAACAAGTTGAAAATTTTGTGCATCAAAAATTTTTTGCGCATCAAAATTCGTTTTTTGTGCATTAAAAAAAACGTATAAAAACTCAAAATTAGAAAAACTTCTTTCACAAAAGTTTCATGCACCAACATTCCCGATCTTGTGAAATTTTTATGGATTTTTTCGCGAACTTTTTTGAAAAAAAAAAATCTTTTTACGTAGTGTACGGATATTTGTCTTTTTATTTTAACTTTATATATATATATATATATATATATATATATATATATATATATATATATATATATATATATATATATATATATATATATATATATATATATATATATATAGGGAGACTTTCTTGCGAGAACCATCTTATCTGCGAGAACTGACAGAACCACCAAAAACATACATGCACGCCTTTTAAAATAAAATAAAAATACATGCAAATCATCAATAATCGTAAGTATCGACCTATGTTCTTCAATATTATCATGAACTCATCCTCTTTTTTCACAAAAACCTTACACACGGCCGCAATATTGTCATTACACGCCTTATAAGAACATACATGCACACTTTCAAAGAAAAATTTTGTATTTCCAATTTCTTATCAAATTCTTTAGAACAACCATTTTTTTTTTAAAACATATATGTTGTTTTTAGAACATATGTGCAAAAATACAATTATTGAAGGCGTGCATGTATATTTTTGGTGGTTCTGTCAGTTCTCGTAGATAAGATGGTTCTCGCAAGAAAGTCTCACTATATATATATATATATATATATATATATATATATATATATATATATATATATTATATATATATATATATATATATATATATATATATATATATATTATAGGATGGCTCTTCCAGATGCCTACCTCGTTGATGTGTATTTTCATGGATTGTTTTATTTTTCACCATTAAGGTAAGAAAACGGTGCTTGTTATCACATGAGGATTGGAAAAGATAAGATGTTAGACTATGATAGTTTGTGTAAGTATTTAGAAGAGACGCTTGAAGTAAACTTTTATGCCATGTTTTTTAAGTTACCAGAGTGTGAGTTAGAAAAAGGATTGAAAATAATTGGAGGTGATGTCGAATTGGAATCAATGTATGGATTTGCTGATACTTATGGGTTAGTAAACATGTATTTGGCACACATTCCTCAAAAGTTGGATGATTATTACATTCCAAACTTGTGTTTTGAGGATTCTTGTGATGAGGCCACATCTAAACTTAGGATTAATGGGATTAGGGAAAAGGATGCTGGGAATATGTCATGGGAAGAACTAGTTGAATGGGCTGAGGAAGAAGCACGACGCCTACATTCACCACTTAAGCCTAGAATAGTCAGGAGAGAACATGTCACTGAAACACAAGTTAATGATGAAGTGGTTGTTGATCATTCTGATGCACCACAAGTTAATGATGTAACACCAGTTAATGTTGATGAAGTGGCAGTTGATAGTTCTGATGCACAACAATTTAATGATGAAACACCAGTTAATGTTGATGAAGTGGCGGTTGATAGTTCTGATGCACAAGTTAAGAAGGTAGTAGATAAGGGCAAGGGTATTATGATGGATAAAGGTAAAGTACCGAAAAGAAAGCATGTGGTTAGAAAGGCTAAGGGTATTGTGATTCAAGAAAATGTGAACCCAAGTGTTATGGATCATGATTCCAGTGACAGTGATACTGAATTAGAAGAAATAGGGAAATACTCAATGGATCATGATTCTAGTGATAGTGACAATGAATACTCCGATAGGTCTGTAGATTACTTGTCAGAATGTGAAGATGAATTAATTGAACTTAGGAAGAGAAAATCCATTACAAAGATGGCCCCCAAGACATTGAAGCAGAGATCATGTTCTGAAAAAGATGGTTATGAGAGCAGTTCTAGACAGAAGAGAAGTTATGCTGATGGTGATAGTGCAACAGTCATGCAACATGAGGAATTCATGGAAGATTTGATGAGGAACTTGAGGCAAGCTGATGTGGATCTTACAGATCCATTTACAATAGTGGAGAAAAAGCTGGACAAGTATCCTACTTATGATGTCGATACGCATTGGAGAATGAGGAAACCAACGGTAATGTGTTTGAGTACTTAACAAAGTTTTTTGATTTCATATATATTTGTGTTTATGCACTGTTTCATTGATTCCACTTAACAAAGTTTTTTGATTTCAGGTTGGTGAAAAGTATGTTAATGCTGCTCAATTCAAGGAATGCTTGACTTATTATTCTTTGGCAAATGGTTTTTCTCTATGGTTAACACTGATCTCAGATCAACATGATGAAGCGAAAAGTGTACCGCTTTTAGGGGGTCATTTAAGCCCTAAATCGTATTTATTTGATCAAATATTGCCCTAAATCGTTCCTTTTGTCATTTTAGGTACTTTGGAGAAGAAATCTGGAAAAGGAAGCATTTTGGACGTTTTTGGAGCATAAAAGTGAAGAAAATGACAAAGTCTCAAAATCGGCTGGAAAAGTACCTGTGACGGCGTCAAGCACCATTGTGACGCCGTCAACCCTTGACACGCCAGAGAGGATTTTGGATGATTAAAAGGGGACGGCGTCAAGAAGGCCATCAAGAAACCCTAACCGCGGCGAGGTGACGGCGTCAGCTCTATAACGTGACGCCGTCAGATCTGATTTTCTATATATATTCTCATAATTTTTAGTCATTAGTGTGCAACTTTGTGAGGAGAAACCCTAAGACGATTTTTCTACTACTTTTAAGGGTTTTATACCCTTGGATCTCCCATGTTCAATTGAAGATAAGTAATCAATTAATCATTCAATATGTCTATGTGTTGTTTGATTATATCTTGTTCTTGTCTTTTATTTAACATGCTAGGCTAGATTTATCTTGTGTTTGCTTAGATCTAATGAAACCTAACTATTGATTATTGGTTGTTGGTGTGTTATTAATTGTATTGGATGATTGTTTATCGATGTTAGGCTTAAGAAAACTGGCTAACCTCCTATACGGTAACTTGCTTGAACGTCTTAAGAAACATGAACCAATGCGTACTAAGGTTTTTATGGTTGTATTTAATGCATGAGCGAATTCTAGTGATCCCATGTTAGGAGCTTCTTAGCCGGCTCGACATAGGAGTGAAGTAGGAGCTTATAGAGTTGGGGAAGTACGTACGCCACCCCACGATTGGTATTAAGGAATACACCCGTCATCCACGCAATTAATACACACTAATCAACCGGTAAAAGATAGTTAGGGAGTAAGAAAATCTAAGTAAACACATTTCTCTCCATATAAGTTCCACAACCTTTTTATTTTCAGTTATTTTATTTTATTTGCAATTGTAGTTATTTGGGTTAGTTGACTAGCAACTAATTCCGCCCACTCCTTCAAACCCGAGATTTTACTTGCTTTTATAAAAATATAAAAAAATACAAAAAGAATCTTCCCTCACCCTTAGACCTATTAGAGTAGTTTTTCAATCCTAACGACACTATTCCCCTAGAGAACGATCAATCCCCCGGTACTTGCCACTACACTATACTACATCGGTCAGGTACACTGCCTGGTGGGGATTGCAAGCCTCTTGAGATCCCTCGAGAGGTAAAACCTGTTGTAAGGTCGCAAAACCACGCATCACAACACAAGGTAAATAACTGTATATTTTCCATAACAAAATGAAATTATGAATTAATTTTTAAATATGTAATATGTTAATGCAGGGACTGATTGAAGCTGTAAAGGATGTGATGCCAGATGCGGAACACATACAATGTGCTAGACACATTTATGAGGGGTTTAAAAAACAATATGGTGGTGTTGAGTTTAGAAACTTATTCTGGGCTGCTTCAAAAGCTAGTTATCCGGGACTCTTCAACAAGATAAACCATTAATTAGTATGTTGGAAGCGATGAGGGTTATAGTTATGGAGAGAATGAATACGATGAGGAAGATCTTGGAAAAATGGAACGAAGACATTTGTCCGAATATTCAGAAAAGGTTGGAACTCCTTAAAGATGAACAAAGGTAATTTACAGTTTAAGCTGCAACCACATTTACATATAAATTTACATCAGTAATGATTAACAAAAACTAATTTCACTTACATTTATATCTTGTTAAGGTTTTGGCATGTTATCCCGGCTGGTGGAGCGATTTTTGAAGTGAGAAATGGATCAGAAGCTTTTGGAGTGGATGAAGAACACAGAACATGTAGCTGCAGGATGTGGCAGCTATCAGGTTTGCCATTGCAGTTATCTTCAAATTGAATAGGAGACCAGAAGAGTATGTCCCAGACTGTTTTAGAAAACATATGTTTTATACTACCTATCATTCATACTTACAACCTGTAGATGGAGTGACATTTTGGTCAGATTGTAGTGAGATGTCTAGGGTATTGCCTCCTAAACCAAAAAAGATGCCTGGTAGGCCATGTAAAAAAAGAATTAGAGCCCGTCATGAAAGTAACAACCCAAACAGAGTGCCTAAGACTGGTAGTCCTATGACTTGTCAAAATTGTTTGCAACAAGGTCATAATAGAAAAGGTTGCAAGAATCCAACAGTTGTGAAACCACCGAAACCCCCAGCTAAGAAAGGTAGACCTAAGAAAGATAAATCAGTAGTTGATAAGGATCCCATGGTACCACCATCCATTCCTATTCCAGGTTCTCAACCAATTCCACCAGTAGTACCACCATTAGAACCAACTAATGCTGAACCTAGTCAGACAAAACAGACAACAGCTACACCATCAGATGTGTTACCACCTAAACCACCTTCAAAGAACACTAGGAAAAGGGTTAGTTTTGTTGACAGTCTTAGGCAAAGAGGGACAATGCAAAGGGGAGCAAACAAAAGGGGAAGGGGTAGGTTTTTTTCTGGTTCAAGGTTGGGGAGATGGTTTGGTATTGGTGAAACAGATAGCATGTCAGATCCAATTGTTGAACCTACTCAGAGTCAAAATGATGATTCACCTTCTCAGACTTCTACTTATGCAACTCATGAAGCACCTACTCAGTCATCACATACAGCATCAGCTCCAAGAGGAAGGACAAAGTTTGTGAAACCAAGAGAAAGGAGTGAAAGAATCCTCAAGAAGAAACTTGCAAAGAATCACCCAGGAATTGGTAGCTCAAATTCCAGTCCTCACACTTTGGATTGAAATGCATTATCAATCAGTCCACTTCTTTTGTATCTATATGTTGTGGACTTAAACAATTAGAATCAGTGTATGTAACTAATTTATTAACTATGTGCACTTCTTTTGTACCTATATGTTGTGCACTTAGATGTAATCCTGTATTTGGGTAACTATCATACCCACTTTGCAAGTGATGCAGTTTGCACTTTAATGCCTAGTTTTGTACATTTGTGGGCATTAGGATGTATTGACAGTTGACCTTTTGTAAATGATGAATATCATGTCTAGTTTGTTATGCATGTCTAGTTTGGTATGATTTTATGCAGTTTTATGTCACTTTTATGCATGTCTAGTTTGGTATGATTTTATGCAGTTTTATGTCACTTTTATGCATGTCAATTTGGTATGATTTTAACAACTTTAAACAAACATTGTAAACAAAAAATAAACCTTGCATTGAATACTACGATGCTATATAATATAGTTGTAGGATGTTACATTCAGGGGTTGTGGTCACACACTACCAAAACACATCCTACCAAAACAACACAGCCTAACCACTATCATAATTGTCAATACACAATCCTAGTTGCAACAACAAAACCCAACACAAGAACTAAGACACTTAAGACAACCACTTAAGACAACCACAGCTTTGTCATACACTCTAACTTTTGACTTTATCACACTCACTTCTTCCTTCAACTGACCCATTTCCAAACTTGAACCTTCAGAGTAGTTTCTTCTCTTGAGCATGTTCTTCAACCTTTTATTTTCTTCATGTAAGTTGAAAAACAGATACCTGTAGTAGTCACTTGGTAGCTCTGGATCTAAAAACCCATAAAAGTTACACTTTTCATCTTCATCCTATCACAAATACAAGAAAAATCAACGGGTATCCAAAGTATAACAAAACCATTCCATTAAAACGATTAAACGAAAAGGACAATTCTTACATAAATAGGGCAAGCCTTAAATCTTCTTCCCGGGTTATCAAGTGTCCATGAAACTTGTTCTTCGACAGGCAAACGACACTTACAATGAGTTGCATCCATCACTTCTTGCAAGGTCATTCGATTGGATCTTGAAAAAGATGATGAAGATCTCATAATTGGTTTTGTGTGGATAGGGTGAAAAGGGAATTAGGGTTTGTATTATGGAAAGAGTGGTTGGGATATGTGGGGTATAAAGAGACGGAATAAACGAGTTAAAAAAATTGATCCGGACACGCTGGCTGAGGTGTCAAATATGACACGCTGGCATAGGCCAAGGTGGACATGGTACCCACAATGACACGAAATCAATAGTTTATGAATACAATGAGACGAAAAATAGTTGGCACCATACAATGCTAAAAAGTGTCAACTTTAATGCATTTTTTTAGCATTTGCCCTAGAAATTATCAAGCACATTCACACCAAGAATAACAATAACATTAAACTTTGATTGCTACATAACTAATATAAAACGTAATACCTTCTCGATGAGATTAGTTCATAACTTCACATAACAGTAAACAATAGCCCCAAAACAAAACGCGACTGCAAGAAAACACATGCTCCTAACAAACTGCCTCATTCGGTCAACATACCACATCCAATAGATAAACAAGTAGAAATTGAGTACAATATTGGCCTCTCCAATACCATAACGACGACTGGAAAATACCCCTAAATTTACAAACACAAGAACAAACAAGGACTTCCATGCCTGAAATTGCATTATAAATAGACACATTAGCAATCAAATAGCACTTATATAGTTATCAACATGCCTACACAAATATACGATTGATCAAAAACCTGAAGAAGGGCCATGATTGTTAAAAAAACCATACGAGCAAGTCATTCAACATGATACAATCAACCATCCTTAGACAAACTAATATAATATGAAAGGGGTGTTTGTTTAAGCTTATTTGTGAGTTTATGAGCTTATGTGATTTCGGATTATATTACATAAGCTCAATTTGAGACTTATGGGCTTATATAAGCTTATTAAGATGTAATAACCTTATATATAGGTCTCAAAATAAGCGAAAATTTGAGCACATGTAAAATAAGCCAAAATCGCGTAAGCTTATAAGCCAACAAAACAAACACACCCGAAGACTTTGGAAACATTTTTTAGGTTGTTTGTACCTAGCATTTCATCGAGCATGTGGTGTTTGTTCTATCAAACTTTCAGGGGTTGTTTCTGTCATTACAGAAACTTGCTATTGCTAATCCGCTTGTATCTTTCTTTGTTTGGAGTGTTTCATTTTGTGCAGGGGCTGAAGCTGTTTTCTATCAAAGATGGTGTCTATTTAAGATCTCTTCCAGCTTAGGGTTCAACGGCTCGATTCTTCTGTGGATAATACTTATCTCTCTCTAAGAGTTGGCTCATATATTTGGTCTTGTAAATCGTTCGACTGATCTTATTGATCCAGTCTTGTTGTTCTGAACAGATTGTTCACAGTTGGTGTTCAATCTTTATCTCATTAATCTTGTACTGTAATCTGCTACTAATTTGAATCAAGGGGAGGTTGGTTGGATTCATTCTCAAGTGTTATTACCATTTCTACATGGTACCAGAGTTGTGGTTCGTTGGATTGGTGATTTCAAGTTTTAGGGTTTCAATCAATTTTGGGGGTTCTTGAAATTGGTGATTGTTCTGGTTGTATTATAGTTAATTCAACGTCGTCGTGGGATTAATTGCTGGTTGGGTTAAAGTTCTGGTGAATTAAGGTTTGGTTCTGAAAACCTTAATTTTTCTGAATTGGGGGTTCCTGATTCGGGTGGTTTCTGTCGCTAATTGGGACCTGATTCTCTCACAATATCTCTTAACTAAGTGAATTAAGAGTATTGTGAGGTCTTTCCGTTGTCTTCTTCCTAAAAGCTTTGTAAGGTTTTTCTTCCTCTTTAAGATTAACAGTATTTGAGTTGTGAGGGTGCAAACGGGTAAACTAACATCTTGATTTGCCACCTTCTGAGTGGTATGAATACCTGCTCTGGTTTACCCCAGTCCTCAAACTTGATACTTGTTGTATCTTGGGTGTGAGTTTATTTTCATTTCTTTTATTTCTGTTTAGATTGACGGAGATAGGTTAGTATAGGTTCTGGAGATTGATTTGGGATTGGTGGTTATCTGTGATTGAAGGAGTTTGGAGCTATTTGTTGTTTATCTATTATTTGTATGTGCTTATTTGCTCTTATTTGCTGATTATCTGTTTGATTATTTGTTCTGTGTGCTTTCATTATGGCTGCTAGTGGTAGTGGTAGGCCTGAGGATCTTATTAGTAATCATGACTTGGGTAATCCCCTGCATCTTCATTCTAATGATATCAGTACTAGCTCTATTGTGTCTGTTAAACTTACTGGTACTGAGAACTATAGGGTCTGGTCTACTGCTATGAAGCTGGCTATTAACACAAGGAATAAAACTGGATTTATTAATGGTACATGTATCAAGGCCACTTATGCTTCCAGTGATATTCTATCTAATCAGTGGGATAGATGTAACTCTATTGTTTTGTCTTGGATTTTGAATTCTGTGTCTGAAGATTTATATCTTGGTCAAATCTTTTCTGAAAATGCTGCTGAGGTGTGGGCTGAACTTAAAGAAACTTATGATAAACTTGATGGTTCTGTTATTCTGAGTCTTATGCAAAAAATTAATAACTTTAAACAAGGAGAACTAACTGTGTCTGAGTATTATCATAAGCTTAACTCCTTATGGAGAGAATTTGACATTATGACCAAATTGCCTAAGTGTTCCTGTACTGCTAGAGAAGATGTTCTAAAACATAATCAACTTATGAAACTTATGCAATTTCTCATGGGTCTTAATGAAATCTATCAGCCTATCAGGAGTAGTATTCTCTCCAGAGAATCTCTCCCAGATGTTAAAGATGCCTTTGTTATTGTTTCCAGAGAAGAGTCTCACAGAGGCATTGCCTCTTCTTCTACGGGTTCTAATTCAAAAAATCAAATTGTTGGCTTTGTTTCTAAAACTAATTGGTCTAATAATTGAAATAAGAGATTTGAGAATAAAAAAGGTTCTGGTGCAAACAATAAGAAGTTTGTGAATACTGGGAATAATAATAATAATAGTAATAACAGGGGTCCTAATCCTAACTTACTTTGTAATAACTGTGGTAAAATTGGTCACACTGTTGACAAATGCTTTGATATTATTGGGTATCCCCCTGCTTACAACAAGAATCCTGGTAAAAAAACAAACTAATTTCAAATCTTCTTATAATGCTAATTCAAGTACCTCATCTGTGGAAAATGGACCTTCTATGACCTTTACCAATGATCAGATGATAAAATTAATGAGTCTTATCAATGATATGCCTGCTAGCAGTATGCAGGCCAACATGGCAGGTATACCCAGTTTTTTGTACAATAATGTTTTCTTCAATATAAACTTTCATAAGTTTTATAACAACAATAATGCTTTGTGTAAGGTTAGTATTGGGTGGATTATTGATTCAGGAGCAAACCAACACATGACTATTAATACTCTAAATATGTTTAGCATTATTGATATTTCTGATTTAAATCTTACTGTGAGACATCCCAATGGTACTCTTGCAAAAATCAAGTATATTGGTAATCTAAAACTTTCTGATAAAGTCATCTTGTATGATGTGTTGGTTATCCCTGAATATTGTGTTAGTCTTTTGTCTGTGCACAAACTTATCAAGGATAGCAAAATGTTTGTTGGTTTTGATGAATCTAAATGTTACATTCAGGATTTGACTCAAAACAAAATCATGGGGACTGGTAGTGAAAATGGTGAATTCTATTTGTTTGATACACCCTCTCCTCTTAATTCCAAAAATCAAACTGTAGGTAATCTATCTGTTACTTGTTATGCATCTAAATCTCTATGGCATAACAGACTTGGTCATCCCTCTGACAAAGCTGTGAGTATGTTTCAACCTGATCTTAAATTCACCAAGGATTCTCATGTGTCTCCTTGTGACATCTGTCACAAGGCTAAACAGACAAGAGAACCTTTCCCTTTGAGTGATCATAAGACTTCTGCTATTGGTGATCTTGTGCATATAGACCTTTGGGGGCCTTACAAGGTCACTAGCAGAGAAGGATTTAGATATTTTATGACTATTGTGGATGACTATACCAGGGCTGTTTGGATCTATCTTGTCAAAACTAAAGATGAAGTTTACAACTTGTTTGTTAGTTATGTTAATCTGAGTCTCAATCAATTTAAGTGTGGGGTTAAAACTGTGAGATCAGATAATGGTACTGAATTTATAAATAACAAAATGAGTAACTTGTTTAGTAGCCTGGGTATAGTTCATCAAACATCTTGTGCTTATACTCCTCAGCAAAATGGCATTGCTGAGAGAAAGCACAGGCACCTGTTAAATGTTGTTAGAAGTGTGTTGTTTCAAAGTGGTATTCCTTTAAGTATGTAGCATGAATGCATCTTAACTGTTGCCTATCTGATTAACAGGTTTTCGTCTTCTGTTCTGAGTGGGAAATCTCCTTTTGAGCTTGTGTATGGTAAAAAACCAAAACTTTCTCATCTGAGAAGTTTTGGTTGTCTATGTTTCTCTCCTATTCTTAACAATTCTGATAAGTTTTCTGCTGGAGCTAAAAAATGTGTTCTAATTGGTTTCTCTACTACAAAAAAGGCTTACAAAGTTTATAGTATTGACTCTAAAATGATTTTCTATTCTAGAGATGTTCAATTCTATGAAACTGTTTTTCCATTCAAAATGAATTCTAAGCTGCAAACTGATCAGAATTCTGATTCTACATTGAATGATCAAAAAAATTTCAATGCGAAACACTTTGATCATAATCCCAATGATGAAAGGAGAGGTAACAATACCACACCCACTGATGATGGTGGTGCCTCTTCATGCCCTAGAAGTATACATACTTCTATTGATGGTGAGACTAATGGCACTGCAACATCTATGGGTGATAATACTCTGTCTGAGGGAAATGTCCCTTCCAGTTCTAATCCTAAAACAACTCAAGGCAATCCTACTCAGAACCTAAGTCCTAAGCAGCTTGCTCTTAGGAGGTCTAGTAGAAACACTAAGGCTCCTGCTAGGTTTAATGACTATGTTGTTAATAGTAGTGTTAAATATGGGCTTGAAAAATATGTCTGTTATTCCAATCTTAGCCCTGCTAATTAGTGTTTCTCCACTACTTTAAACAAATCTGTTGAACCTTCTTCTTATGATGAGGCTGCTAAGGATAACAATTGGGTTCAGGCTATGAATAATGAGATTACTGCCTTAAAAAGGAATAATACTTGGACTGAATGTGATCTTCCTAAAGGAAGAAAACCTGTTGGCAGTAAATGGTTATGGAAAATTAAATATAAGTCTACAGGAGAGATTGATAAGTATAAAGTCAGGCTTGTTGCCAAGGGCTTCAGCCAGAGGGAGGGATTTGATTATATGAAAATTTTTAGTCCTGTTGTTAAAATGTCTACTGTTAGATGCATGATTAATGTTGCCATTTGTAATAATTGGAGTCTTTTTCAATTAGATGTTAACAATGCCTTTCTATATGGTGATTTAACTGAGGATGTGTATATGACTCTGCTCCCTGGTTTTGATTATCATAAATCTAAGGTTGTGAAGCTTAATAAGTCTCTGTATGGCCTTAAACTGGCTCCTAGACAATGGAATGCAAAATTAACTTCAACTCTTAATGAACATGGTTTTGTGCAGTCTAAATATGATTATTCTTTGTTCACTAAGAGGTCTGGGAATGTGTTTTTGGCTTTACTTGTGTATGTTGATGACATTGTCATAACTGGCAATGATATTAATGAAATTGAGAAGTTCAAAGTGTTTTTGAAAACAAAATTCCAAATCAAAGATTTAGGAAAGTTAAAATACTTTCTTGGAATTGAAGTTTTGGAAAATGATAATGGTGTTTGTCTCAGTCAAAGGAAGTATTGTTTAGAACTCTTGCATGAATATGGTCTGCTTGCTGCCAAACCTGTTGACACACCTTTGCCTGAAAACACCACTCTTAATCACATTGAGTTTGTTGATGATAAAGCCTTGAAAAATATTGAGAACTATCAAAAACTGGTTAGCAAGTTAATTTACTTAACCAATACCAGACCATATATCTCTTATGTTGTTCATAGCTTAAGTCAGTTCATGCATGCTCCCCTTGAGTCTCACTTGAATGCTGCATTGAGGGTTTTGAGATTCTTGAAAGGCTCTCCTGGTAATGGTGTGCAAATTAACAAAACGGGAAATCTTAAGCTTAGAGCTTATGCTGACTCTGATTGGGCAAGATGTCCTGTTACCAGGAAATCTGTGTCTGGCTATTGTGTTTTTCTGGGTGACTCTTTAGTTACCTGGAAAAGTAAGAAACAATCTACTTTATCTAGATATTCAACTGAGGCTGAGTACAGAAGCATGGCTTCATGTACTTGTGAGATTATTTGGTTATCCAATCTTCTTGGTGATATGGGTGTTAATGGTTTACTTCCTGTGAGGTTGTATTGTGACAACAGTTCAGCTTTACAAATTGCTGGAAATCCTGTATTTCATGAAAAAACCAAACACTTTGAGATTGATGTTCATCTTGTTAGAGAGAAGGTTTCTGCTGGTGTTATTAAGACTAAGAAAATTCACACTTCTCAGCAGATTGCTGATATTTTGACAAAAGCTTTAGACTATAAAAGTCATAAGTTTTTGAGTGATCAGTTGGGTATGTGATGAAGCGAAAAGTGTACCGCTTTTAAGGGGTCATTTAAGCCCTAAATCGTATTTATTTGATCAAATATCGCCCTAAATCGTTCCTTTTGTCATTTTAGGTACTTTTGAGGAGAAATCTGGAAAAGGAGGCATTTTGGACGTTTTTGGAGCATAAAAGTGAAGAAAACGACAAAGTCTCAAAAATCGGCTAAAAGTTACCTTTGACGGCGTCACAATTTACTCCAGACGGCGTCATGCCTTGGCAAGAAAAAGTGGACGTGAAATTTACTCATGATAAGCCAGTGAAAATAGCATGTGAATTCTGACGGCGTCACGCTTTAACTTGATCGAGGGCGTCACGGCTTAAATCAAAAGGGGACGGCGTCACGTTCAAAGTCTGACGGCGTCAAGCCTTGATAGGCCAGAACGGATTTTGGAGAATTAAAGAGGGACGGCGTCAAGATGGTCATCCGAGAACCCTAAAAGCGGCGAGGTGACGGCGTCACAATCCATAAGGTGACGCCGTCAGATGCAAAAGTCTATATATAGTTTTCTAATTTTTTGTCATTAAGGGAGAGCTTAGTGTGTGGAATTTTGGGATAAAACCCTAGGACGATTTTAGCTTCTTTTTCAAGGCTTTTTGCCTTGAGATCTTCCATGTTACATTGAAGATAAGTTATCAATTAATCATTCAATATGTCTATGTGTTGTTTGATTCTATCTTATTCTTGTCTTTTGATTAACATGTTAGGCTAAATTTATCTTGTGTTTGCTTAGATCTAATGAAACCTAGCTATTGATTATTGGTTGTTAGTGTGTTATTAGTTGTATTGGATGATTGTTTATCTATGTTAGGCTTAAGAAAACTGGCTAACTTCCTATTCGGTAACTTGCTTGAACGTCTTAAGAAACATGAACCAAATGCGTACTAAAGGTTTCTATGGTTGTATTTAATGCACAAGCGAATTCTAGTGATCCCATGTTAGGAGCTTCCTAGCCGGCTCGACATAGGAGTGAAGTAGGAGCTTGTAGAGTTGGGGAAGTAAGTACGCCACCCCACGAATGGTATTAAGGAATACACCCGTCATCCACGCGACTAATACACACTAATTAACCGGTAAAAGATAGTTAGGGAGTAAGGAAATCTAAGTAAACACATTTCTCTACACATAAGTTTCTCACCACACTTTCATTTTTGTTATTTTATTTTATTTGCATCCGTAGTAAATTTGGGTTAGTTGACTAGCAACTAATTCCGCCCACTCCTTCAAACCCGAGATTTTACTTGCTTTCATAAATATTATAAAAACATAAAAAAGAATCTTCCTCAACCCTTAGACCTAATTAGAGTAGCCTTTCATACCTAACGAACACTATTCCCTGTGGAGAACGATCAATCCCCCGTACTTACCACTACACTATACTACATCGGTCAGGTACACTGCCTGGTGGGGTTGTAAGCCTCTTGAGATCCCTCGAGAGGTAAAACCTATTGTAAGGTTACAAAACCACGCATCAAGTTTTTGGCGCCGTTGCCGGGGAATAGTTATTGTTTAGGTTGAATTTTTATTTCTATTAGGTCTACTCACTAGATTCCTTTCTAGTGAGATTTTTATTTTCTTTTTCTAGGTTTTCTTTAGTCTATCTATTTTCTTCGTGTCTTTGTTCGTAACCATTACCATCCAACATCATGGAAGATGGTAATATCCTTAACCCCCACAACCCACCACCACAACAACCACCACCACCTCCTAGAGCCCGTACTTTAGGAGAGTATTCCCGTCCTAGCCACCATGGCTATCGAAACACCATTGAGCTCACTCAAGGAGCCAATATCACACCCTTGCGATCCGACACCATCCGGTTGGTGCAAAGCGGATGCGCATTCCATGGACTTCGTTCTGAAGATCCTAATCAACATCTCAAGGACTTTCTTAAAATCGTTGATTCTATAGACCTTGATGTTGCCACTCGAGAGACGACCCGATTGCGTCTCTTCCAATTCTCTTTGCGGGACCAAGCTAGTCAGTGGCTAGAACGTCAACCCGCAGGATCCATTACCTCTTGGGATGATCTCACCACTCGTTTCCTTGCTCAGTTTTTCCCACCGGGAAGAACTACCAAGCTAAGGAATGATATCTTGATGTTCCAACAACGTCAAGGCGAAACTCTATACGAGGCATGGACCCGATTCAAGGACTTACTCCAAAAAGTCCCTCACCATGGCATAGAACTTTGGCTCCAAGTCCAAATCTTCTATGACCATATCAATCTCTCCACGAGGCAAACCATTGACCAATCGGCCGGTGGCAAGCTACGTGATCTAAGTGCGGAACAATCATGGGCTCTCCTAGAGGATCTTGCTCTTTATGACAACGAAAGTTGGAGTGATCCCCGTGATTTGAATAAAACGGTCAAGGCAATATCTTTGCCTTCGAACAATTCAAGCACTTCCGACCGTAGGATCATAGAACTTGAAGACCAAGTCAAGTTTCTTATGAAATCCTACGAGGCTCCTAAACCTTCAAGCCAAGTGAACAAAATCACTTCTTCATGTGAATTATGTAGTGGTCCCCACGACACTCGTGATTGCATGGAACTCCCCGAACAAGCTTTTGTGGACTACGCATCCTCGCGTACCGACGGAGCGGGAGACAAGTGGTACACTTTCAAACCCGAGCCAAACCCTTATGGTGATACATACAACCCCTCATGGAAAAATCACCCGAACCTTAGGTGGAAACAGAACCAAAACACACAACAAACCAATTCTTCCAACCCACCTAATCGTTTCCAATCAAGCGGTTCCAACACGAACCGTACTTTCAACAACAATCCTTCCGGAAATGGTAGTACCGATAACTTTGAAGGATTGATGTCTCAATTTATGGCATCTCAAGAAGCTCGTTTAGCCAAGTTTGAATCCGAATTCAATCAACAACAAACGGAGATGACCAATAAAATTGACAACTTGTTGAAAGCTCTCCATAACCAAGTGTTATCACCTCCACATAAGGACGCTAGGAACACAAATAGCGGACCCCAAGTAAAAGACCCCTCTTCATCCAAACACGTCAACTTTGTCAACATTGTCACTATTAAACCAACGGATAGGAATGAGGATAATAGTGAACCTAAGGATGAGGATAAGAAAGTCGAGGTTGATAAGGAAGTTAGGACAAGTGAGATTGAAGAAGTAGATGATGATGAGGACTACTTCAATAGGCTACCCACTAAGGAAGAGCGCGCATATCATAAAAACTTATTCGATGGCCCCGAGGCACCATACTTCCTAGGTAGACCAATCATAGGAATAGGCGACCCTTCTAATCTCAACATACCATGCAACATCGGACATTTGCATGTGTGGAAAGCCTACATCGACCTTAGATCACCCATAAACATCATGACTAGAGCCCACTACAACTTGATAATGAAGAATCAACTTGGATATAGGATGTTCCCTGACAAGGGTTGGATGAGTAACTTCACGGGAAGAGTTAAGGGATTACCGGTTTATGTAGGAAACTTCACCTATGTCACCGACTTTGTAATTGTAGAAGATATCCGCCCAATAGTCGATGCATCCTTGACTCAAGTGGTTTTTGGAAAACCATTTGTTGAGGCCTCTAGAATGACTTATGAACCTTCCTTAGGGATAGTTAGATTTAAGGATGAGACCGATGAAGTAAGCTACCAAATGCCATATAAGATAGAACAATTCCAACACTTGTCAAATGTTGAGAAGGAGCTCAAACAAGCGGTCTACTATAGGAATGATGAGGATAGAAGTAAAGGAGTAGACTATGTTATGGAAAGGATATTCGGTTTCTACAAGGATTGTTTGAAATTAGGACCGGAATATAGAACCGGGAAGGAGAATGGCCTAGGAACCGTGACCGATGATGGAGTCACGTAATGTACGTGACTTTGAGTCTAGCTACAAGACTCGTTAATAAAGAAAAGCGCTTCTTGGGAGGCAACCCAAGCTTTATTTGTTTTATTTGCTTTGTGTGTTTATTTATTTGTTTGTTTGATTTTATTTGTTTCCGTATGTGTGTTTAATTTTTATCATTATTGATTCATGTTCAAAAGTAAATTGTGAAAATGCTTTATTTTGTTTTTAACTACATATAAAGGTATTTTGCAAAAGATAAGTGTAAGGGAAATCTAAATCGGTTTATTAGAACACAAATGAACATGAATCATAATAATAATAAATTAGCATACATATTCGTATTTGTTTGAGTCAAATGCTTGTATCGAGTCATAATGATGTTTTGCAGGATTTCCAGGAAGTAAGGTAAAGGTTTTTCCAGAAATTTTCCGGAAACTTAAAACGAAAATTTTTGTCAGGTCATTTCTGACGGCGTCAGGGTTTATAACCTGACGGCGTCAGATTTAATTTCCAGAAATTTTTGAAAGTTTTGTTTTCATAAAAAGTTTTTATTTAAAATCTCCAACTTATAATCTCCAGGAATCTGCAAAATTATCATTCCACAAGCATTATATCCTTATATATAGATTTTTCCCGCCGATGTTATGCAGGTTTTCGTGTTTGTTTTCTCAGGTTTAACAGGTTATTTTGGACAAGGAAATGTCTTGGATCAAGCTTATGGCGATGCATTAGTCATGGAGCTTCAACATTACCTTGGGGGAAGATTTAACCGTGTAAATTCATTATCCACCGAGCGAATCAGGGGAGTATTTGATTTCATTCTTTTACTTTTTTCTTTTACATCTTGTTATTTGAACATTGGGGACAATGTTCATCTTAAGTGTAAGGGGGGGGGGGGGGTAAAAGTACGATTTTTGAGAATACAATTGCACTTGATTTTTGTTTGTTTAATAGTAGATGTGTAATAAAACTGAGATAAATACCTGTTAGGGTAATTTTAGCGCCAAATTTAAAATTTTTTACAACATTTAGGAGTGAAACTTTGATCTTAATGAGCGTCTCATGGATAGGAATTATATGACTAGCACAAAAACCGTACCACTAAAAAATTTTCCACCCCCAAATATGTGAGGTTCGCCCCTAGAATTGGTAGGAAAAGCATTTATGCTATGATGTGTGTACCGGTAGCACTTAGATTCTAGAACTTGCGTTAGGACCATTCCGAGGCCACAAGTGAGACTACATTCGTGTAGTTAGATTTACTACATGATAAGAGGCATTAGGATTAACCCATTGTTTTACACCTGTGTTTTTGTTATAATTACATTGGCTACATTGGTCAAGTAATTCTCCCACACCCTTTGCGTTGTACTCATTTTTAGTACACGATACCCCTAGTACACCCCTCAGAGCCTATCTTTTCGTTTCGACCTTTAAGCATTTTACTTAAAGGAAGAATTTGTTACACCCCACTAAAATGTACACCCAAATCGCCTTAGCCTACCTTGTATGCACTCATTTTTAGTGCATTATTGTGACAACATTTGTTTAAACCCAAGTTAATTATCTAGTTGATTACATGGTTGATAAGTCGAGTCATATCCTTGTACATATTGTTTTGGGACGATTGGGACTCATGGGTAAAGTACTAGTGTAATGGAGTAATGGGGAAGAACATCATTTATTACCCCCATATGTGCTAAATGTTTTAAAAGTACTTCAAGTGTTTTAATTATCTTAATTCGAGTCATTAGAATAGTTATTTGTAAAGTTATGTAAAAGTTCAAGTGTAAGGGGAATGCAATGCCCCTATGATGTATTATTTTGGATGGTAGGGCAAAAGTGTATGCACAAAAAAAAAAAAAAAAAAAAAAAAAAAAAAGGAAAAAAGGAAAAATCAAGAAAAATACAAAAAAAATGAGAAAAAGAAAAATAGAAAAAACATACGGACTACCATCCCGTTTCATTTTATGTTTGTTTTATGTTTTTGTTATTTTGTTATTTCATTTCTAGCTTAAGATCGAGTCTAGTCTTGGCTTAGCAACGTTGTATAGTACATGTAATTAATCAAGATTTTTAACTCGCCACCAGTAAAATATCCCTTATCCAACAAACCGTGTTTTCCTTTTCCCTACACCTAACGTTATAACCCGTTTAAAAGCCCTCTTTGATAGTTTATCTTTGGTGCTTACGCCTAGTGGAGGAGGTTTTCGATCCTTTCCCAAGCCTATGGTAATCTATTTGCTATGACAGGTAGTGAGAGATATTATCCGTTTTCATTTATGAGATTTATTTTGATGACACTTGAGAGATGTGAGTATCTAAACACTACTTGTGAGGTGCTAGTATGTAATCTCCGTGCTTATTATGATTGAAGTGGAACGATTATTTGTTGTAATTACTTTTATGTTTGCATTAAATGACCCCTAACTTGTATTTTGATTAGAATAAAAGCGCATTTGCTTGAGGACAAGCAAATCTCAAGTGTAAGGGTATTTGATGAAGCGAAAAGTGTACCGCTTTTAAGGGGTCATTTAAGCCCTAAATCGTATTTATTTGATCAAATATCGCCCTAAATCGTTCCTTTTGTCATTTTAGGTACTTTTGAGGAGAAATCTGGAAAAGGAGGCATTTTGGACGTTTTTGGAGCATAAAAGTGAAGAAAACGACAAAGTCTCAAAAATCGGCTAAAAGTTACCTTTGACGGCGTCACAATTTACTCCAGACGGCGTCATGCCTTGGCAAGAAAAAGTGGACGTGAAATTTACTCATGATAAGCCAGTGAAAATAGCATGTGAATTCTGACGGCGTCACGCTTTAACTTGATCGAGGGCGTCACGGCTTAAATCAAAAGGGGACGGCGTCACGTTCAAAGTCTGACGGCGTCAAGCCTTGATAGGCCAGAACGGATTTTGGAGAATTAAAGAGGGACGGCGTCAAGATGGTCATCCGAGAACCCTAAAAGCGGCGAGGTGACGGCGTCACAATCCATAAGGTGACGCCGTCAGATGCAAAAGTCTATATATAGTTTTCTAATTTTTTGTCATTAAGGGAGAGCTTAGTGTGTGGAATTTTGGGATAAAACCCTAGGACGATTTTAGCTTCTTTTTCAAGGCTTTTTGCCTTGAGATCTTCCATGTTACATTGAAGATAAGTTATCAATTAATCATTCAATATGTCTATGTGTTGTTTGATTCTATCTTATTCTTGTCTTTTGATTAACATGTTAGGCTAAATTTATCTTGTGTTTGCTTAGATCTAATGAAACCTAGCTATTGATTATTGGTTGTTAGTGTGTTATTAGTTGTATTGGATGATTGTTTATCTATGTTAGGCTTAAGAAAACTGGCTAACTTCCTATTCGGTAACTTGCTTGAACGTCTTAAGAAACATGAACCAAATGCGTACTAAAGGTTTCTATGGTTGTATTTAATGCACAAGCGAATTCTAGTGATCCCATGTTAGGAGCTTCCTAGCCGGCTCGACATAGGAGTGAAGTAGGAGCTTGTAGAGTTGGGGAAGTAAGTACGCCACCCCACGAATGGTATTAAGGAATACACCCGTCATCCACGCGACTAATACACACTAATTAACCGGTAAAAGATAGTTAGGGAGTAAGGAAATCTAAGTAAACACATTTCTCTACACATAAGTTTCTCACCACACTTTCATTTTTGTTATTTTATTTTATTTGCATCCGTAGTAAATTTGGGTTAGTTGACTAGCAACTAATTCCGCCCACTCCTTCAAACCCGAGATTTTACTTGCTTTCATAAATATTATAAAAACATAAAAAAGAATCTTCCTCAACCCTTAGACCTAATTAGAGTAGCCTTTCATACCTAACGAACACTATTCCCTGTGGAGAACGATCAATCCCCCGTACTTACCACTACACTATACTACATCGGTCAGGTACACTGCCTGGTGGGGTTGTAAGCCTCTTGAGATCCCTCGAGAGGTAAAACCTGTTGTAAGGTTACAAAACCACGCATCAGTATGTTGGACATGATTGGAGTGAAAGTTTGAGGGAGGGTGTTTGTTGGGAATTATATTTTCATGGATTTGATGATCACAGAACAAGAAGAATGAAACATGAAGAATACTGAAATGATAAGCAAAATACGCTAAGTAGATTCTGCTGCTAGGCATAAATCATACTGCTGCTAGTGTATTTTATACTACTGCTGGTACAGAGCATTCTGCTGCTAGTGCAAACATTCTGCTGCTAGTGCAAATGATACTACTGCTAGTGCAAACATACTGCTGCTAGTACAAATGAAGCTGCTGCTGATCAGTGAGTCATACTGCTGCTGGATAGATAAGGATGAAGAAGATATTATATGTATATGAGTCACTTGTATACTATAGATAATATCTAGATATTTTATCAGTCAACAAAGTTGTAAACAAAGATACAAGTTGTATCTTAATGACTGACACACGTTAAAGCAAGTAGATGACAAGGCTTATCATATTGTAAAAGATCTTCTTCATACTATAAAAGAAGATCTTACCCTTAGATAAAATTATGTTTTATGTAGTGCTTTAGTGTGCTTAGAATTTAAACACCAAAGGGTGTCAATATGTAAAACATCAAAGTGTGTGTGTGGGAACATCAGACGAGGGGTCTGATGTTGTTAGTTTGGTTTAGCCTCAAGGATCCTTTGATTCCTGTTATTGATAGAGGATAACCGTACTACTATTGATCAAGTAGTATTGGGGCTGTTAGTGTAGTTAGTCGTCTCAAGGATCTTAGTATCCCCGTTACAGTTCATTGATGTAACCGTATTATTTTGTTTAATAATATTGAGACGATATAGAGAAAGTTTGGCAAAACCTTGTTGTGATAATATTGTTTCTATGTTTGAATATTCCGCCAATATTATCATTGTGCTTTTCATTAGTTTATCCTAGGTCAAGGTCTAAACAACTAGCTCATAAACGATCGCGAAACTTATTGTTAGTAACCTCTAAAATAAGTTTCCCACAATAAAATACCTATCAAACTTTTAGGGGCTATTTCTGTCATTACAGAAACTTGCTATTGCTAACCCTCTTGTATCTTTCTTTGTTTGGAGTGTTTCATTTTGTGTAGGGGCTGAAGCTGTTTTCTCTCAAAGATGGTGTCTATTTAAGATCTCTTCCAGCTTAGGGTTCAACGGCTCGATTCTTCTGTGGATAATACTTATCTCTCTCTAAAAGTTGGCTCATATCTTTGGTCTTGTAAATCGTTTGACTGATCTTATTGATCCAGTCTTGTTGTTCTGTTGTTCTGAACAGATTGTTCACAGTTGGTGCTCAATCTTTATCTCATTAATCTTGTATTGTAATCTGCTACTAATTTGAATCAAGAGGAGGTTGGTTGGATTCATTCTCAAGTGTTATTACCATTTCTACAATGTTCACACATCAAACTTAATATGCTTGAATTGCCAAATAAGAGAATTGGGTACAGTTTATCAAAGGATTTAAATTACTAACCATTTTCGGTTAGAGGTATGATTCTTGGATCGATGAAAACGTTATTTGTCTTTGGTTCTGCAAAAGTATAAAACTATTTATTAGTCTCTCATGATTATACAAAACCAATAAATGAGAAAAGAAATACGACTCACCTTGAGATAATCAAGTTGGAAAATAAAAATAAAGCGGGAAGAAAATGACAATGCGGGGAAAAAGCTTTGTTTGCCGCGTAGAGTTTTAGAGCGTTGTAAAGTTTATATGATTTTGATGCTAGTTTGTCAAACAGCATTTTTTTTTTCTTTTTCGAAATGTTTATTTTTTAACATTTTATTAAGTAGCATTTAGCAACGTTAAATATTTAGAACTTGTTTTATACATTATGATTACAACTACAATAATGTTACCAAACATTTTTATAGAAAAACGCTACTACTACTAGACACGCTCTAAATCTCTAATTGTAAAACATTTAATCAACGGGTTTAGAGCGAGTCTAACATTATTTTTAACACCTCTTTTTATTTTGCATCATTTTTTGCTAAAAAAAATGCGAAATCCTGACTCGAGACACATCTAGACCCCTACTTATTTAGACCTGTAGTCTTAAATGACTCATCTAGACCTACACCCAATTAAAGCCACACCCATTTAGACTCGTGACACAACCTGACCCGACCCACACATTTGCCACTTATATCTGGAAACCTACAAGTGGGTTGTGGGGGTGTGGTTTGGGTTCGAGTTTGACTTATTCAAGTTGGAGGGTAGACGGGTTAGTATTACCTCAACTCAATGATACTTATTATTAGTCATGTTTAAAAACTCAATATTATTATTACCCCGAGCACACGCAATGGAACCGTAGACAGTCAAGTGAGATCCAATCCACGGGTCCCCAAATAACCATTTTACACCTTTAAATGCGCATAGATCCTTTGATTATTGATCGTGAAATATCGATTGCTTGTTGAACCATGTGAATTGTGAAGACAAAGAACATTCGATTCCAAAGTAAGACATAACAACTTTCAAATTATGAAAAGCATCCATAGAAAAACTGGTTAAGAAGTCATTATCAATATGATATTTATCTCATATCATGGTCTACATTAGTCTCACAAAAATGACGAACTCAGCTGAAAAATGATCTAAGAATGCATTCGTTGATTGCAAACATGCTATGGGTAGATGCTATAGATGCGTCGAAAATCTAATTTACGGTATAGACGCTTTTGATCTCCCCTTCTATGCCCTGCAGTAAAAAAAAAAAAAAAAAAAAAAAAAAAAAAAAAAAAAAAAAAAACTATTCTTCACGTCTAGTATTACTACGTTCTGGATCATTAGATAGGAATCCAAAGATGAAGTAAAACATTTTATGACCAGTGTAATACGATTAACTAAACATGTTAAGCATGTTATTAGGAGTTAAATAGTCCCAAAATTATATACAATTATTAAAATCTGTGAATATACATAAACTCCATATCAAATTCAATAAAAGTCAGAATCAAAACCTAAATTCAATTAGTTCTTCATACGCTAACCACATATTTGAAACTCACACTCATCATTTCCGGTTTTGGTCATATATCTTTTTATCATTTTAAGGTTATCTATACTACATGTATAGTGAAAACATCTTTTTGCTTAAAAACTTAAAAAGCGAGTAATATTGTTCAACTAAACTACTCGTACTTATAAAAGTCAATGCATCTATTATACATTTATAAATACAATTACAATTTAAATCACTAATTTTTTTCATTTTCACTTGCTTTTCATATATACATAAAAAAAAAATGCACACAAAAATTAACGCTATTCGTTGTCGTTATGCCCGAGTAATCGTCTGATATAGTTAAATGGGCTGACGAATTGACTTGTTTAATACATACCTGACCTGACCTAACCTATTATACGAGTTAAACAGCTCGAATTATTTATCTCTTAGCTAAACACTATGAGGTGACCATCATTTTCCAAAAACCTATTTTCTAGCTTCGTTAACCTTACTTTGACAAGAACTCACATAGTTTTTCTTTTTCAATAAAAGACACTTTGTTCTATCACAACCCATTTAGTGATGGTAGATGTTGGTGAAAGAAGAAAAATGGTGGTTCTAGTTAGCCCGAAATTGGCCTAAGAAGTAGGGACGGAGACATTGGGGGAGCCAGGGGTAAGAAGAAGAAGGTAATGTTTTTTTTTTTTATCAAAATTTTAAGTTTCCTAATGTATATGATCATTAGAAGATATCATTTAAAGTTTTAGTTATATTACTTTATAGTTTATTTGTTTGAGAAAAAATAAATTAGGCCCCTTATTACTAGTTTTTGGCTCCATCCCTCCTAAGAAGAAGGTAAGTAGTGGTGATCCAATATTGGTTACGTGGGTAAAAATTGCCTACAGTTGCATGACAAAATAAAACCAATATGTTAAATTGAAGAAAAGGTAGATACCTTAGGGTGGTGTTTGATTTTTGGGTTTTGACCGCATGAAATTTGATGTGACACATAAAAATTGTTTGGTATGATATTCGGGGTTATGATTTGACTTTTAAAACCTATGAACCCTATCATACACAAACCCTACCTATATGCATATTTTTTGACAAAAGCTGTGTGACCTACCACTTCCACTCTCACATTCTTTTTTTATCTAACTTTTTATGTAATTTTTTTTATTATAATTTTATTACTCCGTATAAAATATATTTTATTAATTTTATAATATATTTTCTCTCTCTAAATTCAAATCATAATCTACAACTTTACATTTAAATTCAAATCCTAATATAAACCCATCTACAAACCAAACGGGCCAATTATTAAGCATAAGTTGGTTATCTTTTCATGCGGTTCACCCTGTAAAAATATAAGATATGTTTGGCAAAATCAAGCGGTATAAATAACCAATAGCTATAAGCAATAGCAATTAGCAGTGTATGTTTGTTTTACAAAAGCGTTTGGCAAAATAGCTCTAACTATAATTATAATGTGTAAACGACTGTAAAAAGACATAACACATATTAAAAAAAATTAGTATATGAATAATAATCTTAAGCATTGTTAAATTACTAAACCACCCTTCTACAAATATGGCATCTTTGACTAGCCATTTGGTTTCTTTCTATAATAATTGTCATTTCATTCTTTATATTAGTTATACTACAAATATAGTTTTCACACTATTTTATTTGATTCTAAACAAATTATATAGAAGAACGATTGTTGTGCCTAATAATCATGTCTAACTGTGTATCTAATGTTTTGATTGCTTGATTTGAAAAAATAATTGGTTGAAATTTGAAGAGAGAAAGTACATGATACAATTTTACAAGTGATTTATGTATCAGTCATTTATTTAGGCATGTGTTTTAGGTCTGAATAGCACTACTCAATTATATATCTCCAACTAAAATGTTTTCTCGGTTTTAAGTTATTCTGAATTTATGCCCGTGATGTTTCAATTTATCCTAAAACTATTAAATGTTATATATATATATATATATATATATATATATATATATATATATATATATATATATATATATATATATATATATATAGTGTATATTTATTTTCAGAACCCTGTTAAGTGCGGGAACTGCGAGAACTCCCTTTGAACCGTTAGATAGTTTGATCAATGGCTATAATTAATTGTGCTATTAATGTAAATAACTGAAAGATTGGGCCATTGTTTAAAAAACTGAAAGGGCAATTTAGGTATTGTGTATTATTCCTAAAAAGGTGTCACCACTCTCTTTAGATGAATTTTCGGATCAGTTATTCATCTATCTCCTCTCTTAAAAAAACCTAGCCGCCATGTACCTTAAAAAATAATATATCCCATTGTTTTTTCCCTATCAATATGTGATTTCATTTGCTTTTCTTTAATTAATTGTTGATGAGCGATCAACAATTATATGAATTAATTTTCTTTTCTCTAATTATTTGACAGTTTGGTATGTTTTTGGGCAGGTGTGTCTGAGGATGCTGTTTCAGGTCATATTCAGTTATTGATTCCTGGAGAAACTGCTTGTTTTGCCTGTGCACCTCCTTTAGTAAGTCTAACTACTTTTAAAAAACGAACTTTAAATGTTCACCTATCTTTTTGCCTTTCGAATCTCACTATACATGTGATCATCACGTTTCTTTGGCCAATAAGCGAATAATACTGTTTGACATGTCTTTGTTAATGTTGGTATCGTTTAAGAGAGAGCATTATAAAACATCAACGCTATTTTTTTTCTTTTTTCTTTTTAAATAACATCTATATTCTATTGGATTCATTTTTGTTTGCATTTGAATTAATTTTAGTGTATTAAATATTGGTTTCAATTTGTAATTTTCTTTTATTTATATTTATTTACATTTGATTGGCTTATGAATTTACTGCTATTTGATACCTTGGAATCGAGATAAAAGGAACTATATGAATTAATTTTAGTGTATTAAATCATGGTCAAAGATATACGCTGGTGGGGAAATTTCGTTTTTGTTAAACAAAATCATGACTCATGGGTGTTTGGGAAAGAAAGAATAACATGCGTGTTCTTTAATCTTGTTATCGTATATCGTTATAATGGAATAGGATGTCTTCTTTCGGTTGGATCGAATACGTGGCGTAACTAATTTGTGCAGGGGTTTGATTTAATATTGGCTATAAAATAAGGTTTATGTTCTCATGTATGTTTTGGCTTGTTATTGGGTTCGTTGTTTTAAAATGACACATAACCACGTAATATAATTTTCATTTTATACATAGTATTGATTGTATAATGGTGCATACGTGTTTTTTGGCTTCTACAAAATTAATAAAAGTGACGTGCATATATGTTTTAAGGTTAATATAGATTCAATGATAAATGGATACATACATGTTCAAAACATGTATGTTTTAAAAATTTATGATTGATTATAAATGGAATGCTTAGAACATGTATGTTTTTTTATTTAGTAAGTGTAATTATTGTTTTTTTCAAAGACTTCGTGTTTGCAAAACAAGTATGTTTCCTAAAATATACATGTACTCATGAACATGTATAATTTTTAATAATATTATTGTTGCTAATTTTTGTACTTTTCTTTGTATCAGGTGTAATTACAAGAATGTTCATGGTTACAAGTGTGCATATATGTCCGACTTTTGAAAAATTGTTGACGGTTACTCGTGCGCATATGTCCATTTGTGTTGAATATTATTAGTTCTCACGTGTATAGATCGATTAGATTTATGCTTTTATGCTTTTAGAAATTTGTATTTTAATTATCGAAGTTTGTATATAACATTTATGCTATTGGTTTGTTATAAATTTCATTATATTAAAAAACCTATAAGCACCTTAAAAGGGAAAAAAACATGTATGTACCTTGACTATTTGAATAAAAAACATGTATGCACCTTGACTATTTGGAGAAAAAAAATGTATGCACTTTAGTTTATTGAAAACATATATGCACCCTGGCTATTTGAAAAAAAAAAAAAAAAAAAAAAAAAAAACATGTATGCACCTTTGCGAATTTGAAAAAAAAAAAAAAAAAAAAAAAAAAAAAAAAAAAAAGAAAAAAAAAAATCCGAATTTTAAAATTTATAAAAAACGGAAATTATAAAAAACAAAAATAATATGAAAATGTCATTTACTATTATACCCTTTTGAATTAAATAAAAATAACAAAATGCTATGGAGCATTAAATGATGTACATTGTGTATTATTAGTAGTACATAAGTGGGTTCTCGCAGTTCCCGCACTTAAGGGGGTTCTGAAAATAAAGCCCCCCTATATATATATATATATAGGGGGGCTTTATTTTCAGAACCCTCTTAAGTACGGGAACTGCGAGAACCACTTATGTACTCCTAATAATGCATAGTGTGCAACATATCAATGCAAAATGATATTTTTTTTAATATTAAACTTTTTTATTTAATCCAAAAGGGTACAATACTAAAAGAAGTTTTTTTTTTTTTTTTTTTTTTTTTTTTTTTTTTTTTTTTTTAATTTTTATTTTTATTTATTTATTTATTTTTTAATGTTATTTTTCAGATTTAGCGCATACATGTTTTTAAGCTATCATGTTTAGTGCATATATGTTTTCTTTAAGATGACATATTTCTAGATTTAGTGCTACAATATATGATTTAAGAAATAGTTAGGTGCATATAAATATTATTTTTTTTTTTCCTTTTTTAATATAATGAAATTTATTGCAAACCAAGAACAGAAATGTCATACACAAACTTCGATATCGACTGAAATACAATTAAAATACAAATTTCTCAAAAGCATAAATACATGAATCTAATCGATCTATACACGTGAGCACTAATAAATATTCAACACAAAATGGATATATGTGCACACTCAAATGTCATCATCATTTTTAGAAGTTGGACATATATGCACACGCGTACGGGCAACATTTTTTCAGAATTCGGACATATATGCACACCCGTAGCCGTGAACATTCTTGTAATTACACCTAATACAAAAAAAAGTACAAAAATTAGCAACAATAATTTTATTAAAATAGAATTGTGTTGAAGTACATATATGCAACTACTAAAACACGTATGCACACTTGTTAAAATACATTCTTGTAATAATTTCAACACATACCTGTTTTTAAAACATACGTGTTTTAAGTATTCAGGTTATAAATCATTTTTTAAACCATACCTGTTTTAAAACATACATGTTTTGAACATACATGTTTAAAAACATCATGTTCTCAAACATAAATGGTTTTCATTAGTTAGATCCCACTAATTAAAACATATATGTATACCACTTTTATTGATTTTGTCCTGGCCAAAAAACACATACACACCACACATGCACGCCCCTTGAAACACATATAAACGATTATAACACATATGCACACTTAGGCAAAACACGCATGTTATTCTTTCTTTCCCAAACACCCATGAGTCATGATTTTGTTTAACAAAAACGAAATTTCCCCACCAGCGTATATCTTTGACCATGATTTAATTCACTAAAATTAATTCATATAGTTCCTCTTTCAAAATTGTTGATGAATGTAATCTATACACACTGACCAGTATAATGTTGATCACATGGCTGTTAATTAACCTTGAAACAAATGTCTTTACCTTTTACAAAGATCACGTTCTTCAGTGCAGTCCACCTTTCCCAGAATAATGTGTCCATCTATTTCCAGATTATGTCTGGTAATGGAAACAACAGAGGTAGCTAAGAACCCGAAAATACATACTACCATTCACTGAACGAAAAAATTGTAATAGACAATTATGATGAATATAAACTTTAGACCTTTCTCTAATGATTTTGGCCGCTTTCTCCCATGAGGGTTTCTGATATAAACAACGAAGAAATTATTGATAAAAAGCGGTGTCAAGATAAACATGTAGCCATAATTCAGATGTGCAAATTCAGACAATATCTCCCAATTTACAAGAAGCATATGACCCAATGTTATGCAAATTACGTTTTTGTTTATGGCAGTGAAACGAATATTTGTTTGGCAATACTATTTCATTTTCAAGTAAGTAAAACGAACACTAAAAGAATATATAATTGTTATTTAGATAGCTTTGGTTCCACAACCTCATTAAAGATATAACTTTAAGTGGAATTTACAAGTAAACAGACAAATTAAAAGTTTAAAAATTCAATTGCAAAAACTCTTATAAAATTTTAAAACACAGTTCTTAATACGAACATTACGATAAAGTATAAAAATATTTTGTTGGAAAAAACAATCGGATATATATATATATTTTTTACAATACATGGCGGCTAGGTTTTTTTAAGAGAGGGAGATAGATGAATCTGTAATTGATCCGAAAATTCAGAGTGGTGGCACCTTTTTAGGAATAATACACAATACCTAAATTGCCCTTTCAGTTTTTTAAATAATGGCCCAATCTTTCAGATTTTTACATTAATAGCACAATTAATTATAGCCATTGATCAAACCATCTAACGGTTCAAAGGGAGTTTTCGCAGTTCTCGCACTTAACAAGGTTCTGAAAATAAAGTTACACTATATATATATATATATATATATATATATATATATATATATATATATATATATATATATATATTCAATAATTGCAAACCCTAAACACCATGCATATGAAAACACAAATAAAAAAACAAATTAGTGTAGGGGACCAAGAGAATATATTGTATGTTACCTTTTGCCCACATCAATTAAAGAAAAACACTGTAATCGACAATGATTTTGGTGGTATATTAAATTAGGGTTTGTGGGGTAAAGGGTGAGAAAAGAGACCAATAATGTGTAGTGTGTTTATGGCTGTCATGTGGTCCTAGTATAAAAAGAATGATATGAACACGCTGGCAGATGAGGTGTCAAATATGACACGCTGACATAGGCTAAGGTGGACATGGTACCCACAATGACACGAAATCCATAGTTTACGGATACAATGAGAGGAAAAATAGTTGGCACTATACAATGCTAAAAAGTGTCATCTTCTATAATTTTTTTAGCATTTGCCCTAATTTCTAGTAAGGGGGTGTTTGTTTAAGCTTATGATTTTGGCCTATGAGCATACGTGGATTTGGTTTATATTCATAAGCTCATTTTCTCAGGCTTATTTTGAATATGTGGGCTTATATAAGCTTATATAATACCATAAGTTACAAGATAAGCTGGAAAAATGGCTTATGAAACATAAGCCGAAACCACAGAAGCCCAAAAATAAGCATAAACAAACACCCCTATAGGTTTATTTTGAATGGAATGACTCTGCCACATTTCTTAAAATGATGTCAATGATCAAAGTTATTAGATCCTCTCCTTAGAGAAATATTATCCCAATACAACCCTTGCTTTTACAAATTGACAGAAAAATCGAACTCTCAATTTTGTCTCGCTAAAGAGAAAACTGTACATCTCGTGTAGCAAAATTGTTGTCATTCAGTGTATAAACATTATACCCTCATCATGTTCCAGACCAAACCTATGCTCCAATTTGTGGATACACTTTCGGCCGTTTGTTTACCACACTATCAATGCTGCCATTAGCCAGTTTTCTGATGACGAATGTGACTTTCAGAAGACATGACTTTCTTAGTCAGTTCTATACACATCCTCCCTGAATATACTCTCTTCAAGGGGTGGAAACTAGCCGGGCCGAGCCGATAATCAAATGAGCTCAAAGTTAGGCTTGACCTCATTTAGGCTCAGCTTGTTTCGAGCTTTAACCAATCCGATACTGAGCTTTTCACGAGCGACTTGGCTCGTTTCCACCCCTACTCTCTTCTTGCTAGGTTGGCAGACAATACTTTTACTGAAACCATTTGGAGTAGTACTAGTTTCATCATCAATTGTCAAATGTGAGAGTGACTTGTTAGATGTGAGAGAATATGAAAGTGTATTCAACATATACTTGTTTATAATTATTTAAACATCTTTGTTTTCTAGACAAGACTGGAAGAGTCAAATTTGGAATCATGAAATACAGTTTCATCCATATATTTCAATTATATGACATGTTCCCTGCTGTAATCGCAAGTGCACAGACAATAACAATCTTGAAAACAAAATAATCATTATAGGGATATGGATCAACATGCTGATATTAATAATGAGACTAACAGGTTCACTAAGGGAGCCTTGATGAGTCTGAGACGGCGACAAGTTGTCGCAGACAACTATCATATAGTAGTACTAATATACAATGTACAAGTCTGTTTCCTTGAGCACAGTAATCAATTTGAACCAGCAAACCAAAATTGCTTTTTTCACACCAAAATGAAAAGCACCCTATAGTATAGGTTAACCTATTGAACTAGAAAGCCTCATTGCTTTCATATATCCATTTCAAATCACTTATGTATGCTACTACTGCCATTGCTTTTATATATCCATTTCAAATCACTTATAATATTCTAAATGTGCAGACCTCTTTGAACTGTATGTGCAGGCCTCATTACTCCTGCAAGAAAACGGCCTAGCTAACGCGCCCCTTATTGAAAAGTCAAGGATATTGAATGATCGATATGAGAAAGAAGCGCTCAAGCATTGGAAGAAAGCCGGCCTTACTCAACAAGCACCTTTCTTAGCTTAGTAAGGTTGCTTGTTTCCACTCATTGAAGATTCTATCTACAAAAAAAGGTCAACGGGGGGTACTAAAATGGCTCTCACTGACACCATCTACGAGAAGGTGAGGTCGTCTTTATTTCCAGCCGCCATACGGTTCGCCTTAAAGCCTTAAAGACGGAGAAGGGGAGGAGCAGTTATCTATGTATATATATCAATTTCAAATCACTTTGTATGCTACTAATGCCATTAAACTTCCTGTATAAAACTTTTACTAGTGAAATTGGTTTATAGGCAAATGCAACATGGGCAGAATTCAGCATGAGTGTGTTGCAGACACCTTGAGGATTACCATGTGCTGATTTTTTGAAAATAGCTAACGTAAATCATTGACCATATTGCATTTGCCTATAAACCATGATAATCTGTCACCCTGTTGCATTTGCTTATAAACCATGCTTAGATTTGTTTTAGAGGATTACATTGTCGCCAGCTTTTAAGGTTCAAAATTATTTTTTCTTATTAACAACGATTATGTTGATCCTTTATCTGCCTCAAAATAACCTTTTCCACCGTCTATTCTTGGATAAATGATGCTGCTAAAGGTCAATTAATTCTTGGACAAGTTACATAGTATTTCTTAGACCATTGTTTGGTTTATTGCAAGGTTCGGTATAAAACAGTTACACAAGTATCATTAAACTGCTTACCGAGAACCTCTACCAATGTAAATGGCACCTAAGCAAACGCAACCTGAATTTCAATTTGTCACTACTTTATTAACTACATATGTGCTATTTCCATTGTTTTTGTGTATTTATAATACAATTTCAGTCATTGAAGTTCTTGTTTGGCTGTTTGCAAATTTGGGGCATTTTCTTGGTATCAGTGGAACCAATACTTGTAATCCAATTCTGCTTATTTATCTATTGGTTGTTGTATGTTGACAGAAGGAGGCAGATTGCTGGGGCATGTGTGTTCTTGCAGGCACATTTTGTTTTGAGGCTATTGCTTGCCACTTTCTAAACTAGTTTTATCGAAAATGGTAAAATGTTTTACATTAGTTATGTGGCAAATAGAAGTTAAATAGTATTGGTGTCATGTAGCAAGCGAAGTTATATATTATTGCTGTTATGTAGCAATCGAAGTTATATTAGTTATGTAGCAATCAAAGTTAAATATGATTGACGTGAGTGATCAAAGTTATTAGATCCTTATCTACTGCGCAGAAAATGTTTTGCTTTAACAAAATTACAGAAAAATCGAACTCCGAACTTTGTTCTACTAAAGAGAAAACTGTACATCTTCTGTAGCAGAATCCTTGTCAATCAGCGTATAAACATTGACTAACCTCATCATATTCCAGACCATACCTATTCTCTCCACTTTGTGGATACACTTCTGGCCGTGTGTCTACCACACTATCAATGCCGTCATTATCAAAAAGTGTATGTTGAATACACTTTAACATTTTCTAATATAACCAATCATTTTCAGATTTTCACTTTCTACACTATAGGATTGTTGTACATATATGGGAAGAGCTTAGATGTTTATGTATGTTTACAAACGTGTTGTAATCTTACTTGTACTTGATTAGCACATGTTATCATTAACCTAACTGCATTGTGCTAACTAAAAATAAACATTGACATCATTAGGTTGTGCTTGGCACAGCCGAGATACTACCTAGTAATAAACACAATAAATAAGCAAAAAGCATCAATAAGTAAGCAAAGCCATATCAGGTGCCTCTCTTCCCTTCCCATATCCGATATTGTTCCCCAATCGTCACTATTAGCTAATGCGCTCTGCTATTGAATTACATCTCCCGTGTGGTAACTTCGCAAAGTTAGAGTTTGTGTATATTTATTAATATGTGTATGTCCGGTTTCGAACCCGAGACTCGGGATTGCACACAATACGTGAGAGTTCCAATGGTTTGAATAAATTAAATATATTTTATATTTATATTTATTTATTTCACAATAAAACACTTAATGGTCGTTAGGACTTAACGGGGTTTGGATAACGCTCGTTAAAGGACTAATTATGCAATAAGAGGAAAGAAGGATATGGAAACCTTGTTGTGGGTTAAGATCCAGCCGATCCAACCCAACCCATGGGTATGGCGGTTTGGATTTCTTTGGGAGCAAGTTTGGGGATTTTAGGGTTAGCCTATAAATACAATTCATTGTGTTTTAGGTTTTAACTTAATCTTGAATCCCTAACTTGCCAACTTCTTTCTCCTCTTCTTCTCCTAGCTCTAAATAGTCGATCCTCTTTTTAAGTTCACTAGAACTTGGTCGATCTATATTGCTTGCAAGTGTTGGTGTTGTTTTTGTGATTCTTGAACCTAGCTTTCCCATTGGAACGCTACTATCGCGTGTGTACAAGAACGAGTGACAAGCTTATTTTAGCTTGTGATTCTTGGTGTTTTCCCTTGTGTTGTTCGATCCACATCACAACCCATATTAGGGTTCTTGTTGTTCTTGGTGATTACGCGATTAAGGTACGTGTTTATTTAGCTTAATTAATTACATGTTCATTAGATCTTTCCGCTGCGTGTTCTTGATGTAAATATATGTTTATAGTATTTATATGATTCATATATTCCAACAGTGGCATCATGAGCCTCGTTTAAGAACTTGTAATTAATTACTAAAACCTAAAAATTGAATCTTTATTAGATACATGCAATTAATTTTTTAGGGTTTTAAACCCTAATTTTTTTCCAAAAGTAGGTCGACACCTACATATTTTGGTTAGGGTTTTATGGTTGATTTATAATCTTGATAGAAACCCTAGGATTGCATGAAATTTTTAGGGATTAATTTGTGAATACCATGTGTGATGTCACTAAATTAATTAAACACGTACTAATAAATATTGATTAATAATATGGGATTAACATGATTATGTGATCAATATGTTATTCATGACAAGATCTTGCATATTTTGTCATGATTGATTTGTATGGTTTTGAATTGTTTTGAATTTATTTGTCACATGATTTAAATAAATCTAAAATTGGGGAAGACCTCAATATATATTAATTAAAAGGTTATGTGCAATGTGGTATCTAACTAACTAAAACTTACGCGGCCAAATTATTTGGCGTCTGTGGACCATTGGGCACAATGAGCTCGAAAACCAATGGGAGTTTTGTTAGTTACATACATTTAAAATTACACATAGAATTAATATTAGGATTTATTGGAAAAGGTTTGCATGTGGCTATATGATATCGTGGATGATCATATATTTGTTATTATGTGTTTATTTATTTTTGTAATTACTTGATCTTTTGTGTTTAATATTATGATGGATTGTAAACTACAAAAGAGGGTAATTTTTCAAAATAAAAATAAATAAGACTAATAACTATGAAACCTTTGTAGTAATTTTATTTATTGCCAAGTCTTATGTGCCGACAGTGGTTCGCTTCGCACGGTAATTTGCTCCCAGGCGAGACTAGCAATAATTAAATTACTACATTAATTGTTTTTAGCAAGAAAATCATAATTTTTTTAGTTGATTGATTGCGACTGTATTAAGTGGTCGAAGCGGCGGACCTAAAATTGACAAACTAATAAAGTGGGTTCTAGTTGGTACGCATTAAATTGTGACCTTAGAGGGGCACGGTTTTAACCAGCTTCGGCGGCTGTCGTCCCTACGCCCGCCTGTGCGTCAATTTTAGACTTACCAAGTACACCACGATAAATACGAAGCATCTTAAGGCAATGTTGTAATTTGTTCAACGCCTCAATTAAAAGATTTGATGATTTGAGCTACGAATGAGTAAATGGTTCTGTTTTTGAAAACATATATGATACAAAGATGAATGCATGACATCTTTGTACATATTTTTGATTTAACACATCAAAATTTATTACCCTGATAAATTTAAGTAATATGCCACCCAACTACAAAAAGAAACACCTAAGGTTTCATCCTACATCACTAGCAGCCAAAGCTGAATGTTGATGTTCAAAGGGTGGTCATCTAAGGGTAAATTGAGTACTTTATTGCTAGCAGCCAAAGCTGAATGCAATAAACCGACGTCAATTTACTGTTTCTTAAGTTGGTTAAACTTAATTGGGCACTTTCATTACTAGCAGCCAAAGCTGATGTAATGGAACGGCGCCAAGGCATAAAGATTTGGGGATGAAACATGTTTACATTTTGCAACTGATGTTGGCAATATAATGTAAGTCCCATGATTCTAGGAATTGCAATTGAATATTGGCAATTGAGTGCAGCTCTACCTTATTGAGTACTTTCATTGCTAGCAGCCAAAGCTGATGTGATGAAACGACGTCAATTTGGATCCTAATTTTCAATGAAAATTAAATGGTGAATTTTATTTACCGTGGGTGTTTAATTTTCTTGAAAAGTTATTATCAAAATACTAAAATTGAATTTTGAAAATTCTTTTAATATATTTAATGCAACATTAAAACCGTAAAAATGGGATATTCTTTTAGTAGTAAATTGGTCTACACCCATAGGGGTTTTGGATAGAGTCAATTTTTACTGAAAAGAATAAACCTAGTCCACTTTCCGTGTGAAGAGTGAGACTTAATCCTATTCCTTTTCATGAATGAGAAAGGTATAATAGGATAATTAGAATTGTCTAAATTCTAAGAAATAACTCATGGCGAATTTCTTAAAGAAATTGCATGGTTAGGAGTTATTAAATTAGAAACTAGACTTATTACCGCATAATTGGTAAAAGGCAAACTAGAATGTTTGATCTAGTTGTTATGCTTTAACCATTTAAAGATGCTACATTCCATGATGGGGATGGTAGACCTAACTAAGGAAGAAATTGCATACCCAATTCTTTCAAGTTAATTGCATTGATGGATATTCCATCATTCACAAAGTAGAATACATTCTTTGAAGTACCTTAGTAGCTATTACGTAAGGGATTACTCAAAGGTGTAGGAAAGTAAACAGCACGCTATTTGCTTTTACTGATGATGCAACACTTACAATGTTGTCAAACCCAGTGGGAGCATTGTGTTGTAATTACTGAATAATGAGTTCATGTAGTGATCTTAAATTCAGTGGGAGCTACAAGTCTTGATAGCAACCAAGATTATCTCTAGAATCTCTTGAGATGACTACTTTCCAATTATAGACACTTGTGGTATTAAGGATAGTCGTGTACAGTTCCTTACTAGACGAGGTGATTCTATATCTACTTATATCTATGACACAAATCATATTGATCAAGATAAGCAAACTATTGACGTGTTGTTTATCTGTTACGTAATGTTGTTCCATGCACAAGTGGGAGAAATCTTATTGTGTGCAAGCAACAACATAAAGAAATATGATTTAAAGGGATCTTTGACTGCAAGGTCAGAGATTGATGTTCTAATGTGTTTTATACACATTCTAATTTATAGAACACTTGGAGTTAATATCTACTTTCATTACTAGATATTAATGACAAGGTAAATTACATACTTTCATCATTGCAGCCTCAGCTGATGTGATTAAACTATGTTAATTTACAAGTTCCAAAATTAGATAATTATTAGAACAAGTGTCAATATGATAATAAGACTACTTCAAATGTAAATATTTATGTATTGATGTAATGACATAAATAAATGAAGTAATCTTATACTACTTCATATTTAGATGTTTATGTACTCTTGGAAGACATAAATATCTGAAGTAAATAAATTAACTTGAAATACTATTGAAACCAAGTTGTGGATTTCATAATTACTTTAGTTATACATGTTTATATTGTAGATATAAATATGAAGTCTTTTATTGCTATAAGACTTATACTGAAGTAAGACGTTAACTTGTTATGTTTTTTATTAAGACATATACAAGAAGTCATGGAGTTGATTAATGACTTATAACGTAGATTGGGATTATAACGGTTTATGTCTTTTTGGTAAGACATAGAAATTAAGTGGCTTGGGCTAAAAGGCACTTATGTTATAAAATATGCAATTGGCTTTGAAAATCTATTGTACCATTAAAGTGATTTAGTTGGTAAATAGGTAAGCCAATACGATATGTATATTTATCTTATATATTGTAAGATTAACTTACAATATTAATCCTAATGAAATACATAGTGTTTATGGTATGTTCAGTTAAGAGAATCAAACTCTTGAAACATTGTTTGATTAAAGATAACTATATCTTCTAATCTTCCTAAAGATATCAAGGTTAGAAAATTGAGTATGAATTGGATATACTCAATTAGACTCCAACCTAGAAGATTAATAAGACACCATTGATTATGGAATGTGTTGAATCACATTAAGTCTTAAAATTGAAGTTCAGAATTTGTTGAACTACTTGTTGGGTAGGTTATTAACAAATTAAGGTTAGGAACTGTCAATTTGTATCTGTAAAGTCCCAAAAGAGAACAAGTTTGTGTTGCTCTATTTGCTAAGCATTTATAGGTAATCTATAAATTGCAAAAGGCAAGTGGGAGTTTTATCTTGATAAGATAAAATTACAAGATACGTGATCTTCTAGAATACACTAGCAAAACCATAATGAGGATTTAACATGTTAGTGTTAAATCTCAAAGATGATGGGATTCTTATTCATAGATCCGCAAGGGTATCTCAAATATTTGTAGAATATGTTGAGAGTTATGAGTTACAGGATAGTGATATGCCTGTTAATAAATTGCAAATGTTTATTTGGCAAATTACTCATACTATGAATAATTAGATGCAGTCCAAGAAGATAACTAGTTTGGAAACGTAGTTGATCTTAAACTCTATAGTTACACTATAGAATGAAAATGAATTTTTACAAAGGAAATGAAAATCCTAGAGATTTTAATTCTTGTGTAGAAATCATAATGGACAAATTTGTATACATATTTAATATGTGAAAAGATTATCAATCGCAATTAAGCAATTAAATGTGATTGAGATTCTTTCTATACACATTAAATATATAAAGATTATGATTGTCATTATTAGTTTCATTTATATGAAATTAATAATGGAATGACAAAACTCTTTCTTGGATAATTACTTGAGCGAGGACGAAAAGTAATTGAAAGGAGTGTTTGAATTAAAATAATCTTTAATAGTATACAAAAGTGCAAATCATTTGTAAATGGATTAATGCATGCATCTAAAAAATATACTTATATTTTAGTTATTAAATCTAGTTTTGATTTATAATTAAAATAAGATATTTCTTAATATTCCTGAAAGCTAGTGGGAGTGATGTATTTATTTTCTTATTTCATGTATGTTGAATAACATATGGGAAGTAACATTCCATTAACATTAACATTATATGTTAAGACTAAGTTTGGAATGAAACTTCATATAGAAAATAAAACCTTGAAATATATGTTTATTTGATTATAAACATAAGCGGTAAATAACTGATTCTAAAAGAACATGATATTCTATTAGAAGATCTAGATAGAAACATATCTTGAAAAAGATATGACATGAATAAATCTAAGGCTGACGAAATGATTATTCATGTACATCATGTTGCTTGTTGTATCATGCTTGGATGTAAGATGATTGACAACGTTAGTATCTAAATTATTAGATAACTAAGTGTAATGGATATGTTTTAGAATTTACATCCTTAGCCTGGATTTGCTCCAAAATTCTAAATATGAACCATATGGCAAGTTATTGCTTGATTGATATTGTGCTCAAATCTTGAAGGATTTGAAGATATCAAAACATTACACGATGGATATTAAAGTTTACGGAACTTTAAAAGAGCATATTGTTGTTTGATACAATGATGCTAGTAAGATTGAGATGACACTCAATACTAGTCATGGTGGGAGTTCATCCTTATTAGGAGACCATGTATACTAGTTATGCTCAATATGAGCATAGTTGCATTATACATAAAGAATTAGAATACTTTAACTACAAAGGTTTGGTAGTTTAATTGTCATAAATTCGTGCATGAGGATGTCACGTATTTTATGAAGTATGTGTCAATATCTAGATAGATGAATGAACACATACAAGAATTTCATTATTGAAATAAGTATTCTCAAAATTCCGATAGATCAAATTAATTGATTTATGCCTTGTCAACAAGTATGGTGGTCATGACTTGTGGCATAATTCATTAATGGAAATTATCATGCTTGATCTGGTTAGTATTTGGATAAGGGACATGTAAACAATTATTATTTTAATGAAATAAAGTGCGGATAACGTTTATTCTCATTATTAATATTTGTGTCCTATATTTGCATGTTTAAATCCATGAATAACTAATGTTATTCTAAATGGTCCGTTGTCAATTAATAATATGGGAATATTATTGAATTAAGACAAATGTGAAGATTGGTAGAATGTACTGTAAGGTTGAGACACCAATGTCACATGATATTCAATGTTGGAAAAATTGAATATAGGACTTATCCCAAACACATGATTATACTTTATGGATCGTCGTCATCAAGTATATCATGAATATTTATCCTCAGACTTGAGATACCAGGTGACTGCCGAGGATGTAGCTCATTTTCTGTAAGGTAGTCTAACGCTATCCGTAAAAGGTAGTTATAAGGGCTATTTTCGGAGGTGATGCGAAGTTCGAGGGTTACGCTCGTAGTCAACAAAGGATTTGTTCCTTCAACTTTGTGTTGAAGTTTAATACTGCTCGGCCACTCGTAGGATTGACAAGATGTTTGTGTGGCCACACCCAAAGTCTATCTGGAAGACGTTCAGATGATTTGGTAATCTTGTTCAATTATGTACAAACGAGAAACTACTGTTAATTATGGAATGACAAAGATCCATATCCAAATTAACGCGGTATTAGCAACAAAAGGATAAGTATGATGATTAAATTCATCACGTGGTTTTTCCAGGAAAACCATACTCGGATCAAGCTGGGGGCATTGGGATCTGTTAAAGCTAGACTAGCCCATGTCATTACCATATTAATGAATATCCAAGTGGGAGCTGTTAGAGTTTGTGTATATTTATTAATATGTGTATGTCCGGTTTCGAACCCGAGACTCGGGATTGCACACAATACGTGAGAGTTCCAATGGTTTGAATAAATTAAATATATTTTATATTTATATTTATTTATTTCACAATAAAACACTTAATGGTCGTTAGGACTTAACGGGGTTTGGATAACGCTCGTTAAAGGACTAATTATGCAATAAGAGGAAAGAAGGATATGGAAACCTTGTTGTGGGTTAAGATCCAGCCGATCCAACCCAACCCATGGGTATGGCGGTTTGGATTTCTTTGGGAGCAAGTTTGGGGATTTTAGGGTTAGCCTATAAATACAATTCATTGTGTTTTAGGTTTTAACTTAATCTTGAATCCCTAACTTGCCAACTTCTTTCTCCTCTTCTTCTCCTAGCTCTAAATAGTCGATCCTCTTTTTAAGTTCACTAGAACTTGGTCGATCTATATTGCTTGCAAGTGTTGGTGTTGTTTTGTGATTCTTGAACCTAGCTTTCCCATTGGAACGCTACTATCGCGTGTGTACAAGAACGAGTGACAAGCTTATTTTAGCTTGTGATTCTTGGTGTTTTCCCTTGTGTTGTTCGATCCACATCACAACCCATATTAGGGTTCTTGTTGTTCTTGGTGATTACGCGATTAAGGTACGTGTTTATTTAGCTTAATTAATTACATGTTCATTAGATCTTTCCGCTGCGTGTTCTTGATGTAAATATATGTTTATAGTATTTATATGATTCATATATTCCAACACCCGTGTGGTAACATCGCAAAGTTAACTTGAGCAATTTTGTGTTATAAATTGGTGTTTGACTTAAATACAAAGCAATTTTGATTTTGGGTTGAAAACTTTGATTTTGGTATGGAAAAAACAGTTTTCGTTTGCTGGTTCAAATTGATTGATTACGCTGCTTGAGGAAACAGACTCGTGCATTGTGTAGTAGTTGCTCTATGCTAATTATGTATGACCTCGTCTATTACTCCGTATATAATCATTGTCGCCATTTCAGACTGGTTAGTTTGAAGTAGTACCTCTCTTAGTGAACCTATTAGTCTTTATTATGGATGAATGTAATTGTCAGCATGTTGATCCATTTTTCTTTAATGATCATTTTGTTTTAGGATTGTTATTGTATGTGGACTTTTGATTACAGCTGGGGCCAAATGTCATATAACGAGTAGGTTAGCCCGTGCGTTGCGGCGGGATTTTTGGCCTCGTTTTTTTTTTTTTTTTTTTTTTTTTTTTTTTTTAATAAATATATTGGAGGAGGTATCTTTTGTTAATAAATATGTCTCAATGGTGAAGTGGGCCGACAATAAGGCTAGTCACAGTGGTGACGTGGGTCACCAGCTACCACTTCAGCTTTCTCTATCCGGTGACCAGACATGACCAATGATGCCACATTTTGAATCCTCTCACTCGTACTGTAGCCTTTAATTTGAATTTGAAGCAGAGTGTGGGTAATATTTTTGTGTTGTTTGTATTTATTTTATGTAAAAAAAAAAAAAAAAAAAAAGTTTCTAACAAAATCAATCACAATTTAGAACGATTACACAATTTCCGCTTCCTCGACCGATCCATGACCAAATGCACACAATGGCCATGACCGATGCCAATATCGGTCGACCAAAGTTTTTGACCGATTATTTGCGGTCCACTGTGACCAGCCTAATAAGCGACCGACTAGGACCGGGTAACGACCGACCGACATAAGTCCCTTATTAAAACTAGTCTAAATTTTAACAAATTTAAACTTAAATCTAAATCCTAATACTAAAACCATCTACCAACCAAACGTACCTTAAATTTCACAGTGTACACTTTGGTCATTGTTTTTTGTGTTTTTGATGGGTCAAATTATTGGCTCCAAACCATTAGTAAAAAAAAAAAAAAAAAAAAAAAAAAAAAAAAAAAAAAGTCAAACGTAGTGATGACGTGGCATGCTATTTTGGTACATGTAGGCTCCGCATCTTCCTTCCCGAATCAAGCGTGGATCAGTCACTAGTCTAGATTAGCAAACGTTTAAAAATATATTGGTCTTTATTGTGCAAAGTGCTTTACAAGTTGGGCTATGCCGTAATTTGAAACATTGAAACATGTCATCAAACTTGTTATTGTGTCTTTTATGTGGCTTTTATTTAGTTGCCAAGTTTGGGATTTCAGTTGTCAAGGATTGCAGCTGTAATTGATTCATAACATTTGCTGGGTTCTAGTTATTTTGATTCAGAGTGGTTCTAGTTATGTGGGTCAATCACCTATTGCATATGGCTCTTATTTACTGTCAAATTACATCACTAGTCACTTTATTCAAGAATATTGAGGTAGATTATCATTATGTTACGGTGCAAATCCAGTGCGAGAACCAAATTTATTGAGGTAGATTATCATTATGTTACGGTGCAAATCACATATGGGTTTCTTAGAACAGGATAGGTCAATACCAAAGATCAATTGGCGGATGTGCGTAGCATAAATACTACTGTAGTGTAGATCAACAATCTATCATCTATCAAGGTTGGGAGTGTCCTCTTATCAAATCTTTCGACTTGAGTGGGAGTGTATCAGGTATATGGAGCAAACTGTTAATACTGGAAAACTGGGAGTACGGGTACTGAATTCTAACAACATATCAGATAAGTGTGTAAAACTAATTATACATAACTTTTACATCTTCTAGCTGTTTTGCAAAAAACTGCAGGTTGAAGCCTCGAATAGTCCTAGCCTTGAAGTCTACTTACTTACAAAGACAAAAATGCACACCACAAACCCGGAAACAATGATCACGTCACATGCGAGTCTGACCAAATAGTCTTCAAGTATTGTGACGACAGCAACGAGCCCATCTTGTATCTCTTTTATGTAGGTGCAACTTGCCTGCCAAATTTGCATAATAATGGCACTGCTTCCAACCGATACAAGTCCAAATATTATACGAGCTGCAAAAAAAATCACATGATGAGTAAGGTTGCATATTAGTAAAAACATACACAAACCGGTAGCTATGTCAAATGAAATGAGAGAGTATTAGTTGCTTTACCAAAGTAAATGACGTGAGAAATAGTATGTCCGAGAATTCCTGTGTAGAAAGTGATGCAGGTGCCGGTGACAGAAAGATCACCCTCGAGATAGTATGGGGATAAATGAATGGTCTCCCGGGTATGAGTGATCAGGTGGTATAGAATGAACAGTACAAACACGTAGATGTACTACAATAACAAACAACAAAAAAGCAAGTATCATATTATTAGTATTATTTATTTATTTATTTTTAGAAGAAACAAAACAGAAAACATAATCAAAATTATCTGAATATCTTACCACGAGGTAAAGAAAAGGATACTTAAAACATATACTTAGGATGTATATGCAGTTGATATGAATTAGGATGCAGTTTGTCCAAACCAATACAATGTCTCTACACTGCCACAGCAATACATACCAAATGAATGGTACAACCATAATGAATTTGATGATGTATTCTGCCTCTTGTGGTATCACGAAAAAGGAGATGAAAACGGGAAGTGCAAATACGTTTATCTTTCCTATCAAGTTGAATTCACGAGTGCAAAGAGCAAGAACGTGATGGGTGAATAGGAAGATGCCAGAAGCGAAAAACGAAACAATGTACCTGCAAAAAAGGTATAATTAATGTTCAAAATCACAGTTCTTGTACAAATGAACCTTGGCTATGATATTACACCACTTATAAACCTTCCTGCATTTATTCATTACATAACTATCTCCAACCTCATATTAAAAACGTGCCATTCTGGAACACAGTTTGACCTTAAAGTAGTCAACTGTTTTTGCTGAATATAACTTAGTTAACTTTAACTTCTAAAATCAATGGTGAAGAAAAAGCTATTGCTCTCGGCAACAAACAACCAACACATAACACGAGCAGAACACCTACAAAGTGTCATCGTTTTCATTATCTCAAAACTTCACTAGTTCTACTTTTACCCAACTAGAAACTAAAGAGTATCTATACAGTTGAGCTTAAATATATCACTGAGACATTATAATTTGTATATTATACACACACAAACAAGCATGAATAAACTAGGAACCATAATATCACGTACTATACTAGGTTTTAACAGAGCCAGGCCAAAAAAAAAAAAAAAAAAAAAAAAAAACAGGGAGGCTAGGATTTATCCGGGTCATGCCAAAACTGTTTCCGAGTCGAGGCAGCTTTCAACTCGTATTTGAATTAAAAGTTGTCCTCAAGTAACACCAGGCCTAATCGAGCCTCACTTTTAGGACCGGGCTTAGGCTTTGCCTGATTTCCTATCTCTATAAACAAAGATGTCTCAGTAATTTAAACTTCTTTAAGCAAATAATATTACAACAATGAGCGGAATCAGAATTTACCATTGATCAATTTGATAGAAGTGGTCTAGGATTGACCCAATAGTTGCCCCAAAAAGAATGGAGGCGATAAAGATGCAGATACACCTAAGAAACCACCTCCCTGTATTTATTGTCTTGATCCACCACACAAACACAATAAAATTAATCACAGTGCCCACCCCTTGAAGCTCAAACCAAACACGTGCAATCGGCCCAAGCATGGCAAAGAAGACGGTGAACAGCAGCATCACGTACACCTGTTATTGACATCTTATGTTATTATATACATATAGATAGAGTTATAGAAAAAACAGCAACAATAAGGCAGCTATAAATTGATAAACCTAGTTATGAGAAAGGAAACAATGTTTATCATGAGAAACCTAGTCGAAAACATAATACAAACACACATGGTAATTCAAAAACCAGCCTAATTATGATACACCTAGTATGAAACTCGTATAAAGAATGAGAGAAAAATTATTAGGAATCATATCATAAACCAAATAACAAACATGAGCGTTGAAATCTTACAGAACTTAACCAGTATGAAATCTTACAGATGTAACCTATAATAGAAAAAACAAATCATGAGCCTTGTATCTAAACATGGGCTTAACATCGCTGCAGACCAAGTATATCTGCTACAGGGTGATCTTCAAAATTTTCTAGTATTACCATCAAACCTTTCAAGTTCTGTTTATTGTCCCTGCTTATACCTTTGATGCAGATAATAAATCTGCTGTTTTATTGCAGGGATGGTTTTCCCGATTAAAATCGATAAAAGCTAGCTATGAGTACACTAACATAATGTTTAGGCAAAGGCCATAAATGAGTAATCTACTTATCTAAATGTACTAATATGACTAGCAGACTTTCCAAAGGTCCACCATCACTTCTAGACATTCAAATTTTAAACAAAATGACTAACTACTTGACACGGTAAATTACACCGTTAGTCCCCGATACATAAAAAATTGCACCGTTGGTCCCCAATACATAACCCCAGTTAGTCTCAAATACATAACCACCGCCACCTACCACCACCACTCACCACCGCTGCCACCACCCAACGCCACCACCGCCATCACCACCACCGCCACCTACCACCACCACTCACCACCGCTGCCACCACCCAACGCCACCACCGCCATCACCACCACCGCCACCCACCGCGACCACCACCGCCAATCACTACCACCACTCACCACCGCTACCCACCACCATGACCACCTACCACCACCCCCCACAACCACCCACCACCACCACCTACCACTCACCACCACCACCACTTGGAACATAGTTGTGATCAAATTATATAGTAATTTACAAGTAATATATATTATCATCCATTAAACTTGAATACGATAGCTTAAACTCACAAAATCCAGTAACTCGACTTGAGCGCTTCCTCGAAATAAAACGGCGAAGGAACGCAGTAGCCAACTGAAAGTCTAGTTAAAAACTGAACCAAATATATATATATATATATATATATATATATATATATATATTAGTTGATCACCTTAAAGACGAAAGTCCATTGTACCATGGGAACTCGAACATTAACAACAGCAACAGCTGGAGCATCCATAGAAATGGAGGGTGAGTCCGTTTCCCTGATTATGTATACTTAGAACGAGATACAGAGAACAGTGGCATTCAAGTGTTTTACTTAGGTGGAATTACCAAATAGGAAGGTGGTGGTGCAAAATATAAAGATGGTGGTGATATGTGATTATGTGAAGTTGTGTGTGAAGTTGTGAAAATGTTAACCATGTTACATGTACCCCACCTTTTTTTTTTTTTTTTTTGAAACATAGGAAATTTGCATGTTTACTCCTTGAAGTTTGGAAATTGAAGCCGAACACCCTGTGGGAAAACTTTGCGTTCATTTTTCATCCCAGAGCAACAAGAAATGACTAATATGCCCTCCGTCTTCTCCCTCCATAAATTTTCTTATGGATTTATAGATTTTTTTAAATAAAAATTTAAGAACATAAATTATTTTTCATGTAGTGTATAAATGAAGAAACACAATGACACAAAAAGTTAATATTTGAAGAACAAGTAAAAAAACATACCCGTAAACCCCAATTTCTAAAAATCTCTTTTCTGTATTCATGTTTACATCTTGAAGCCACTAACACAAACAACACACTTACGATTTGAACATGAAACCCAAATTCGAATTCAATATAATAATTTCGGAATTGGGGATTTCAAAATTCAGAGATCATTTTTCGAAATTAGGTTTTTGAAAATGGGGGTTTCAAAAATGGGTTAAATTTTAGGGTTTTATTCTTGAAATTGACGGCGGTGATTTCAATATTAGCTAAAACAAGATGATGATGATGATGAATGTTTGTGGTTTAGTGAATGGTGTTATATAATTTGTTCTTCGTGGTTTTGCTAAGTGAGTTCTTGGATGTGTTTCCATGTTCTTAAATTGTCATTTAAAAATATATATATATAAATTCAAATGAGAATTTAAGGAGGAAAAAAAACGAGGGTGTATTAGTCATTTGTGTTGGTCAGGATGAAAATGAACTCAAAGTTACCTGAAAGGGGTAAACATGCGACTATGCAGGAGTTGAAACACCAAAATTTTCTTTATTTCCAACTTATATAGTCACTATCCATCACCATTGTCTCATTGAGGGTAACTGGGTCCAGCGCGTTTTTCATTATAATCTTCCAGGTCATGTGCACTGCACGTGAGCAGTACATATCACCGCACGTGTCATTTCATTAAAAAAATAAGACATGTCTTTTGTTGGAAAAATTTAGCATTTTTTTACTAACTTTGGACTATTAGTAAAAATGATCATTATGATTAAAGCCTTACATGGTTACGTAGTCCTTTGCAAGTGCTTTGTAACGAGCCATTATATGTCAAAAACGGAGTTAATGTGAATGAGATATCGAGTTCGAAAAAGGGTATTTTCACTAACTTTGGTTATTAGCTAGTAAATATAATCATTATGATTAAGGCCTTATATGGTTACGTAGTCCTTTGCGAGTGCTTCCTAACAAGCCACTATTTGTCCAAAACGGAGTTAGTGTGAGTGAGATACCGAGTCTCGAAGAAGGGTAGTTAGAATAGAGGGAAAAAGGGTTAAAAGTGAGTAATGACTTGAAATCTGATATTTGAATGGGCTGTTATGATTGTTTCAATGATTTATAACAGCAAATTGATGATCCATTACACCATACGTTACATAAAGGTGTATAAATTGATGCCAATCTTAACCATTCCATAAGACACCAACAATTCACAGCTAACATTTTTCTATATAGCAAACTCATAACAATTCCATGATCATGTACCAAACGCCTCTTAGTAAACACCTTCAAGGACAGGCAGTTTTGATCCCGTTCGGTTCTATTTATGTGGGTCAAGCACCTATTGCATATGGCTCTTATTAACTGTGAAATTACAACACTAGTCACTTTATTGAAGAATAAGGTCTGAAAACCTAGGTTCTGCTACCTTGCATTGCAAATCCAGTGCGAGAACCAAATATATTGAGGTAGATTATCATGATGTTACGGAGCAAATCACAGATGGGTTTCTTAAAACAGGATAGGTCAATACCAAAGATCAATTGGCGGATGTGCGTAGCATAAATACTACTGTGGTGTAGATCAACAATCTCATCTTCTATCAAGGTTGGGAGTGTCCTCTTATCAAATCTTTCAACTTGAGCCGTTGCGGGAGTGTATCAGGTATATATACAACAGATAAGATAATGGTGTAAAAGTAATTGGACCCCATATTTGTATTTAAACTCAATTTCACTACTTATTCTGTCATTGAAAACCCAATGCAAGACACTAATTATACTTAACTTTTACATCTTCTGGATCATGTATAGTGTTTAGCAAAAAACTGCAGGTTGAAACCTTGAATGGTCCTAGCCTTGAAGTCTACTAGTCACAAAGACAAAAATGCACACCACAAACCCGGAAACAACAATCACGCCACATGCGAGTCTGACCAAATAATCTTTAAGTACTGTGACGGTAGTAATAAATACATCTTCTATTTCTGTAACGTAGGTGGAGCTTGCCTGCCAAATTTGCATAATAATGGCACTGCATCCAAACCATACAAGTCCAAAAATTATACAAGCTGCAAAAAGAATCACATGAATAAGGTTGCATATTAGTAAAAACATAAACAGACCAGTAACTATGTCAAATGAAATGAGAGAGCATTAGTTGTTTTACCAAAGTAAATGACATGAGAAATAGTACATCCGAGAATTCCTGTGTAGAAAGTGATGCAGGTGCCGGTAACAGAAAGATCACCCTAGAGATAGGACGGGGATAAACGAATGGTCTGCTGGGTATGAGTGATCAGATGGTATAGAATGAACAGTACAAACACGTAGATGTACTACAATAACAAACAAAAAAGCAAGTATCATATTATTTTTATTTTCTTTGCAGAAAAAACAAAACAAAAAACATAATCAAAATTATCTGAATATCTTACCATGAGGTAAAGAAAAGGATACTTAAAACATATACTTAGGATGAATATGCAGTGGATATGAATTAGGATGCAGTTTGTCCAAACCAATACAACGTCTCTACACCGCCACAACAATAAATACCAAATGAATGGTACAACCAAAATGAATTTGATGATGTATTCTGCCTCTTGTGGTATCACGAAAAAGGAGATGAAAACGGGAAGTGCAAATACGTTTATCTTGCCTATCAAGTTGAATTCACGAGTGCAAAGAGCAAGAACGTGATGGGTGAATAGGAAGATGCCAGAAGCGAAAAACGAAACAATGTACCTGCAAAAAAGGGCGATAATTAATGTTCAAAATCACAGTTCTTGTACAAATGAACCTTGGCTATGATATTACACCACTTATAAACCTTCCTGCATTTATTCATTACATAACTATCTCCAACCTCATTAAAAACGCACCATTTTAGAACACGGTTTGACCTTAAAGTAGTCAACTGTTTTCGCTGAAAATAACTTAGTTAACTTTAGCTTCTAAAATCAATGGTAAAGAAAAAGCTATTGCTCTCGTCAACAAACCACCAACGCATAACATGAGCAGAACACTTACAAAGTGTCATTGTTTTCATTATCTGAAAACTCACTGGTTCTACTTTTACCCAACTAGAAACTAAAGAGTATCTATACAGTTGAGCTTAAATACACACACATACAAGCATAAATAAACTAGGAACCAAAATATTACGTAATATACTAGGTTTTAACAGAGTCGGGCCAAAAAAAAAACAAAAAACAGGGGAGTCTAGGATTTATCCAGGCCAGGCCAAAACTGTTTCCGAGTCGAGGCAGCTTTCAACTGGTTTTGAACTGAATGTTGTCCTCAAGCAAGGTTGTAAATATCCGGTATGTTATCGGTCGACCCCCTATAAGCGATTTATCGGACTTATCGGCGATATATCGGGGATTTATCGGAGACTATAAATATTAAAAGAAATTATTTAAAAAATAATATTAACAACATATATTCATTTTCTAAAGGCACAAACTTACAAGAAAAATAATATTAACATATATTCATTTAAAGGACAAAATATAAACTCATAAATTAGTAAATTACAACTAATTGCATTATAAAATTATAATATCAGAAAAAAAAAAAAAAAAAAAAAAAAAAAAAAAAACTAAAAGGAAAAATTTAATTAAAGAATAAAGACTTAAAGAGTAAAGAAATCGGAAGAAAAAAGAAAGAAGAAACATACCGGAGCAGTGGAATGGCCGGCTGTGTAGTCGTCGGAGGTGGAATGGCCGGCGGTGGAGTCGCCGGAGGTGGATTGGCCGGTGGAGCCGCCGGAGGTGGATCTGCTTGGTGAGAGAGATGAGTTTTTTTGACCTAAAAATTATCCCGCTCAGCCTTTTAGTAAAAAAAAAAAAAAAAAATTAAGAAAAATGACCGAAAAGTCCTGATATTGACCGAAAAGTCCCGATATTGACTGAATTTTGACCAGGGCGATAAATTAAGCCTATAACAAACTTTTCATTGCAGTCAAAGCCCCATAAGCGATTTATCACCGATTTATAGGCCGATAAGTCCGATTTTTACAACACTGTCCTCAAGTAACACCAGACAGAACCATTTAAGGGTGGCCTAGTGGCAAAAGGACTTGTAACTATCACTCTAAAATGTGTGAGGTCTCAAGTTCAATTTCTGCTAGGTGCAAACAATCTTAAGTGGCCACGCCAACCTCCTGAAAAGGGAGGGCTTTACCAGGTTTGAGTCTGTGTGGCGATGGGTTCAAACCCCGTGAATTAGTAGGCCAAAAGGTCTGAAATCATGGTTACCAAAAAAAAGTAACACCAGACAGGCCTAATCGAGCCTTGCTTTTAGGACCGGGCTTAGGCTTTGCCTGATTTCCTATCTCTATAAATGATGATGTCTCAGTAGTTAAAACTTGTTTAAGCAAATAATATTAGAACAATGAGCAGAATCAGAATTTACCATTGATCAATATGATAGAAGTGGTCTAGGAGAGACCCAATAGTTGCCCCAAAAAGAACGGAGGCGATAAAGATGCAGACAGACCTAAGAAACCACTCTCTGTATCTATTGTCTTGATCCACCACAGAAAGACAATAAAATTGATCCCAGTGCCCACACCTTGAAGCTCAAACCAAACACGTACAATCGGCCCAAGCATCGCAAAGAAGACAGTGAACAGCAGCATCACGTACACCTGTTGTTTACATCTTATGTTATAACAACAACAATAAGGCGGCTATAAATTGATAAACCTAGTTATGAGAAAGGAAACAATGTTTATCATGAGAAACCTAATCGAAAACCTTTCAAGTTCCATTTATATACCTTTGCTGCAGATAATATTCACAAACTTAGCTATTTTCAAATCAGCTCAAGACATAGTAATGTCTTGGAACATAGTTGTGATCAAATAATCTAGTAACTTGCAGGTAATATTATCATCCATTAAACGTAAAAAAATGATACATAAACTCACAAAAATCCAGTAACTGCGTAGGATTATATATCAGCATGATAAAGTATAATTGACGCAGTAGCCAACGAAAATCTAGTTAAAAACTGATCTAAAAACAATAACATGTTAGTTGATCACCTTAAAATCGAAAGTCCATTGTACAATGGGAACTCGAACCAACAACAACAGCTGGAGCATCCATAGAAATGCAGGTTGAGTTGTTTTGCTATGTAAGTTCAAGAAAAAAGGTTAATGGTTGTGAATATGAAGATGTTGGAAAAAAGTAATGAAGATGGTGGAGTTGTTTTGCTGCTTGATACACTTAGAATGAGGTACAGACACTTACGGTTCTTTGCGTTCATTTTCATCCCTGACCGACAAGAAATGACTAATATACCCTCATCTTCTCCCTCCATAAAATAAAATTTCTTTTGAGTTTATAGATTTTTTTGAATAAAAATTTAAGAACATTAATTATTTTTCATGTACTGTATAAATCAAGAAACACAATCACACACAAAAATTTATATTTGAAGAACAAGTAAAAAACATACCCATAAAGATGAAAATGAACCCGGAATTTCTTTCAAACTATAAAGACTAAACATGCAGTTTGGCCAAATCAAAGGATCATTTTTGCAATTTGCAATTTACTCAAAAATCACATCTACCACAATATTCAAACACCAATACACCATATTGACAAAAAAAACAAAAAATAAAAACGTTGGACGTCTCGGCACCAAAAAAGAAAGAACATATGACGTGTCTTTATTTCCAAAAACAAAAACAAATACAACAAAAATACCCGCCATGAGTTCACATATATATGTAGCAAGAGAAGAGAAGCATGATTAAACATACAAACCGAATGGGAGGGTCTTTACTCCTCCTCAATTTCATAACAACTCGTCACCATTTTTGCGAACGATTCTTGTTTCGTTTCATTTCACTTTTTCTGAAAGGAAACACTCTTGTTTTAAGAAATCAATTGGGTCACAATTTTGTTGTATCTGCACTCCGATTAGATTTTTCAGAGTTCCCAATTTCGGTTGAGTTTATAAGCCTTTTGTTCTTGTATCTTTGATGGGGTCACGGGTTTGTTGATTTAAGTTTGAGGTTGTGAGAGGGCCATAAACAAAAATTGCATAAATTAGAAGGGCAAAAATGTAAAAAGGAAAATTTAGTACATAAATGTCATTAGAAAATACACTATGTGACAAAATTGTGCGAGTGCCATGAGTCCATGACCCTTGATCTTCATGGTTGCATTATGGTTTTGTCATGACAAATTGACAATATTTAAAGGAGAAAAGGAAGAAGAAAAATCAACTCTCTATTTCTAATATTTCAACGGACAGCATCCTCATGCAAAAAGGAAGATTAGTGCGGTTTGACATTTATACCCTTACTTATCATTTTGCCTTTCTTTTGACCATTTCACCCAAACACCCAAACTTTCTATGCACCATGCACGTATTTCATATCCAACTCCGTTACCCTTCCGCCTTGCACACTCTTTAGTATCCCGACGACATTTCAGTCGTCAGCTGCCTCTTATCACTGTCGCCACCTTATGTTCTTCCGGAGCTATAAATAAGGTGGAATTAACTCGCTACCAATATGAAGACTTGGCTTGTTGCTATTAATCTAGGGATGAACCTTTCAAACTGAAAAATGGAACCAACCGATATCAGTCTACCGGTACGTGACTTGCCCACCAACTTAGAGATTGTGGGTTCAAGCCTCGCTTGGGCCATTTGTGAGATATATTGTGAGATAGATGGTTTGGGCATGAAAAAATTGTCATTCAAAAAATAAAATAAAAATCAACACCCCTTTTGCCAAATTGATTTAACGTTAAGTACATAACACCTTAATTAAGGGCTTAATAAAATGATTTTGTGAAGGCTTAATTGTACAAGTAATGGATGAGGGTGTGTTCTATGTTGTTGAACAAACACTTTTCATCATAAACTTTAGAAGATCCAATGCATTGGAGCAGAGGCCAAAAGATTGTCCAAAGTCATTCATTTTCTTCAAAGAAGAATCTCACCAATCATGAGCTAAATATTGGTAATTCGTATAAGAAACAAAGATTGGTAATTCGATTATAGCTTCCCCATCAATGCAACGAGTGTGAGGCAACGATTCTGGAAGTATGGATACTATGGGAGTTCAAAAGTGGGTGGTGGGGTCAAGCTAATGGGGAAATGTGTAAAAGGATTGGTGAGGGTATAAATGACAAATTAACTTCCCGCTTTTGAGAAATATTGAGTTTTAAGTGTATTTTTCAATGGTATAATTTTTCATTAAATATTATATAAAACAAAAAAATATTAAAGGTTAAAGTTGAACCAGTTTGACTCTGAAAAGTCAAACTGAACACTTATTTTGAGACGGATGAAGTATTTAAATATTGTTTTTTTTTTTTGTTTTTTTTTTTTTGAAAAGGGTGAAATATATTAATCACAAAAAGGTACAGCAGAATCAAACATAATCATGAACAGATCCCATGATTATATGCTCCTACAGAACCTAAGAAACAAATAAACTTGGCTCAAACAAGTAATCTATAGAACTATACTTCACAGAATACAAATCACAAACAATACATCCTATATACTTTGTATAATCCTGCACATTTATTCTTCACTGTTTCTGATCCTTTTTAACTGAACATTCCATTTAGCTTCTACAGCCTTGAAATTCTCAGTATCTTTAACAATGAAGCTCATAATTCTCCATTTGATGCTATCCATAATAATCTGCACCAGCCCTTCTACTGTTCTTTCAATTTTCTTGAAAATTCTTGAGTTCCAAGAATTTTCTGTTTTTTATTTAAATATTGGTTGATTTAAAAGGTTTTCAGTTTTTTATTTAAATATTGGTTGATTTAAAAGGTTTTCAGTTTTTTTTAAAATATTGGTTGATTTAAAAGGTTTTCAATTTTTTTATTTAAATATTAAGGAGTAGTTGATTTAAAGGTTAGAGATGTCAAACACAACTAAACCCGAGTTTCGAAAATAGAACAAAGATTCAATTTCAAATACAGGGACCAAAGGTGAAGTTTTACATGTAAACACAATGAACCTATCAAGATATTGAAGATACATTATCGAGCATTGTGGTTAAATATCCTTAATCGATTAAGGTAGTCATTTAAAAACAAAATGAATGAATAATGAGTAGCCCATAAGAGGGGATTTTTCAAACTGAGTTTTTTTTTTCTTCGTTTAATGTGATCTCCAATTCAAAACCAAGAATATACTTTGTAGTGAAGATTGCAAATGAAGCATTGACATTTTCAAAATAGAATAGTAAAAATAGGAAATTGATTTTAACATTGGTGAAATAAAATTCTTAATGAGGGGCTTAAAGATATGGCAATTTTTTTTCCTTTGCTCGTTTAATGTGATCTCCAATTCAAAACCAAGTTTAATGTGATCTCCAATTCGTATTATTTAATTTAAAGATATGACAATAACTGAAATTTAAAATATTCCTTAATAAGAAGATTGAAAATGGAAATTGATTTAACATTGGTCTAATAAAATTCTTAATGAGAGGCTAACTAGTAAAATTGCAATGCCACATGGATTTAATGATGTGGCTTTAGTGACATGGCATAGATGCCAACATGGCTTAAATGACATGGCAAGGTTTCAAAAAAACCTTTGTTTATTATATATATAGATAATTTCATTGCTTATATTTGGTATGAAAATTGAGATACGGGTATTACATTATTTAACTATTAAAAAATATTATTTTGGATAGATAAATACCAAATAAAGGACTTTTTTGCAATATTAATGCTTGAAATAAAATGAGTGTATATATATATATATATATATATATATATATATATATATATATATATATATATATATATATATATATATAT